>BSUD01000001.1:42090561-42149945 GCA_033239045.1 Fagopyrum esculentum | reverse complement strand
CCGTTAAGAAAAGATAATTGCGACTGTGGAGTTATGGGGTAGTTTTACCGACGCCTGGAATGATTTCCTCAAGTATGCAACAACAATCTTCTTAGACAACTAAGGGTATAGAGAATCGTGTTAGAGGTTACTTCTTGGCTGGTGAAGATTAAACTCCGGTCGAGTCTAGTAGTTTGGATCCGTGTTAAAAAGAATTAAGAAAGTAAACGGAAGATGGTTGTTTTCCAATCATGATTTTATTTCAAGAAGACAAAGTAAGGAAAGTACTTGGTACTTCACCCGGTTAATCATTTTGGACTGACAGAACACGTCCTTATGATTACGGGAAACAACAAAATAATCAGAGTGGCGCAGCGGAAGCGTGGTGGGTCCTAACCCACAGAGCAAGAAGCTCAAGGGTGTTGAGGGATGTCGTGTCGAGTTTAAGATGGTGATAGTTTGTGAAATGCATTCTAGTTAGAAGGAACGTGAGATAGGCTATGTGGAGTTACTCAAAATGTTGTACGGAAACTTATGTGCATGTAGAGGTAATAGAAGGAGACTGGTACCCTATTATGGATCCGAGTGAAGAGTGACTGCTTTGCTACAGGTTGCCAGACAAGTAGTTTTGGAATTTCATACTAATGGAATACTCTAGAGTGAGTTTTCGGGATGGATTAGGAAAAAATTAATGAGGTAATAAAAGTATTGTGCATGTCCTGCACTAGAAAGCTCCAAGTGAGTAACTGCCATCCTGAGTCGAAGATACATAAGAAAGAGAAGCGACAGGAGCATACTTGCAACCTAGTAACAGTGCTTAAAGAAAGCATAATCTCGGAGTAGATTTTATGTGTAATGTTATGTCGGAATAGAGCCTAGTTGCGTTTTGAGTTAGGGGGATACTATCGGGCTGGTAACAATGGTGGATAAAAGAGCGCACTGCTGATGATATGTTAACATTTATTGAGTAGTTATTAACAAATACCGGTGATACGAGATCACTTTGTGTCTAATACCGTCATTTCGGACTTATTCTATTTCATTTAAGATCTTAGAAAATGTGTGAGAAGCCTAAGTTTGAGCAAACGATATATTAGAGATCTATAAATAATATAATAAAGCCAAGTGAACAAAGAGGATAACCACTAGATTTGATTTTTAATTGTCTTGAGTATTAGACCTGAAAAGGGTAAGGGTGACAATTCCGTACCTGAGGAACATGATGACTGAGTAATATTAAAAGACAAGACCATGTGGGTCGTGATACGAAGAGCATGGGGAACTTGGTAGGTGTTGGTGGATGTCAAAGACCTTTGGCCTGAGTGGGTAGTCAGAACCTCTTCAGAAGGCCGTAAGCATGTGGTCATAACGAAGGGAAGAAAGTTGAATAGATTATTTTCCGTAAAGTCATCAAAGGATCTGGAAGTGAGTTGTGTAAGACAACCATTTGAAGTTTTAAAGCGGATTAGAAGTGATTGATGGACTAGTATTCTTCACCCTATTAGAGAGTGCAGCTTCAGTTTTCCACGGAGACTAAGTTTGGGAACTGAGTTTGAGAATTTCATGCCAGACACGAGTTAGGTCATCAGATTAGAGGATTAGACAGTTGAGCAAGATGATACCGGTGAGATATCCGGTAACCACTCTAGAACGTGGTAGGAGACGCTTATGATCTAAGTACCTTAAAAGATTTAAGATTCAGTGGTTTTATGAAAAGTTGATAAGGCTACCTAAGATATGGGGGATAGTAAGAGATGTAACCTTTCAAAGACCTATGTAGTGATAGTTGTAACCTCGGGAGTGACGAGTTAGGGCTGGACCTTGTATATGTGATATTGTTTGACTGCTTGTTTATTTCATGATTGAGGTTTAGTCAGTGATGTACTCTTTTGGTAACCTTGATGTGTGGGATACTTAGATGAGGAAACGACGAGACTTTTTGTGTAGTGATCAGACACACCCATTTGGTGCCTTAAAGGCCGATCAGGATTGTCTAACCCTATGTTTCGGGACGAAACTTATTTTAAGGGGTTACTGATGTAATACCCGGAAATTTTTCTTCCGACTATTTCCGAAACAACTAAGGACTTGACCGATTATGACTTTTTCCCGGCGCTTTATTTCTTTTGTATAGACTTCGTCTTTATGTTGTCTTCTTTTAAGTTTCGGGATGAAACTTATTTTAAGGGGGTATTGATGTAATATCCAAAATTTTTATTTCCGTTTAATTCCGAATCAAATCGGACTTTGAGCCGTTGACGGTTTTCCATTCTATCTAGCAAGTCTTTCTTCACAAATTTTATCATTTTATGTAGAAACTAATTCACATAAAATGATAAAATTATATCAAGCTCTAATTCCTATAATTATTTATCATTTTATGTAGAATTTAATTCACATAAAATGATAGAATTATATCAAATCCTAGTTCTTATAATTATTTATCATTTTATGTAGAATTTAATTCACATAAAATGATAGAATTATATCAAATCCTAATTCTTATAATTATTTATCATTTTATGTAGAATTTAATTCACATAAAATGATAGAATTATATCAAACCCTAATTCTTATAATTAATCATTAACGACGACTTTAGACGAGATCATGACAAAGCTGTGACGAGACCATGACGAGTTATGACGAGGCCATGACAAATCTATGACAAGGCCATGCATGGGCTTGACAAGGCCATGACGAGTTTTTGACGAGTTTTGACAACCACATCCCACTCTTATTTTTACCTTGTTTAAAGCCCAACCTTTACCTTACCTCAGCCCACATACCTTTGCTCCAGCCAGCGTGGTCCTTGGGAGAGCAGCAGCCCAGCAGCAGCCCGTCAGCTCCCACTGCAGCCCAAGAAGCCATTCCTCTTTCCTTGGTTTGGCCCCTCTCTTCATGTTCCAGCC
The DNA here is from genome assembly GCA_033239045.1 of Fagopyrum esculentum. Taxonomy (NCBI): domain Eukaryota; kingdom Viridiplantae; phylum Streptophyta; class Magnoliopsida; order Caryophyllales; family Polygonaceae; genus Fagopyrum; species Fagopyrum esculentum. Next base: position 42,147,054 of record BSUD01000001.1, on the reverse strand, counting down.
TTGCCTCAGCCCAGGCCTGCTCGTGCCTCCAACCAGCCCAGATTGTAGCAGCCTCCTTCGCCTGACATAGTTGCTCGCAGCCCAATCGCCAGCCCTAGCAACACTTGCAAACGAAGACATCCGGCAACCCTAGGCAACTACGGAGACGCTTTCCTTCATGGATGGGATTACGCTTCTGCAGCAGACGGACGCCTGCTTCCATACATGTCCAGATTCACGCTTAACCAGCCCCTATCTCTTCTGCATTGCAGCAAACCACATAATCATATCTTCTCATCCTCCGTTTGCTGTGAGTAACGTAGTCGATCTTCTCTTCACAACAGTCGCGCACATGGCGCCTCCTTACCCTTCTTTCACATACAACATAAACGAGTACGGGGACTCTTGCTCACACACAGCCATCCTCAAGTTCGGATTGAATCCCTGCCCTGCCGTCACAAGCCAACCAGCCTCCTCCCTGTCGTGTGCATCAGCATCCAGGTATGCTTTAGTTGCTTTCTTCTGTTGGTCTCAGTTGGGACGTGATGAATGAGACCCTTCTCCCTCTTATATCGAACAGATTCAACCAGTATGATCCCCTCCAACAAGCCGTGTTTCTCGCCGACGCCCAGGGTCGCACCTTGTATCGCTCTCTGTATAGACACCCACCTGCGACGCAACACACCAGGAAGGACTGCCTAGTTGGTTCTGTCACGAGCCAAGAACCAAGGACCGGGCGATGTTCCATCCCTCTGCAAAACGTGAGTGAGCATTTCATTTTTCCTTCTTGTGCGTAGCGGAGTAGTAGAAAGGGTTAGGCTTTGGCAGTTGCAGCAGGATCTGTGAAGTTTCAGCGTTTTTCTGAATTTTCGAAACTGTGCCGAGGATCCAACTTCTGGGCCAGATTTAGGTATGCTAAACTCATTCTTTTTGGCTGGTTTTTGGATATGTCGTAGACGGTATTGCATAGTAAATCATACTAAAATTTGGGAAGAATTGGATTTACGGTTTGAGAGTTATGAGAGTTATGAGAAAAACAGCATGGGATGCTGTTTTAGGAGATAGTTTTCAATAGGCTTTTGATCTCTGTTAGGATTGAATTTTGGATATGATATAGTTGACATATTTTTGTAGAACATATTAAAATTTGAGAGACATCCAACGAGTGGTTTGGGATTTATGATTTTTCCAAGACTGAGTCGTAAGCAGTTTTTCTGTTGTGCTGAAATTTGGTTTTGTGAGATAGTTTTAAATAGGATTTTGATCTCCTTTGCGGCTGAATTTTGGATATATTAGAGATAAGATTTTATAGTAGAACATATCAAAATTTGGGATAAATCCAGCGAGTAGTTTAGGAGTTATGATTTTCCAAAGTTAAGACAGTGTGTTGCTTGTTAAGTGTTATAACCAACTTTAGAAATTTTTGTAGAAGTGATGCTTTAACAGTTTTAAGAAATTCTTTCTCCTATGAGTAGATGGGATATCATAGATGATCTAGGGAATTATTTCGGAATTTTTATAAGATTATTCGAATTTTATATTTGAAGCTGTAGTTGGACTTTAGTGACTTTTCGGGAAATAGAAAATGGGTAGTTTTTCTAGTTGTTACCTAAAATCATCCTAGGGAGTAGAACATGGTTAGTTAGCCTCAAATTATAATTTAAGTACATATTCCGAGTTTTTGAAAGTTCCGGGACTAAGGGTAAAATAGTCATTTTACCTTAAATAAACACTGTAATAACTTTTGCACATAGAACCGTATATCTTAAGAGTTTTAGACTTATAAGTATCCAGGGAAATGTGTTGACCCACGTGTCTCCTCTGACAGGCAACTGAGTTCTGCACTTACGGATTTAGTGGTGGTTAAGAGAGAGTCGAGATTTGATTTTGGTAAGTCCACGGACTTACTTAGCTGGCTTCTTGTATGAGTGTAATGTGTATGAGTGGTGTTTGTTAGTTATGATAAATAACGAAACCGGATTAGGCCGAGTTTATTATTTACGTAATTGACCCAAGTGTATGATAACGGGTCGTGACATCATCTGCCTAGCTCTTGCGAGAGTCTAGGAGGTTCCCTGCGACCAACCCAGTCCGGTAGACGGTCAGATGCATTAGTACCATTCCGCGTTGGTAAACGGGGACAGGGGCGAGGTTTGGGAATCCCTCGTGTCACAAAATAAGTATCATTAGTAATAACCTATCACATAATTAAAGATAATAAAAGGATTGATTGTTGCATGTTGATTGTGTATGTTGTGTGTTTGTGCTTTTACCTTTATACTTATGCATAGAATGTTAGCTAACGGTTTTATACCGCTTATAGATGTCTTGCAGGTTAAGACAGTTGTAGAGAGATCCGGAGGGAATGGTCAGCCGGGTCCACGTACTCATTTAGTTGGGGACGAGGTTGTCTTATATACTTCATATGCGTCGTTTTAATACCTTTGATTTGTAAGGCTGATACATATTTTTCATGTATATATTGTTTAAAGTTTTCAAATGTTTTAATACTTTTGTGCCTTGTTGTAAGGTCCGATGAAGTTGATGCCAGGCTAAGGGCTGGAACCCATTGTGAGGTCCCAGCTCGTAGCATTTCGAGTCCTCTAGGATTCGGGGTGTTACAATATGGTATCAGAGCCAGGTTTCGATCCTGGGACCTGTGGGTTATGGGCCCACCACGCTTCCGTTGCGCCACTCTGATGCCATTCATCAACTCCATGAAGACAGCAGGAGCATTGGTGATGCCTTTCGGGCTCACCAATGCTCATGCTGTCTTCATGGAGTTGATGAATGGCATCTTCATTGACTTTTTAGATCAGTTTGTGGTAGTTTTCATCGACGACATCTTAGTGTACTCCCGGAGTAGAGAGGAGCACGCCGGACACTTGAGGACGGTGTTGCGGGTTTTACAGGATAGAGAGCTTTATGCTAAGCTCTCTAAGTGTGAGTTCTGGATGCCTGAGGTTGCCTTCCTTGGCCACATTGTCTCTGCCGAAGGAGTCAAGGTGGACCCGGCGAAGATAGAGTCAGTTGCATCATGGCCGCCCCCTAAGACGGTCAAGGAGGTACGCAGTTTTCTAGGTTTGGCTGGTTACTACCGTAGGTTTGTGAAGGGTTTTTCTGTGATTGCTAGACCACTTACTTCCTTGTTAAGGAAGTCCATCAGATTTGCATGGACCGAGCCCTGTCAGCGGAGCTTTGAGGAGCTGAAGGAGAGATTGACTTTTGCTCCGGTGCTAGCACAGCCAGAAGGCGTTGAGGACTTCGTCGTTTACAGCGATGCATCCAAGATGGCCTTGGGATGCGTCCTGATGCAGAGGGGTAGGGTCATTGCGTATGCGTCTCGACAGCTGAAGACGTATGAGGAGAATTACCCTACTCACGACCTTGAGCTAGCTGTAGTTATTCACGCCTTGAAGATCTGGCGTCATTACCTATACGGGGCCACTTGTCAGATCTTTACAGACCACAAGAGTCTGAAGTACATATTCACTCAGCGGAAGTTGAATAACCGCCAGAGGAGATGGCTAGAGCTGATTAAGGACTTTGACTTAGAGATCCTTTATCATCCGGGGGAGGCGATCGAGTGATCCGGCGGTAGTGGGCAGCCGGGGTTCCGTGCATTATAGGACGGGACTGTTGTATTTTATTTTATGACTATTGAGATTGATGTTGGTAATTCTGGTTTTTGGAGACTTGGCTGTATTTTTTTCAGAATTTGGATTCTTATTATTTCCGCTCATGTTATAAAACTCTTTGTTTAGCCTTTTTATTTGTGCCGTGTTGTAAGGTCCGATGAAGTTGTTGCCAGGCTAAGGGTCGGGACCCATTGTGAGGTCCCAGCTCGTAGCATTTCGAGTCCTCTAGGATTCGGGGTGTTACACTTCCTTCTTCAACCTTCAAAAAGGTTCTTCAAATCTCCCAACTGGAGTATGGCTGCTGCGTGCTTTTTCGGAGTAAGCGGGATTTCCAACTGTATGCGGATGTCGGATTTGTGGGAAATCCGACCCTTTTTATAGGAAAATAACCTTTCAAAGATAAGATATCTTAGAAAGATCTCTTCCCATAAAAATAGGTAAAATATAAGATCTAATATATCTTCTTCCTTCCAGGAGTCAAGCCCAAAAATATAAGATCACTTTCCAAAGATAAAAGATCTCAGCTAAGAATAAAATATTCTCGCCGCGTCCTAGGTATTCGCCTCGGTCGAGTCGGCTTCTCTGGATCACCTCGGTCGAGGTGAATCTGTGGTCAACCGAGGTGAGTCACAACTGAATGTGAAATCTCTCAAATCTGGTCCAAAGTGGATCTCTAATCCATGGCTATGCTTCCTGAATGGTTCCTTATGTTCCTGAATGTAGCTCCAATGACTCCATAGCTTCTTTTGCTCCTTTTTGATGCAAAACGTGCCATTTTACCTATGATTACAACAAAACTAGGTGTAGACCTCGATTCCCGCAAAGGTAGATAAAATGGTAATATAATCACATAATATACATACAAACATGCAGATTATGAAAGATAAAACGTCCAAACAAACCCCAAAATATAGACTATAATTCATGCTATCAATTTGCATCCCGGTTAATATTCTTACAATCTTAATATATGTTTAATAGAAATTTAATGATTAGTTTTTTACATGACCTGCACCCTTGTACCCTATTGAAGACGACAGACTATGATTGTCTTAGCTTGTGTGGAGGTCTTGCATTGTTCAGAGCTGTTGAATTTGGAGCACAAATAATGCATAATTTTAGAATACCCATATATGTTAATTATTTGTAAAGAGCATATAGAAAATGGCCATTTTCTTTCTTTCATAATGAAATCTCGTAGTGATTGAGTTTATTCTGATACAAGGACTCATTAACATATATATGGAGTTAACAAGTTATCCCTAATGCTCATTAACATATATAGGGCCCGTTTGGTTTGAACTCCGGAATCGGAAACGGAATGGAAACGAATCTAGTCCATATGTATACCCTTATTCATGAAAGTTGTTGGAATCATTCCTTGTGATTTGAAGTAATTAAAGTTGAATTTGATTACTTTTGATACCCTATAGGGTAACAAAATATGGGGAGACAAGTGCATTTTGCATGTAAACACAAGGAATGATTCCATAGAATTTCATGAATATAGATATACATATGGAATAAATTCGTTTCCATTCCGTTTCCGTTTCCGGAGTTGGAACCAAACGGGCCCATAGTGTAGATATATCCATCTAATTGTGCTTCCGGAATCAAATCTGCAAAAAAAGTTATCATTTGCAGAGCCATTCTATACTATACATGTTAATGAGCATTAGGGATACCTCGTTAAGTCCAGCACATACCTTGCTTAAGGTACATTGTGCACATCAAAATGGTCTCTTATATGACATTCTAAGGACAGTGAAGGACGTAAATATGCGGGCAATAAACATCTTAAATTCTTTTTATTTCCATGCTTTGATCTTGTGACATAAGCATTTGATGCACTGAAACTTATTCCAACTTTCATTAGATGACATATGGAAGATTCTCCCCTAGTGTAAAAGGAAGCCGAGACATGGATCTGTTTATCCAGCAGGTTGAGGGCTACAAAATTGTCGAATTAGAAACTCTAATTACGATGTGCTCTCGACTGAAAGAAGAGATGCTACACTCTTTGCGGGTCATCATCACAGACCGTGGCCAAAACACTGAGCTCTTGGTTGCTAACCCAGTTGAGTTAAAATCATTAGGGATATGCATCTTCACATTAAGCAATCAAAGTACACTATTATAGTATTATCTTCAAAGTAAGAAGAGTTGCTACACTTTTGCTATGTGCAACCGATGGTGGTCACAAGGCTTCTGCTGAAGCCATTAATCACGTGTGAAGGAGGAAGAAATCCAAGCAAAAATCGACCCAATATCGACCCTAATGACAGGTGAAGCACTGGTTATTTAAGGGTATTTTCGTAATCTATCCCAAAACAATATATTCCAACAATCTTATACCAAACACTGTAAATTTATAAAATTTAACAAACCCCAACAATCTCCAATCTAAAAAAAGAATCCCCATACAATACCAAACAAGGCCTTAATCTTTTCAAGTTGTTGCAACCCTTGAGGATTTCTCGTATGAAGATTCAACAGGTGCTTGTTTAATAACAATTTTCTTTTTCTTTTGAATTTAACAAGTGCTTGTTGGCAATGAAAACTGAGAAATTACTGCAGTAAATAAACAAATTAGGGAACGAATTTGCAGTAGAAACAAACAAATTCCAGGGATCGAAATCACAACAGAAACAAGCAAATTCTAGTTTGATGACAACGATGCTTCTCTCTGGAATGTAAATATGCGGATTAAACTCAATACTTAGCTCATCTAGTGAGGCTGGTGAAGCTAGCAACCGATTACACAAGAGGATTAAACCTAGGCCGTTGACTTGAAACACCTCCGTCGTCGTCATATGCAAGCAAAACCTTAAAACTTAAAGCTACTTCAAAAATTCACCCTATATTCTACTGGGATAAAGTATGTACTAAAATACAGAATCTGCATAAATGGAATAACTTACAAAAATGCCGTTTAAAATTAAATTAGCTGCACTTTTACAAGCCGTCATACTATAAGCCTGCAACAAGTATTTCGAGGAATCTAATTAGACAATTCAATGAATCCTACCTATATCCAAACATTCTACACAGCAACTAAGATAGCCATTAGATCCATTGGTTAACAGAGTGGAAAAATGTCTACTCGCGAAGGCATGAATCCGCTATCTTTACTGGTTTCCCGAGCCTGCTTCCATCCAAAGTCAGAGGGCATCTAATATTTCTATAGAATTTGGACTTCACCAGGCTCCCGAGTATGTGAGCTCTTGATCTCACAGTAAAGGTCATATTCAGTCCTACACGAACTTTGTCTTTGAATACATGATCCCCGACCCTTGCATCAGAAAGAGATGAAATCCCTCCATAGAGGGGGACTTGGTATCCTCTCACCACAGTGGTCACCAAGCGATCACTCTTTCTTGATTCATAGAATGTTTTTATCTGCAAATTGGAAGTTACAGCAACCTGAGAATCAGTTCATGAAGAATGTAATTTAGATGCATGTATGCAGATATTCTGATACATTGATCAGTATTTGAGCAATGACCATTCTTCCTAAATATGATGACATCAGTGCAAAATCCTAATTAAACTAAGAAAATGTCAATTTGAATACAACACCAGAAGCCAAATATACATTAATCTGGCAAGTAAACACGATTACGAGAACAACTTTTACCATGTAAAATGAGAACAACCTCTATCCGTTAGATCGTTAAATAGATGGCTGAGACTAGATGATATTAAAGGAAAAAAAATCGTGTTATTAACGGAAGAAATATTCGCCGGAACCGACTCTATATATTCGGCGGTATAGTCACATATATTCGGTGTTTACATGTTCACATGTTTAGGAGCTGTTTACATATGAGTCGGGATCTATATATATATATATATATATATATATATATATATATATACTTCTTTCCAAATTTCAAAGATATAAAATCTGAGAAAAGTTGACTATTCAAGTTCTCAGAAGGTGAATACTTCTCTTTCATGCCCTCTGGCATGTGATGCTTTGCTTCATGTGCACCTTTTGATGTAAAGTATAGAGCTTTATCCATCCAATTAATAAAACATCAGCAAAATGCTGCAAATATTCGCAGAATGCAATTCACAGGTGGTTGTAATGCCTGAATTTACTTTTATACTAATTGTAACTAATCATATTTCCTGCTTAACCAACATTGGTTATTAAGTTGTGTTTAACCTTACCAGGCAAAGGGCATAAGTTGTAAGTCAGCACTAATACATAATCTGTTCTCTTTTTGGTAATTTTCTAAGTTCCGTTTGCTCTATATCAAATGGAAGTTCGTGAGTGTTTAGTTATTTAAGCATTTCATCTTATATCATTTTGTTTCATGTATATGTCCATTTTTTATCGAACATAAAATGAACTAGTATTACATCATTCACCACTATATAAGTTTCTTTTTCATTTTCTTAAGTCTCAAGCAACCTGGAAACCGCTGCAAATGGGTAAGAAAGTGAAGATGATAAAAAGACATCTGCAAAAAGACCTGTTGTTGAAAAGGTATGAGCTAGCATTTTTTCAACAAGAAAAGAAAATGGAACTGATTTGCCTTCCCTAAAAAAACCGGGAACAAGGAAATTGACAACTCCACAAGACCAGGCAGCAAATATAAGTCCTGGGAAAGATTTTTGGTGCCACAAGTGATCCATCAAGAATCACTACCATTCTTTTAAGCCTTTAACGTTTTTCTTGTTCATCCAAGAAATTGGCAAATATACTACGCTTTCAGAAAAACCCTATTAGATCACACAAAGGAAGACACAAAACAGAGTCTTTGTTATTTGTACCAAGCCTACGGATCAAATACACTGTGCTTTCACCAACCTTCCAAGATACTTGTTGTTGAACAAATTGACAGTTCAGATTATGGAGATTAAGAGAATTAGATTATGAAAATTTTATAATGCTATAAAACTTTGATCATAAGGATTGTTGAGGCTAAAATCTCACTTTTACCCCTCTTCTTTTTTTCATCTCTTTCATCTCAAAAAAAATTTTAACACGCATTTTTTCGTAATTTTACCCACAATCATATTCATTTTATCAAACACTCATTTTATTTATTTTCATACTCATCCTCTTAAACAATTTCAGTTCCTTATTTCTTCATCAAGATAATTCTGTTCATCCTCTTCTTCATCTACGTAATGTTATGCTACCAAACGGGCCCATTTACTACACAGAAAAATGACTTCACATGCAAAGTTTTAAAACATGGGAACAATACTCATCCATTCATACATAATGGGTATTTAAAATTGAAGCATGCCCAAGTCAAATCTTAGCAGATCAACGGATATACAGGAAATCAAACAAGTTAGTTTCAAAACCAAGCCACGGGTGAAATAAATTTCCATCATTAGTTAAATTCAAATAATCACATGCAACTTGTCTACATTCCACGTTTGACCAGAGAGGTTTTGGATTGACGAAATTAGAGGAAAGTGGCTTTTTATAAGTTCCAATTGGTAAAATAGGCTCTAATCTTATGTAAACACTTAAGTACCTTTGTGTAAAAATATTTGTAATTTTATGTAAAAAAATATAAGCAATGATATTTTACCCCTAAATAGATTTCTACCTTTAATTGAGCATAGAAAGTATGTATATTGTAATATTTATGTAAATAAAAAAAGAGCTAAATAATGATATTATTACCTATAAGGATTTCTACCTTTAATTGAGTTTACAAGATAATTTCTGTAATCAAATTTAAGAGTAATTTTGTTTTAATGAATTCGTGTAATTATAATAGAAATATAGAATGTATTTGGTTAATTGAATGAACTAGTGTATTTGACCGTATTTGTGTAATTAAAATTTATCTATTTTTTATTTTTCATGTAGAGGTGTTACTAAATAAAGCTCACAACTTCGTGTATTTTTTTTTTTGAAATTTAGGTAAATTCAACAATTTGAGTTTAAATAGTTTGTATTTTTTGTTTGTTTTAATTTGTGTTGTCAAGCTTAAATAGTTTGTATTCGGTTTGTGTAACAAGTGCAACATTAAAATGATTTGTGAATATAATAATATAGTTTTCAAATTGCAAAATGTTTTGTGTAGTTAATAGTATATTTGTGTAAATTACGCAATATCGTGCAAGTAAATTGCATAAATATTTATAAAATATGTAATAAATAGCGTTACATAATTTACACGGACAAAAACTTACACAAACTACGCGACAAAAATACACAAAATAACAGTCAATAAATCTGGACAAATTATTGTTTTTCATTTTGGAAAGTTGGTTCGAGAATTAATAAGGGTTTACACTTACAAAAATAAAAATGCACACTTATTTCCACAACTAATTTTTTTACCTATTTGATACAGCATTAGAAGGTTTAAGCATACTCCACCAATTAAGCTGATTGGATTCATATACAGGCAACCAATGATACCCGGAAGAATAGTGGGAAGTAATACCTGGCCAGAGGCGAGCTTGAGGTTGGAGTAGTAAAGCTCAAAAGGAGTAGATGTCACGTGGACCCCAAAAAAAGTGCCGCGATTCCGGTAGTAAATCCGGACCGTTGAATTGAGTGAGAGCATATCTGTCGGGACCCCAGAGTGGTCCATCCCTGCTTGCACTGTGAAGTCCATGAACACCACCCTCTGCTCCAACCAACATTCATCAACAACAATATTTTAGTAGCTGGTGATGGCCCATATTTAAATAGCAGTTGTTGAATTTATGTAATCAATGAAAAGTGTAGAGAACCATGTAGATTAATGAACCCCGATATTTGAGTTATCCTCATTGTGCACCCCAAGACACCATCAAAGAACGCAATTTACCATCTTCAATAAATTTCAGTAGGATTGCTGAAGGATAAAATAGCAAAGTATATTCATAGAGCATGTTGTAAGCAATCCCCTAAATTTAAAAATAAAAAAACAAAATGCAAGCATTTAGGTCAATGTAAAAGATCCGGTTTGTAGACTCAGCGAGGAGGTTACCTTGATGATGACATGAGGTGAAAAAGACTTGCTAGCACCCCACAAAATGAAGGAGAATAGCGAAAACAAAAACACGAAGCACAGCAGAAAGCAAGCCACGTAAAACCTAGCAGAATGGGGGCGCTCTTCGTTCTCCTTCTCGTCATCTTCCTCCTCGTCTAGATCGGCGTCGAGAAGTCCGCGACGATGGCCAGCCTTCCAGGCAAGGGCAAGATGGTTTCCGGAGGCGACACGCTGGTTCTTGAGGGAAGCGGAGAATCTGGAGGTGGAGGATTCGCGAGAGTGGTGAATCGGAGAGCAGTGGTAATGGTGAGCGACCGGAGAAGTGGCGGGGCTGGAAGCGTAGGACATTTTCTCGAGGTCAGGATGGGAAGGGCTCTGAACGTAGTAGAGAGGTCGACGGGGAGACCTGGGAGGCGTAGACGCATCGACGCTAGTGACCTCTGAGTCGGATTTGTGATGCATTTTCCTCCCTCCGGCTCCGGGAAATGGATGTTGCAGGTAAGGGTTTGGAATATGAAAATGGAGGGGAGGTTTTTACAGGTAGGGTGGAGGAGAAGACTGGGGAGGTAGTACAGTACTGGATTTCTTTTTACTTTGAAAATGGGATTTAATTACGGGAAGAAGAAAAGGAAAAGTGCAGTTTTCAAGACATAAAGGTGACTAGTGACGACTGACCACTAGCCTGTATACTGGAGGGGGATTTCGAAATTTGTGGGTCATGCTTTTTAAATGGTTTCTAAATGGGAATGGGAAAAAATTGATCCTCGATCGGGAAGGGAGAAAAAGATAAGGGTATGTCTCGTTCTTCGATTCGAATCCGTTGAAAAACCCTGACTAGAAATTAGAGCCGAGCATTGGTCCAAAACCGCAAACTGCAAACCGCAAACCGCAAACCACAAACCGAACCTTAAACCTGAAAAACATGGACCGCAAACCGAACCGCAAATTTGCGGTTCGGTTTGCGGTTTGAACCGCACGTTTGTGGTTCGGTTGCAGTTCGAACCGCACGTTTGCTGTTCGGTTGCGGTTCGAACCGTAAATTTGTGGTTTGGTTTGCGGTTTTGCGGTTTGTTTTGCGGTTTGGTTGCTGTTTGGTTCCAAAATAATAAACATAGTCATATAGAGTACATGTAAACATACAAAACGACCAATGGCAACATGTCAACATCCAAAACGACCAAAATAAAACATGATTCTTTAATACTCCATTGTGCACTAAAACTCCAACTCATGGTTCACCACCTATCAACAAATTGAACAAGACAACAAGCAAAATAAGACCATTGATCAATGAAGAGTCGAAGACAACAAGCAAATCCAAATAGACAAATAGTTATTAGTTATGGCAACATACCTTTTCACTTGACTTTTCAAATAATAATAGGTCCCTTTTCAATATCAAGTAACGAGTTTAAATCTTCCAAATCTATACACATGAAAATAATAAGCAAAACAAAGATTGTCATAATCAATATAAGTAATATAACATTTTATACGATATTATAACTAAGTGAAAATGAATGTTTAAAAGTGAAGTATTATCATGATACATCTTCATCATCTCTTCCTCGTCACCCTCCATATTTTCCTCATCAGTAGTGGCATTATTTATGTTAGAGGTAGACCTAATTTTTGCAAGTAGCCAATCTTGTGCACAAATAAGACCTTCAACTGTCTATTATAAGAAGATTATAATTAAGAAAAGTTGAAACATAATACAACATAATATTACTTATAAGCAACTAACCAACTGTCCATACATTGGGATTTAAGGAACTTCTATAGTCATCGAGAGTACGTCCTCCGGTACTGAATGCAGATTCAGATGAAACGGTACTGACCGGGATGGCTAGCACATCACGAGCCATACGTGCAAGGATAGGATATCTTCCTGTATTCACTCTCCACCACCCTAATAGATCTGTCATCTTACCTGAAGTCCTCGGCTCAATCAAATATGCATCAAGCTCAGATGTAGCAAATTCACCATCAGAACCGCAATCGTCATCAAGTTGTCCAAATAGATTTTCAAAAAACGTATTACCTGAGGTAATAAACTCATTGTCTTCATGTAGTCATAAGAATATAATAAGTAATAATAATATAAGTTATAAAAGTTAAAGGAAGTAATTTACCTCCCCCTCCATGTAAATTAGAACTTGATGAAACTTGAGTACCCGAGTCTTGAGAACGCTGAGTAGTACACAAAACCTTATACTGCTCAAACAATCTAGAAGAGTAGTCCTTGACTTGTTGTGATAATTCTTTACCTTTTTCCACCCCATGTATAGGTCCAAGACCCTTTTCCACCATAAGGAACTTCTGTGTCGGATTCAGAATAATAGCAACAAAGATCAACATATTCTTCTTCTCCAAACTGCCCCAATACTTATCACATTTTACCTTCATCTGAATGGCCATTGTACTACAATCAATATCATCACTACTCATCAATTAATTCAACACATCGATGAGGTGACCATAGTGGTAGAAAACATTATTGATCGTCACATAAGATGATTCTGACACATCTTTAGTGAACTTATAAAACTCAGCTAAAAATTTCACAAGAAGCTCAATCTTCTTCCACTCATCTGTAGTAATAGCCCATAAGCAATCATCATTACCTCCTCTTGGAGTATCAATCCGGTCAAAAACAAGCTTGTATTTCAAAGCAACATCAAGCATCAAATAAGTGGAGTTCCATCTAGTAGCTACGTCAAGGACTATCTTCCTTTTCCATTCAATTTTCAACCTTTTAGCTTCTTCTCTAAACACATGTAGTCTAGCAGGAGAGTACCTTACATACCGGACAACGGATCTCACTTTTTCAACACAAGTCATATGCAACTTCAAAGCATCATTCACAATCAAATTACCAATGTGTGCTACACATCTCATATGCATGTTATGTCTACTATAAATGCATGATCCATTTGCTACAGTCATTTCTTTCAAGGTATCACACATCACATCATTAGAACTAGCATTATCAACAGTGATGGTAAACAACTTAGCATCTAAACTCCATGCTCTCAAACAATCATCAATCCCTCTAGCAAGTGATTCACCCCTATGACTAATTATCTGACAAAAATTCAATATCCTCCTCTGCAAATTCCATTCATTATCAATAAAATGAGCAGTTACAACCATGTAGTTAATTCTTTGAACTGAAGTCCATGTGTCAGTAGTCAAACTAACTCTTTGGCAATTCTTCTTCAATCAACCATGCAATGCAACCTTTTCATTCAAGTACACTTCAAAACAATCTCTAGAAACAGTGTGACGTGAAGGTACTTCAAAAGTAGGACAAGTAGTAGCAACAAATCTTTTAAAACCACATTTTTCCACTTGCCTAAAAGGCAATTCATCAAGAATAATAATTTCAGCCAAAGTCTTCCTAGAATCAGCTTGATTTAACACCCAACTCTTTACTTTACATTGTCCACTTTCAACAATTTCTTCAAAGCAATTTTAGATTGGGTACCTTTACTTTTGTTGGCCGGATTTTCTACACATTTCCCAAGATGACCAGTCAGATTTGATGTGCCATTAGTCCTTTGTTCAGCTGCAAACGTCTTGCCACAATGGATGCACTCGGCCTTCAACTGTTGATTCTCATCACGGTATTGTTTGTACTGATCCCAAAACAGCCCTTTTCCCTTTTTCCTCTTAATTACTTCGATGTAAACTCTATTGACATCACTTGGTGTTGGTGGAGTTGGTGCAACGGAACTTGGTGCCGATGGAGTTGGTGTGGTACTCGGTGGTGGTAGGTTCGTTGACGGAGGGAATGTCAATTCTTCATTCTCATCATCAGGATGATAAGACTTTGTTGATGTATCCGAAGATTCCAAAGCAGAAGCGGTTGGAGAAGATACTCGAATTCTTTTGGCGGTAGATTTCTTCCTTCCTCTTTGTACTTGGGAATTCGACATTTATTCAAAAACAACATGAGCAGTCAAAAATCAAAGAATCAACCACAATATCAAGGGTCAATTTACCACCCAAAAACTATTTTACAAACCAAGCTCACAAGCAACAGAAGCTAACACAAGATCAGTCTAAGCATGTCCACCCGCCGGGTCGACGGGTCCGACCCGCCGGGTCATGGGTCCGGGGAGGGTGACCCGGACCCGTGTATCTGGCCGACCCGCCGGGTCGGCGACCCGCCGGGTCACGGGTCAGACCCGGCGGGTCGACGGGTCGGCCACGTAAGATTAAAAAAAAATGTAAATAAACTTTAAAAAATTAGAAAATAAATATAACATAAAAATTGAACTTAAACTTAAAAAAGGAGAAGAAAATAAACTAATAAAAAATACTAAAATAGGACTTAAACTTAAAAAAGAATTTTATAAACTAATAAATAGAGGACTTAAACTTAGAAAAATTGGACTTAAACATAACTTAAGTTTAAGTCCAATTTTTCTAAGTTTAAGTCCTCTATTTATTAGTTTATAAAATTCTTTTTTAAACTTAAGTTACTTAAGTTTAAGTAATTAAGTCTTAAACTTTAAAAAAAAAAAAAGGGAAGAATTGGGCTTGAACCGAAATCCCGGTTGCCTACGTATCCTCTCGGGGAGGAGGAATCAAAGCCCACGTAGTTCTCTTACCTTTGTTTATATCCCCGATTGGCCTTACCTTAGTCGGACTCTCCCGCCGATACATCCGATGGCGTTTGTTGTCGCTCGTCGTCATCTTCGTCGCCTTCCTCCGCCGAGAGGTTGTTCTTTTGTGTTCGCATTTCCGCTTTCCTCCAATCGGCTAGGAGGACTTGTGCCTCCAACGTCTCGGGCAACATGTTTGATCTCGTCGGATCGAGCACCTTTCCACTCCGGCTAAAGGTTTGCTCAACCGCTACCGTTGAGGCGAGAACGGCGAGAATTTGTGTCGCGATCCTTGAGAGGGTAGGGAACCTCATTCTCTCCGTTCGGCTCCACCATTCTAATATGTTGAAATCCTCCTCTTCTTCATCATTGGCAAACTCAAAAGAAATGGTTAGATATTCGTCGAGTTCCGAGTTGGAACTCGACGTTGGTTTTGCCCTTTTCGGGCCAAACAAATCTCTAGCCATTGATTTAAATTTAGATGAACTTGAAGATGAAGAGCGAGGAGGGGGTTGAGAAGATTGACCTCGATCAGAAACACGATATTGAACCAATAATTCATCAAATAATTTTCTAACATTACCAATTATGGTAGAAACATGACAATCGGAATATTGTTCTAAACTTAAAAATTCATAATAACTTTCTAAAAATTGTTTTAAACCATCCATTTTACGTCTAGGATCTAACACAAATGCAACAAGAAAAACATCGGGAATGGTTGTATAATAAGCTAACCATTTACTTCGCATTGAAAAAATAGCTTGTGAAATATTTTCAATTAAAAGACCTTGTTGAATTGCAAATGCAATATTAATTGCTACATAACAAAATATGTTTGAAGTTGGTGTATAAACATAACTAAAAGTGTTAGTAGCATCATAAAAATGTTTGAAAACCTCCATTACATCTCTTGCTAAAACCCAAGATTCACCGAAAACAAAATCACCGTCAATATGTTGTGCGGCAAAACTACTTAAAAGTTCTCGATATTCATATGATTCGTAAATCATTTTGTAAGTAGAGTTCCATCTTGTACAAACATCTTTTGGAAATTTTTTAGGATAAACGTTATTTTGTTTACAATATGCATACCATTTAGTATGTACACTTTTTTTAGACCAAAGTTCATTAATATTTCGAATAGGTTGTACTAAATCTCCAACATATGCTAAACCGTTTTGAACACACAAGTTTAAAATATGAGCGGCACACCTAATGTGAAAAAATTTACCTCCAATCGTCGGCTTACAATAGTTGGTTAAATCTCTAATGGAAGCCGTGTTAGCGGAGGCGTTATCAAAACCGATTGAAAAAACTCGTGAAACTAATCTATATTCTTCCAAAACATTTGCAATCAAACGGGCAATGTTTTGGGCGGTGTGTTGTTCGTTGAAAACTCGTAATGCTAAAACTCTTTTGTTTAAAATCCAAAATTTATCAACAAAATGACAAGTAATACCCATATATGAATTTTTTTGAAAACCGTCGGTCCAAATATCACTACAAATAGAAACTTGAATATCACCGTTGTCCATAAAATATTTAATCAATTCTTCTTTACAAATTTTACATTTATGCATCATTTTTCTTTTAGCGGTTTGGCGAGAAATCGGTTTATATGCGGGTTGAGCATGATGTTGCATCCAATCATTAAAACCAACATTTTGTGCAAAACTAAATGCTAAAGAATCTACGGCCAATATTTCCGAAAATGCATCCATAGAAGAAGAATGATCATATGTAAATAGAGAAGGAGGTTGGTTAGAAGTAGAAGCGTACCCGGTAAGTTGTGTTTGCCCTCGTGCTAATCCCATTTTCTCGGGATGCTTGTTCCGGATATGCCTCTTGTAGTTCCCGTAGCCTTCTCCCTTTTTGTGCTTGTATTGTGCCGCACAAAAATTGCATTTGGCATAGAAAACTCTGTTGGCATCGGGAGCACCCTTTGTAAACCAAAATCGGAAGACCGCCGCCGTTAGTTGAGTGTTGTTCAACGACGGCTCCTCCGGCTCCGGCTCCTCCGTGAATATGGTCTCGGATCCTTGGGTGTTGCGGAAAGTAGGTGATTCCGTGAAATCCTTCTCCTCCTCGAAGATCTCCACTTAATAAGTCTCGCCTTAAATCCGAACCGGTTGGAGGACCGCTAACGGAACGTCTTCCTCGGCTAGACATTTTTTTTTAATAATAGAATGTAGTTGGTAAAATGAAAAATAAGAGAATGAGAATATGAGATTAGGAGAGTAATTGAATGTAAGAGTTGGAAATTATGGAGGGATTGAGAGAGTGAATAGATGATTGAATGATGAGAGTTGGTGTGAGATGATATGAATTGAGTTTGGAGTATTTTAGAATTGTTTTTAGGTTAGATTTATTAAATTAAATTGTTTTTTTTTCATCCAACTAGCCATTGGGATTTTTTTTTTTAAAAAAAAGTAGCCGTTACGGGTCGACCCGCCGGGTCACGGGTAAGGGTCTAACGACCCTTACCCGTACCCGCCACCCGGCGGGTTCCCGCCGGGTCCCGGGTAACCCGTGACCCGTGGACATGCTTAGATCAGTCTTTGGTCTATTCTTGCACACAAGACACAACTACAGCAGAGAAAAGGCCAAACTTTGCAAGGTATTTTCAGTCTTTGGTCTATTTTCAGTCTTTGGTCTATTCTTGCACACAAGACACAACTATAGCAGAGAAAAGGCCAAAGGGTACGCACAGTCGGCACAGAGACAAAGAGTAATAATCATTACAAGTTTACAACCAAATTACCTTACCTTGTTCTTGCACACAACCTGCAACAGAAGCAATTGAGAAGAGAAGAGAGTTAAGAGACTCACAGTGAAAGAGAGAGTCGGTTGTTGGCCGGCTGGCGAATGGGGCGGACCGGAGGAGGAGGCGAATGGGGCGGAGTAGGCGAATGTGTCGGACTGGGCGAATGGGTCAGACTAGGCGACTGCCGAATGGCTCGGTGGGTGGTGAATGGGTGGAACTGGGCGACTGGGCCAGACTGGCGACTCGGTTGTTGGCCGGCTGGGCTGACCGGCGACTCAGGCGGAGGTCCGGAGGAGGCGACTCAGGCGGAGGTCCGGAGGAGGCGACTCGGTAGTCTCCTGAATGTGTGAAAGAAAGAGTCGAAGAAGTTCAGCACTTCAGCCAGCCCTAAATCGCGACAGGAGTTACTTTTTTTTTTTTAAATAAAAAGCACCGTTGCGGTTTGCGGTTCGGTTCATCAACCGAACCGCAAACCGCAAAACAAAAAATGCGGGACCGCAAACCGAACCAATTGAGTGCGGTTCGGTTGCGGTCCAAGCCGCAAAATGCGGTTCGGTGAACCGAACCGCGATCTGTTCAGCCCTACTAGAAATCAGATACAAAATTGTGACGGGATACATAAATAAATAAATAAATTATATTTATATCATTTTTATTATAATTTTAATTTTAATTAAAATTAATTTAGAAATTGTGTGTGAATTTAAAAATTATCGATGATTATCAAAATTTTCAACTATATGCATTTCTTAATTTAAGATTGAAAGATTTTGGCCTAGTATGTTTTTTTTGGTTTTGTGTTTAGTAAGTATAACCATAATTTTTTATCACTTTCATTTAATGGTAGGTAAAACTAATTACTATTTAAAAAAGGAAACATAAATGAATAGGGTGGGGTTGTTATCGTTACGTAAAACTTGTGACTTTTGTTTTGTTTTGACTTTTTTTTTCTAGTATGAATTTTATACCGGAAGTTACATACCGGAAGTTACATACCTGAAGTTACAAACCGGAATGTGCAATGGAGTCCAACTTTCATCCTCAACAACATTAACCTCAGCTTTATACTTAACTAAAAGCTTAACAGTTGCTTATCACAAAAGAAAAAGCTTAACAGTCATCCCCAACTTGTTATGCATAATGAAGTGGTGAAGCCCCGTGCTTATCTTTGACATGAGGATTTGCACCTTTTCTCAACAAATGACTGATGATGGGCTCCTTTTTACCAATTACTCTCAAAATTTAAATCATTTTCCTGCAATCCCTCATTTTCTTCGTCATATTTGATAACCAAATTCTTGAAGAATCTCATGAAAAACAGTAAAGAATCCAAGAAGAGACACAAGAAATTGATAACGCAGTTCGGTTTTCCTACTCTGCGGAATCTCAAGAGGGGAGATCCACCCAATCCACTATTATGAAGAACAGGTTTACAGATTACAACTCAAGAGCATGCAAGCAAAACACCAAGTTCTAACAGATCTAAGGTCCTAGCAAGCCAAAGAGAACGAGAGCAAGAAGTTGAGAAAAGCCCCCTTCAAAGGCCACTCGAAAGCTTATCCGAAGCTTTCAAACATTCAATCCAGAGATGAATCTTTCTAGATTAAGTTATCTTCAACTATATTCAGTCAAGTCCTTCTCATAACAGATGAGATTTGGAAGACTTGAATCTCTCTTGGTAACTCCTTGTAACTTGCTGTTGTTCGTCTTCTCTGAAGCAGAAGCCGGAAGAGAACCCTAATCTGAATCTATCTCTCTCATAGAAAGACTGAATGGATCATATTATATACCAGCCCGCTCCAAAGACCAATTAACTAATCAAGAGGAGATATGTATTTGGTTGATCTATTGGGCTTGTCTCCGAATCGCCTGATGTAAAGCCCATCCAAGTCTCTGGACAACATTGGCATCATAACTGCGCTCTCCGAACTGATCAACTTGCTTTATTAGACTTAGAACATTCACCTAATAACACACACATGATATGACTTGATTCTTAGCTGCCAAACTTTGCTAAATATATTGGTATATCTAGCAAAGTGGTAACTTAAGAACAAAGTCATGAACCTATATGATTATTGGCAGATGATCTACATATAATCCTAGATCTATCAGCTATGGTATTCTACTTCTAGCATGCATTTACAAGAGTTGTATACTGTTACAAGTTTGAATCATACAAGAATATATATCAACACTTGCCCTCCTAATTCTTG
Organism: Fagopyrum esculentum; assembly: GCA_033239045.1. NCBI lineage: Eukaryota > Viridiplantae > Streptophyta > Magnoliopsida > Caryophyllales > Polygonaceae > Fagopyrum > Fagopyrum esculentum. Next base: position 42,126,882 of record BSUD01000001.1, on the reverse strand, counting down.
TAGATAAACTTGTCTTATTCATGTCTTCTCATAGTAGAAGGGCTTCACGTCCTATCTGTCATCAATTCAAGAGGCTCAATATGTCCTTAAGGAGCATCCCATATGTGTAAAGCATTTCTGCAAAACACAAATTTGTCAGCTGTAACAATCTTAGTACCAAAATCTGCAGGGTTTACCTCACCCCTTATTTTCTTAACAATGAAATATTTCTTATCAACTTCATCTCTTATGAAATGATTCCTGACATCAATGTGTTTGGACCTTTCATGATAAACCGGATCCTTTCATATATAAAGAGCACTCTGACCGTCCATATGCAAAACAGGCACACAAGGTTTGTGCTGAATTTCACTAATGATACCCCTAAGCCAAATAGCTTCTTTTGAAGCTTCTACTGCAACCACATATTCAGCTTCTGTGGAAGAAAAAGCTACTATAGATTGTTGTTGGGTTTTCCAGGATACACAGTTTCCACACCAAGTATAAAAATAAGATGTAGTAGACTTCCTAGTGTCTTTGTTACTGGCATAGTCAACATCTACATACCCATGGACTTCATCAGTGTTAGTATATTCAGCAAAGGCAAAACCCATCTTTTTAGTACCACAAATGTACCTAAGTAAGAACTTCATCCCTAACCAATGAGCTTGACCTGGGTTAGACATGAACCTACTAAGCACACTAATGGTGAAGGCAAGATCAGGTATGGTACTAATCATGGCATACATCACAGAACCTACAGCTACATCATATGGGATTTTGGGCATGACACTAATATCTGTTTTAGTTGCAGGGCACTATTTCTTGGTTAACTCTAGGTGCCCTCCTAAGGGTATAGTTGTGGGTTTAGAAAGGTTCATGTTAAATTTTTCCAAAACTTTATTAATGTACCCAGCTTGGCTGAGCCACATCTTCTTCCTAGCCCTGTTCCTTATTCTATTAACACCTAAAATCTTCTGAGTAGGACCAAGATCCTTCATATCAAAATGTACTTTCAGATCTCTTTTAACCCCAACTATGTGCACTTTAGACTTACTCATAACTAAAATATCATCTACGTATAGCATCACATATAAAGGTCGAGCAGAAGTAACATTTTTAAAATAAAGACAGTAGTCAAATTTGCTTCTCAGGAATCCTAAATCTTTCATGCATTTATCAAAATTTAGATTCCATTGTCTAGGAGATTGTTTAAGACCATATATAGACTTTTTCAAAAGACCAACATGATCAGGTTTTTGTTTATCTACAAAGCCTTTAGGTTGTGACATGTAAATTGTTTCATTTAAATCTCCATGTAAAAAGCAGTTTTAACATCCATCTATTCTATTTCCCAATAAAAAACAGTAGCCATGGCAAGTAATAGTCTCATAGTTTTATATTTCACAGCAGGGGCAAATATATCAGTGTAATCTATCCCTTCCCTTTGGGTGAAGCCTTTGGCCACTAATATGGCCTTGTATCTAGGGGGCTCATGAGATTTAATGCCTTCTTTTATTTTGTATATCCATTTACATTGAATTAGCTTAGTGTTACCCGGTTGTTCAGTTAAGGTCCAAGTTTTGTTTTGATCCATTGACTCAATTTCTTCTTTCATGGCCTTAAACCAATAACTTGCTTCTTTGCTTTTCATGGTTGATTCATATGTTTCAGGAGTAAAGTAATTTTCAACAACATCACTTGTTAACAAAGCATAATCATGTAGATTGATTTCATTCATGAGCAAAATAAACTCAACATTATTGTTAGAATATTTCCTATTAGGGATCCTAGCTCTGGGGGCTCTATCTCTTGTTAGTTGATAATCATTTTCTTCTATGTCATTCACATTTATATTGCTATTGGTTTCTGTATTAGAATTCTCATTATCACCAGTCTCATGGTTTTCTGGTTCAGAATGAGTAGCTTCATTCATGTGAGCATTATTAGGTAGAGGATTATTATCAAACAAGTTTTTCGAAAGATTCTCATTTTCTTCCCCCCTTTAATTGTTGAGTATTATTTTCAGTTTCAGCATTGACTCCCCTGTCAGATTCTTCATCATTATTTTCAAAATTGTCATCTAGGTCTTCATCTAGGCTTCTACTAATGTTGTAAGAGTTGTTATATCCTATATCAAACCCTTCTTCTTCCTGATTTATGTGAATTTGGTCATTTTGGTTGTAGAAAGTAGGTACAACAACTGTGGTTTCCTGTTCAGAGTCATTTTTGGTAGCATCAACAGTTTGGTTTTTCACAGTTTTAAAATGTAATTCATTTTCATTAAATGTAACATTCCTAGAAGTTATAACTTTGTACCCTGTTAGCATGAAATATTGTGATATTCTAGGCACTTATTTTGGTTGTTTTTCCCTTATTATTGTGTACATGGATGAAGTTTAGAAGCAATTATTAGCTTGATCGTCTATTTTGTCGATATGGATGTCTACACTAGCTTTGTGTTGATTGTAGGTAAAAAGGAGCTAAATAAGAGCAATTGAGAGAGAAAAGGGAGTAATCGATCATATTCAAGGATAAGGAACACATCAAGGAAACTAAGGAAGGAGCTAGGATGAAGAATGTCATGACACAAAGAAAACCACAAGTGTTTTACACTTCCACGCCCTGAATTACGGCCGTAGAAGAGTCCACGCTCTAAACCACGGCCGTGGAATTTGGCATCATGAACGTGGAGCATTCCAGTAAGTTACACGGTCTAAAGTACGGTCGTGGAAATCACAAGAGACCGTAACCCCTTTCCACGCTCTAAACCACGGTCGTGGAAACCCTTGAGACCGTGATTTAGGCGATCTTTTGTCGTGTCTTTATTGGCCACATTATTTACGTAATGGGCTTGGACGATGATTCTTCCCCGGACATATGAAAAGGCCAGAGAAGAGAGTTTGAGGGCATCTCGCAATACTCGCGTTTGATCCCGTTTAGACACCGACGGACGTGAACGGCCGCTTACTTTGCTTGGAGCATTCTCGCCTAGGGTTGATTGAAGATCGCCGAGTATAGCCTTTTCTTAGGTTTTGATATTGAAGACGGATTGACATCCCGTTCTTCATTCTTGCGTAAGATTATTTGTGAGGTTTTGTGTTACACATTCTGAATCCATTAAACATTGACTTTTGTGTTTCGGATTTGAGAATCGGTTTGAAATTTTGTTGAGTATTCGAGGGTTTTCATCTTTTATTCTCTTTAATTCGAATATTGATATCATGACAATGATTGTTGGCTAAAACCCTTTAGCAATTTTAAGGTGAAGGGTTGATCGTTGTGGCTTAGATCATGATAGATTGAGCGTAAATTGATTGGACCCTGAGAGTTAGAGAAGATCTCGTCGACGAACCTAAATCACGGCTTGTTCTTAGGTGTCCACGGCCGTGGTTCTCAAGATCTGACCGTGATTCACCCCAGTTTACGAACTTTGCTTTTACTTTGATCCAAGGTTAAAGATTAGCTTTAATCTAGTCTTGGCTTGCCCTTTCCTAGGTAGTAGTGAGACTCAACATCCTCTATTGCGGCTTCGATTGTCACAACCTTAGCCGTTTGAATTTATCTTGATCCTTGGGTTACAAGTTTGGGTATTTGAGATCAATTCTAGTCCTTAGATCCTTTCTATACTGAAGCCTCAACAACCTTTATAGAGAGTCCTTTGGGTTAGACATATAAGGTTTTGGAACTTCAGCGTACATTACCTTACTTTAGTATACCTTTACAATTCTCAACTCTGTCCTTATATATATAGTATATCTTGAATCGATTGCCACAATTGGAAACCTGGATCTTTAGGGTTGTTGTTTTCCCAATATTTGAAAAGCTTTACATCTTATTTGCTCAATAATCTGAAATTGAATTTAGTTTCACCAAATCCCTATGATCGATACTCTGGAATACTTGCTAATCTACGCCGATCCGTACACTGCGGGTTCGCTTGCTTTTATTCTAATTTTATAAATTTAAGACTTGATTGCACGCACGTTTTAGGGCGAACAAGTTTTTGGCGCCGTTGCCGGGGATTTGGTTTAGGCCAATTCGGTTTTCGGTTATCGAGCTTGGGAGCTTTGCTCTTGTTATTTGATATCTCTTGTGAGTGTTATTTGCAGGTTCTTTTAGGTATATGCGCAGGTCTAGATCCAACAAAGACCTCGTACCTTTTGATCCGGAACTTGAGAAAACTCTTAGGAAGAAAGCCAAGGAAAGAAAGATGGCTGAAAATAAAGAGAGAGATTTACAAGCGGAGTTGGATGAATCTCAACGTCAACTTAAGTTGAGTGAGAAAGCTCGTAGAGATGCGGAAACAAGTCATCAATTCCAAATTGATGAACTCAGAGCTATGATGTTGGACATGAAATTGGAGCTGAATGATACTAAGAAGAAGAAAAGGGTCAAGAAACCAACTAAGTCCATTAGAGTGGAATCATCCGATGATGAGGAATTCGATCCGGATATGCCAGCACTAGAGGAGATTGATCCAACGATTAATCCAGTCCGGATTACTCCAATACCAGCAGCCATTCCTCGTGTCCCAACTGGGGGTGCGAGAGTCGCTCGTGTAGAAGAAGAGCCAAGAACTCTTGGCCAAAGGATGGATCCAATTCAGCAACCACGCCGTCTAGGTGTGAACTTTGATGCTGACGATATTCAAGGGTTTAGCTTCAACCCACAAGTTATTACCATCGTTCGCCAAATCCAGTTTGGAGGAACGAGTGTTGAATCTCCACATCAACATTTACAGAATTTTGAGATTTTGATGGAGACAATGAAGCCAAAGAATGCAACCACCAACAATTACAAGATCGAGCCCTTCTTCTTCTCCTTGAAAGGGAAGGCTTTATCTTGGTATCAAGCTCTTCCAAATGAAAGACTCAATACATGGGAGGATCTATCTTCGGAGTTCCTAACCAAGTTCTTCCCGCCATCCAAGACGGCGGAGTTGAGAGGTAAAATCAATGCTTTTTCTATGAGATCTAATGAAAGTTTGTTTCAGTCTTGGGAAAGATTTCAAGATTTATTATTGGATTGCCCACACCATGGCATTTCCAAATTGGAGTTGTTGGAGATATACTATAAGGGGCTGGATGTGGAAACACAATTCAAGCTCCAATCCCTTTCATATGGCTCATTCATGGACATGAGAGAAGATGATGCTTGAGACTTCGTTGAGAAACAAGCCCGAGTCATTGAGAAGTATTCTCACCGGAAGACAGAAGCTAACCGAGTGGAGCAAGGGGCGAAGCTAACACAAGCTGCTCAAGCTCAAATCTTTTCTCTCAATACCGAGATTAAAGAATTTAAGGAAGTCATCAAAGCTAGCTTTCAAAAGCCTAAGGAGCAAGATGTTGGTTATTTAGGAAACAACAATAACCATAGCGGGAACGAGAACACCAATCGCAATAGCCGGAACAACAACCGGAACAATTGGAACAACAACAACCGGAATAACAATTGGAACAACAATAGGAATTCAAATAACAACAATTGGCGTTCCAACCAACAACAAAATTCCGGTAACTCTTATCCCAATTCAGGAAATTCACTAACTCCACCATCTTCTTCTTCCATTCCTTTGAAAAGCCAGGGGCAAACATCTAATAGTGGAAGTACTTCGGGGAAAGAGAAGCCCGATCCCATGCTGAAAACGATCTTGGGAAAGCTTCAAGGGTTGGAGAATCACATCACTAAGGTTGATAAAGCTCAAAAGGTTTTAGAAAACCAAATATTTAGCAATGCTGAGGAAGTTCCTAGAAACCAAGGAAAACTTCCAGGAAAGACGGAGGATAACCCGAAAGGAAGGGTGATGGCTATCACAACTAGGAGCGGAACGACAACTACCGACCCGCAGCCTAAGTTTGTTGAAGTTCCCGTCGACACGGAGAAGGAAAAAGGGAAAGAGAAGGAAGACATCTACATTCCTCCTCCAACTTACAAACCACCCCTACCATTTCCACAATCTAGAGCAAGAGCGCGTCTAGACAAGCAATTCGGTAAGTTCATTAAAGTAATGAGCAAAGTGCACATTAATATACCTTTCATTGATGCAATTGTAGGTATGCCCACTTACGGGAAGTTCTTAAAGAAGATCCTCTCTAACAAGAGGAAACTGGAAGACTTTGGAGAAGTCAAGATGAGTTCGGAGTCATCGGATCTCATCAAAACAATGAAGGAAAAGATGCCCCCAAAGCTGAATGATCTGGGGTCATTTTGTGTTCCAATCAGAGTAGGAGATGTCACATATGATGCATTATGTGATCTAGGAGCAAGCGTTAGCATCATACCGCTTGCCTTATGCAGGAAAATTGGTTTAGGTGAACCTAAACCGGTGAAGATGACGTTATACATGGCGGATCGATCCATAACTCGTCCCGTCGGTATCATTGAGGACGTCCCGGTCAAGCTTGGTAAGTTCTACGTTCCAATAGATTTTGTTGTGCTTGACATTCCTGTAGATAGTCCGGTCCCGATCATACTCGGAAGACCGTTTCTTGCAACTTCCGGTTGTATGGTAGATTGCAAGAATGCTAGACTTGCCTTCGACATAGGAGAGGAGAAAGTAGAGTTTGTTCTTTCTACCTTGGTGAAAGAGCCAGCTCTTGTAGGAGATATGTTTAACATCCATGACGAAGAAGCATCTAGAGAGGAAGTAAGCTCGATTCTGTTTAAGGATCCATTGCAAAAGGTGATCACTATGAGCATTATGGAGAAAGGAGAGGAAGAGGAATGTAATGAGGAAATTGAAGCTTTGGAGGAGCTAAAGAAAGTGCATGAAGAAGAATTTGAAAAGATCTACGATGGGTCAGAGGATGTGAGGAATCACGGTCAGTCGTGCTATTCCACGGCCGTGGTTTCCACCAACATGACCGTAATCAGCTATTCATAGGACTCCAGTAAGTTACACGGCCAAAACCACGGCCGTGGAACTATCAGAGGTGCCGTAATTGACTTCCACGCCCAAAACCACGGCCGTGGAAGTAACAGTGGTGCCGTAATTTTGGGAAATTCCGAGAAAAATTACGTCCTCTCCACCAATGCTCTTGAACCTTCTTCAACAACTTCTATACCCTTGGAGACTTCTAAGGAAGCATTGGAGACCCCAATAGTGATGGAATTGAAGCCGCTTCCCACGCATCTAAGGTACGCATTTCTAGGAACTAATTCTACTTTTCCGGTAATTGTTAGTTCCGATCTAAGTGAAGATGAACATAGTAAGCTTATGGTTGTTCTAAGGAAACATAGGAAAGCCTTAGGTAACACTATAGAGGATCTAGTGGGAATTAAGCCTTCATTGTGCATGCATAAGATCCTAATGGAAGAAGACTTTAGACCTTCGCGACAACCTCAAAGGCGGTTAAATCCGACCATGAAGGAGGTTGTCAAGAAGGAAATTCTTAAACTACTTGATGCAGGTATCATCTACCCTATCTCCGATAGCAAGTGGGTGAGTCCCGTACAGGTTGTTCCAAAGAAGGGAGGAATGACGGTTATCACTAATAAGAACAATGAGCTCATTCCTACAAGGACCGTGACTGGATGGAGGATGTGCATTGATTACCGGAAGCTAAACAATGCAACTAGAAAGGATCACTTCCCACTACCCTTCATCGATAAAATGCTTGAAAGGTTAGCATAACACTCTCATTTTTGCTATCTTGATGGTTATAGGGGCTTCTTTTAGATTCCGATTCATCCGGACGATCAAGAGAAGACCATATTCACATGCCCTTGGGGTACGTTCGCTTATAGAAGAATGTCAGTCGGGCTTTGCAACGCCCCAGCCACCTTCCAAAGGTGCATGATGGCTATCTTCTCGGAGTACATAGAGGAGATCATGGAGGTTTTCATGGAAGAATTTTTTGTTTATGGTTCCTCTTTCGATAATTGTCTCTCTAACCTTTCTCGTGTGCTACAAAGGTGTGAAGACACTAACCTAGTTCTTAATTGAGAGAAGTGTCAATTTATGATGAAGGAAGGCATTGTACTCGGACACTTGATCTCTAGTAGAGGGATTGAGGTGGATAAGGCTAAGATAGAAACCATAGAAAAGCTCTCTCCTTCATCTTCGGTGAAGGGGATAAGAAGCTTTCTAGGACATGCTGGATTTTATAGACGTTTTATAAAGGATTCCTCTAAGATATCAAAACCTCTTACTAATCTATTGATGAAGGATGCAGTTTTTGATTTCTCGCAGGAGTGTTTAGATGCGTTTCATAAGATTCGGGAAGCTCTAATCTCAGCCCCGATCATCCAACCTCCGGACTGGAATCTTCCATTCGAGGTTATGTGTGATGCAAGTGACGTAGCTATAGGAGTTGTGCTTGGGCAAAAGAAGGAAGGCCGAACCCATGCTATCTATTACGCTAGCAAGACGCTAGATGAAGCGCAGCTTAACTACGCCACTACTGAAAAGGAATTTCTAGCTATTGTTTATGCCTTTGAAAAGTTTCGTTCTTATCTTGTAGGTGCAAAGGTGATTGTATACACGGATCATGTTGCGATCCGGTATCTACTTGCAAAGAAGGATGCGAAACCAAGGCTGATTAGATGGATTCTTCTTCTACAAGAATTCGATCTAGAGATCCGTGACAAGAAGGGTTCGGAAAATTCTGTTGCGGATTATTTGAGTCGTCTACCACATCTAGAAGACGACGATCTACCTATAGATGACTCCTTTCCGGACGAGCATTTACACATCATAGAGGAGTGCATCGACAAGATAACTAAAGGTAACGAACCATGGTTTGCTGATTTTATTAACTATTTGGTTTGTTAGGAAATACCACCCGGACTATCCTATGAACAAAGGAAGAAGTTCTTTAAGGATGTCCGGGAATACTTTTGGAATGAACCTCTACTCTTCAAGAGAGGTCCTGACGGCATCATTCGAAGATGTGTGCCGGAAGACGAAATGCAAAGCGTCATCCGTCATTGTCACTCACTACCTTGTGGAGGACACGCTAGCTCGAACAAGAATAGCGCTAAGGTATTGCAATCTGGATTTTTTTGGCTTACTTTATTTAAAGATGTGCAAATCTTTGTTTCCTGTTGCGATGCTTGTCAAAGAACAGGGAACATATCTAGGAGAAACGAAATGCCTCTTAACAACATTCAGGAGGTAGAGATCTTTGACGTTTGGGGAGTAGACTTCATGGGACCTTTCCCATCATCTTGTGGAAACCAATACATACTTCTAGCTGTAGATTAGGTTTCGAGATGGGTTGAAGCAATTGCCTCTCCAACTAATGATGCCATGGTTATGGTTAAGTTCTTTAACAAGACTATATTCCCAAGGTTTGGGACACCACGGACTATCATTAGTGATGAAGGCTCTCACTTCATTGCCCGACGATTTGAAGCACTACTAGCTAAGTATGGGGTGACTCACAAGATCGCCACCCCTTATCATCCACAAACGAGTGGACAAGTGGAGATTTCGAATCGGGAGATTAAAGGAATCCTAGAGAAAACAGTTTTGAAGACAAGGAAAGATTGGTCTTTGAAGATAGATGATGCATTGTGGGCATACCAGACTGCATACAAGACTCCCATAGGAACGACACCATACAACCTTGTGTATGGGAAGTCTTGTCACTTGCCGGTAGAGCTGGAACATAAGGCATATTGGACGGTAAAGTGGTTGAACTTCAGCATGAAGGAAGCGGGCGAAAAGCGCCTCTTGGACCTTAACGAGCTTGAAGAACTTCGCTTAAACGCTTACGAGAATGCCAAGATTTATAAGGAGAGAGCGAAGCGTTGGCATGATAAGCATATCATTCCAAAGGACCTCAATGAAGGAGATCAAGTTCTCCTCTTCAATTCGAGACTTCGGCTTTTTCCAGGTAAGCTTAAATCTCGTTGGACCGGACCTTATCTAATCAAACACATTTTTCCCCATGGCACAGTTGAAGTATGGGGTGAAAAAGGCGGAAGTTTTAAGGTGAACGGTCAACGACTCAAGAAGTATTCACCGGACCTCCAAGCCGAGGAGTTTGCACCTACCGAACTCAAATAGACGCAGGTATGGTCTAGCTACGGACCTTAAACAAGCGCTACTTGGGAGGCAACCCAAGCTATTGCACTTTCATTTTTCATTCTTAGATTAGACTAGTTTAGACGTTTTTGTTTTGTTTTGCCCTCGATACCTTCTGGTATGTTGTGTTTTTGGATGCAGGAGCAAGGAATAGGAATTGGAAGAAGGAAAAGTCGGAAGAATTGACGAAACTTTAGCTTTTGACACAATACATTGAGTTCCACGCACTAAACCACGGCCGTGGAGGCTACAGTGACCGTAATTCTTGAAAATCTGAGAAAAATCACCAAAAACCACGGGCCCGTACAATTCCACGACCGTGGAACACCTCGAGTGACAGTGATTTTCAAAAATTTTTACGGCCACTATATAAACCACCTTCCTTCACAAAAACACCCCATTCCCCAATTCCACGCCCCTCTTCCACGACCTAAAGGCCGAAAATCCTCCCCATCTCGAAATTCTTCGTTTGGAAACCGTTTTGAACGATTCTTGATGCTAAAGTGAAGCATTTCCGATCATCTACAAGATTCAATCAACAAATCAAGTGGACAATCCTTACAGAAGACGGAATTTGGATTCAAAGATCCAAAAACCTAGGTTTTTCTTCTATTTTTCTACTTTGTCAATTCGGGTCTATTTCTCGCAAGAACTTAGAGGAACTGCATAGGATTGAGATTGAAATTAGTCTAGGACAGGCTTTGCTGAGTTTGGTGATTGATTTGTTGAGATTTGAGTAAAAAAAACAGAGCCGAACCACGGTCCTTGTAGGTTCCACGGCCGTGGTTTCTGTAGAACAGGCCGTGATTTTCCCTCTGAAATGGATTTGGTAAGGAGAATGTCGACTAGGAGCAAGAAGAGGAAAGGTAACACTTCCTCCTCCTCCCAAAACCCTCCTACTGAACCACCATCACCCCCACCTCCTAGAATTCCAACCATCCATAAGGATTACCTCGATGCCTTGGAAAGGATCGAGAAGAGGGCGGTCATAGGACCGCGCTACTTAGTGCTTGAGGAGCTAGAGCCGCTGAATGTAGTGAATGGCTTGACGTGGCTTCTAGATAGAGCCGGTTTGATCATCTTCTCCGCTATTAGGGAAGATGCATATGAGGAGATTACTAGGGAGTTTGTGATCTCCTTTGAGCACAGTGCCATGGATAGGACAATTTTCTTTAGGTTGATGGAGGAGAACTACGAGTTCTCAATCTTGCAGTTTGGAGCCTTCTTTGGGTTCCACGAGACCTTCAATGGTCGTTTTCCTAGCGGTGTATACGCTAATGATTTCTAGGAGGATATAGCCATGATCTATGCCAGCGAGGACCGTTGGCAACCAGCTGACACCAAGGCTAAGCTCATCTACCACTTAGCCTTGAAGATAGCCCATAGAGTCCTTTCTGAGTGCCTTTTCCCTAGGACTGAAACCCCTAAGAAGATTAAGACTGATGAGCTGTTCCTTCTTTACTCTATGCTTCACGGTAGACCTGCTGATTGTGCTACCCTCTTAGCCTCCACCATGAGCAAGCTCAAGAATAAGAGAGCCGGCAACATTGGATATGGTGGTATAGTTACCCACATTGCTAGGCAGCTAGGGATTGACTTTTATGCTTGTAACTAGGATTGTAGCGAGACCTTTGGGTCTCAATAGCTTGATGACGAGGGGTATCATCTTCCCTAGGCATCGCGGTCCACCTACCGCCGGTATGCCTTGGGAGGAGAGAGAGGAGGTAGAGGCATCCCATGGCTCCCCGAGTATTCCATTATGGCTGGATGCCATAATTGGAAGCAGACCTTCGCTGCTATGCATGTGAATAGGCTAGTGGCACCTCCCTATGTCCCCAATGAGGTTCCGGCTGTAGATGTTGAGGAGGAGGTAGGAGGAGATGATAGTTTTAAGGGAGAAGGCGATGAGCAGGACTTTGGCACTTTCCCGGATCAGCCGGCGCACTTCCCTGATCCTCGTAGGCGTTCACCATGACCCGCTAGACCTTCAGGAGCCTCTTCCTCTCGCCGTGCTAGCGTGAGTGAGAGGCCGACATGGATGGATGCTCCTCCCGCTTGGTACAGAGCACAACCGGAGTGGATGGGAGCTCCACCACCTTGGTATAGTCAGACGCCAGCAGCACCAGCAACACCGACTCCACAGGACGCACCGACATGGTACGGCCAGCCACCGGCTTGGTATGAGCAGCTACCGGAGTGGGCGACCGACTTTTCTAGGCGAGTTGGTGACTTGGAGATCCATAGAGAGACGCAGGAGACTAAGAGCCGGGAGCATGATGAGATGATGAGTCATATTTACCGCCAACAGTTTGGGCGGTACTACAACCCTGACTTCTGCCCATTTTCACCACCGTCACCTCCACAGTGATGAGCCATGAGGATTGACAGTTTCAGCCACCCAACCACCGTTCTAGTGAGTTCATTTTTCTTTTCTTCTTTTCTTTATTTCTTTTTCGAACATTGAGGACAATGTATGTTCTAAGTATGGGGTGGGGTGTGACTATGCGTTGTAATAACTCTACTACATTTGCTTGCTTCTATCCATAACACTTTGCATGTTTCATTTTCATAGTCACACGTTTCATTATTGCATTGCATGAAAAAGTTTGAAAAACCCATAAAAATTTGAAAATTTTGGAAAATTTTGAAAGAGTTCTTGTGTTTCTAAGATTAGAGATGACTTCTATGATAGCTCTTACTTGTGGAATGAGTTTTTGATGACAATTGTATGCTTAAACGGAATAATGAATTGAAAAGGAATTGAATGTGTTGATTATCCTTTCTTGCAAGTTTCATAATGTGAAAGTTCTATCTAAATCATATTGAGAAATTGAAGTTGAAATCACATGATGAGTTCTTATACTTCTTTATGAAATGATTAAGGCAATTCGATTTTTCTTTCTTCTTTCTTTGATCACTTAGCTCCACAATAAAAGTAATTGCCTCCCTTACCTATCCGGGAATTTGGAGGAGTTGATAATTGACATGTTTGATGTGGGAGGGCCATGAAAGCAAAATTTTGCATTCAAAGAATAGAATTAATAGGTTTGGGGAAGTCAATCATGACGATAAGTAACTCGACACCATTCACATAGCCGGGTGTTTGTGTCTTGCCAAAGTCGGATTGAGCGATATTCCTAACGAATTATGGTATGTGCATCAAGGGTTTGAGGCATCTCGAAATTTGAGAAACGCCGATCTCCTAGGCTTCGGTTTTTGTGCACCTTTGTCCATCTTTCAAAAAGTAAAGTCGAAAAATAATGTGAAAAAGAAGAGAGCAAAGCTCAAAGTTGATGGTGTTGCAATTCAAAATAAAAAGAAAAAGAGTTGGGTTATCCATTTTCCCGGATTCATGCACCACATCCCTTATAAGTTTCCCTCCCTTCCGCATTCTAGACCTTACTTGAAAGTCCTTAAGATCAAAAGAATGTTATTTGACCTGGTGATCTAAATTGAAGTTTCTTATGCTTGATTTTGATAATACTTGAAGGTTATGATGTTTGTCTTAAAGTTTAACCAATTCATGATGTTTCTTTGCTTTACATTCTTTGGTTTATGTATATAAGCGTTTCAAGGATGAATGAAGCAAGGTTTGAGAATGATCTATTGACTAGAAACACATTTACCTAAAGGATGTTTTTGTTTTGAGATTGCATGCATATTTCATTCTAACTCGTATTCTAAGCTTTTAAAAACCTTGCTTGGGGACAAGCAAGTGACAAGTATGGAGTATTTTGTTAGCATGAAATATTACGATAATCTAGGCACTTATTTTGGTTATTTTTCCCTTATTATTGTGTACATGGATGAAGTTTAGAAGCAATTGTTAGCTTGATCGTCTATTTTGTCGATATGGATGTCTACACTAGCTTTGTGTTGATTGTAGGTAAAAAGGAGCTAAATAAGAGCGATTGAGAGAGAAAAGGGAGTAATCGATCATATTCAAGGATTAGGAACACATCAAGGAAGCTAAGGAAGGAGCTAGGATGAAGAATGTCACGACACAAAGAAAACCACAAGTGTTTTACACTTCCACACCCTGAATTACGGCCGTAGAAGAGTCCACTGTTAGCATGAAATATTGCGATATTCTAGACACTTATTCTAGTTGTTTTTCCCTCATTATAGTGTACATGGATGAAGTTTAGAAGCAATTATCAGTTTGTTCCCCATCATTGTCGATATGGATGTCTACACTAGCTTTGTGTTGATTGTAGGCGAAAAGGAGGTAAATGGGAGCTATTGAGAGAGAAAAGAGAGGATTCGATCATATCCGAGGATTAGGAACACATCAAGGAAGCTAAGGAAGGAGCTAGGATGAAGAATGTCACGACATAAAGGAAACCACAAGTAATCTACACTTCCACGCCCTAAATTACGGCTGTAGAAGAGTCCACGCTCTAAACCACGGCCGTGGATCTTGGCATCATGAGCGTGGAGCATTCCAGTAAGTTACTCGGCCTAAAGTACTATCGTGGAAGTCACAAGAGACCGTAATCCATTTCCACGCTCTAAACCACGGTCGTGGAACATCAGGAGACCGTGATTTAGGCAATCTTTTGACGAATCATTTATTGCCACATCTTCTACATATTTGGGCTGGAAGATACCTTTTTCTCTACGGATAAAAAGGCGGGAAGAGGGAGTTTTCGGGACCTCGCTTTGGAGAGTTCGCCTTAGGTTTTTCGCGAGGAGCTTTGCGGAAGCGCCGACAGTTTGGATTCCCGAAGATTGTGTGTGGCGGAAGTTGTGCCCTTTTCTTAGGTTTTGATATTGAAGACGGATTGACATCCCGTTCTTCGTGTTTTCCTAAGATCATTGTGAGGTTTTGTGTTATATTCTGAATCCATTGAGTATTCCATTTTGTGTTTTGGATTTGGGATTGACTTTGAGTTATATTCGAGTTTTCGAGGGTTTTCATCTTTCATTCTTCTTAATTTAATTTTTGATATCATAATGATGGTTATTGGCTAAAACCCTTTAGCAATTCTAAGGTGAAGGGTTGATAGTTGTGGCTTAGATGATGATAGATTGTTCGTAAATAAACTAGACCCTGAGAGTGTGAGAAACTTCGTCGACAACCAAGATCACGGTCTGTTCTTGGGTTTCCACGGCAGTGGAACTCAAGATCTGCCCGTGATTTACCTTAGTTTACGAACCTTGCTTTTACTTTAATCCAAAGTTAAAGATTTGCTTTAACCTAGCCTGGACTTGTCTTTTCTAGGTAGTAGTGAAACTCAACATCCTCTATTTCGGTTTCGAGTGTCACAACCTTAACCGTTTGAGCTTATCTTGATCCTTGGGTTACAAGTTTGGGTATTTGAGATCAATTCTGGTCCTTAGATCCTTTCTATACAGAAGCCTCAACAACCTTTATAGAGAGTTCTTTGGGTTAGACATATAAGGTTTTGGAACTTCACCGTACATTACCTTACCTTAGCATACCTTTGCAATTCTCAACTCTGTCCTTATATATATAGTATATCTTGAATCGATTGTCACAATTGGATACTGTGATCTTTAGGGTTGCTGTTTTCCCAATATTTGCAAAGCTTTATACTTTTACTTGCTTGACGATTTGTGAACTGAATTTGTTCCCCCCAAATCCCTGAGTTCGACACTCTGGAATTCTTGCTTTACTACGACGATCCGTACACTGCGGGTTCGCTTGCTTTTATTTCAATTTTATAAATATAAAGCTTATTTGCACGCACGCTTAGTGGCGAAGAAGTTTTTGGCGCCGTTGCCGGGGATTTGGTTTAGGCCGAATTCGGTTATCGGTTGTCAAGCTTGGGAGCTTTGCTCTTATTATTTGATATCTCTTTTGAGTGATATTTGCAGGTTATCTTAGGTATATGCGCAGGTCTAGCACCAACAAAGACCTCTTACCTCTTGATCAAGAACTTGAGAAGACTTTGAGAAAGAAGCTCAAAGAAAGAAAGATGGCTGAAAGTAAAGAGAGGGATATCCAAGCAGAGTTGGATGATTCCGAAGCTCGATTTAGATGGAGCGAGAAGACTTGCAGGGAAGAATCGGAGCGTCATCAATTGCAAATTGATGAGCTCAAGGACATGATGCTGAAAATGAGGTTGGAGATGAGTGGTTCCAAGAAGAAGAAGAGAAGCAAACCGACAAGATCGGTTAGAACCGACTCATCCGATGAAGAGAGCGACTACTCCATGCCGTTGCTAGAGGACATTGATCCAACGATCAATGCGAACCGGAATAATCCAAGACCAGCCGCCAATCATCGTATCCCGGCTGGGGGTGCGAGAGCCGCTCACGTAGATGAAGAGCCGCGAACGCTCGGTCAAAGAATGAATCCTACCCAACAACCAAGTCGCCTAGGCGTGAACTTTGAAGCTGAAGATATTCAAGGAATTAGCTTTAGTCCACAAGTGATCACCATGGTTCGCCAAAATCAGTTTGGCGGAACAAGTGCTGAATCTCCACATCAACACTTGCAGAATTTCGAAGTTCTCATGGAGACGATGAAGCCGAAAAACACCACTTCCAACAACTACAAGATTAAGCCGTTCTTCTTCTCTTTGAAGGACAAGGCTCTTGCATGGTATCAAGCTCTTCCAAATGTAAGACTTAATACTTGGGAGGATCTATCTTCGGAGTTTCTAACCAAATTCTTTCCGTCATCCAAAACTGCGGAGTTGAGAGGTAAGATTAATGCATTCCTTATGAAGCCTAACGAAAGTTTGTTTCAATCTTGGGAAAGAATTCAAGATTTGCTATTGGATTGCCCACACCATGGCATTTCAAGACTTGGTCTATTGGATGTATACTATAAGGGGCTAGATGTGGAAACACAATTCAAGCTCCAATCCCTTTCATGCGGTACATTCATGGACATGAAAGAAGATGACGCTTGGGACTTCATTGAGAAGCAAGCCCAAGTCATTGAGAAGTACTCCCATCGAAAGACGGGATCGAACCAAGTGGAGCAAGGAGCGAAGCTAACACAAGCTGCTCAAACTCAAACCTTTTCTCTTAACACCGAGATTAAAGAATTAAAGGAAGTCATCAAGGCTAGCTTTCCAAAGCCTAAGGAGCAAGATGTTGGTTACCTAGGAAACAACAATCATCAAGGGAATGAAGGAACCAACCGGAATAACAACCGCAACAACAACAACAACTGGAACAATTGGAATAACAATAACCGGAATAGCAATTGGAACAACAACAACAACAACAGGAATTCAACAACAATTGGCGTTCCAACCAACAACAAAACTCCGGTAATTCTTATTCCAATTCAGGAAATTCACTAACACCACCTTCCTCCTCTTCCATTCCTTTGAAAATCCAGGGGCAAGGATCTAATAGCACAAGCAATTCTGGAAAAGAGAAGCCCGATCCCATGTTAGAAACAATCTTGGGAAAGCTTCAAGGATTGGAGAGTGACATTACTAAGGTTGATGATCACATCACCAAGGTTGATAAAGCTCAAAAGACTTTAGAGAACCAATTATTCAGCAAAGCCGAGGAAGTTCATAGAGATCAAGGAAAACTTCCCGGTAAAGCGGAGGACAACCCGAAAGGAAGGGTAATGACTATCACTACTAGGAGCGGAGTAACTACAACCGACCCGCAGCCTACATTTGTGGAAGTTCCGGCCGAGAAAGAGAAAGAAAAAGGGAAGGAGAAGGAAGATATCTACATTCCTCCTCCGGCTTACAAACCACCCTTACCATTCCCACAATCTAGAGCGAGAGCGCGCTTAGACAAGCAGTTTGGTAAGTTCATTGAAATCATGAGTAAACTACACATTAACATACCTTTCATTGATGCAATTGTAGGTATGCCCGCTTATGGGAAGTTCTTAAAAGAGATCCTCTCTAACAAGAGGAAGCTAGAAGACTTTGGAGAAGTCAAGATGAGTTCGGAATCTTCGGATCTCATTAAAACGATGAAAGAGAAAATGCCCCCAAAGTTGAAGGATCCGGGGTCATTTTGCATTCCAATCGCAATGGGAGATGTCACATGCGACGCTTTATGTGACTTAGGAGCAAGCGTTAG
This sequence comes from Fagopyrum esculentum, assembly GCA_033239045.1. NCBI lineage: Eukaryota > Viridiplantae > Streptophyta > Magnoliopsida > Caryophyllales > Polygonaceae > Fagopyrum > Fagopyrum esculentum. Next base: position 42,108,839 of record BSUD01000001.1, on the reverse strand, counting down.
CATCATTCCTCTTGCTTTATGCAGGAAGATCGGTTTAGGTAAACCTAAACCGGTAAATATGACGTTATACATGGCGGATCGATCCATAACTCGCCCCGTCGGCATCATCGAGGACGTCCCGGTCAAGCTTGGTAAGTTCTATGTTCCAATAAATTTTGTTGTGCTTGACATTCCTGCAGATAGTCCGGTCCCGATCATACTCGGAAGACCGTTTCTTGCAACTTCCGGCTGCGTAGTGGATTGCAAGAATGCTAGACTTGCCTTCGACATAGGAGAGGAGAAAGTAGAGTTTGTCCTTTCTACTTTGGTGAAAGAGCCAGCTCTTGAAGAGGATATGTTTAACATCCATGACGAAGAGGCATCTAGAGAGGAAGTAAGCTCGATTCTATTCAAGGATCCATTGCAAAAGGTGATCACTATGAGCATCACGGAGAAAGGAGAAGAAGAGGAGTGCAATGAGGAGATTGAAGCTTTAGAAGAGCTACAAGAAGTGCATGAAGAAGAGTTTGAAAAACTCTACGATGGGTCAGAAGATGTGAGGAATCACGGTCAATCGTGCTATTCCACGGCCGTGGTTTCCACCAACATGACCGTAATCACCTATTCAGAGGACTCCAGTAAGTTACACTGCCAAAACCACAGCTGTGGAACTATCAGAGGTGCCGTAATTGACTTCCACGCCCAAAACCACGGCCGTGGAAGTAATAGTGGTGCCGTAATTTTAGGAGATTCCGAAAAAAATTACGTCCTCTCCACCAATACTTTTGAGCCTTCTTCAACAACTTCTATACCCTTAGAGACTTATAAGGAAGCATTGGAGACTCCAATAGTGATGGAATTGAAGCCGCTTCCCACACATCTAAGGTACGCATTTTAGGATTTAATTCTACCTTTCTGGTAATTGTTAGTTCCGATCTAAGTGAAGATGAACATAGTAAGCTTATGGTTGTTCTAAGGAAACATAGGAAAGCCTTAGGTTACACTATAGAGGATCTTGTTGGAATTAAACCATCACTATGCATGCACAAGATTCTAATGGAGGAAGATTTTAAGCCTTCGCGACAACCTCAAAGGCGGTTAAATCCGACCATAAAGGAGGTTGTCAAGAAGGAGATTCTTAAGCTACTTGATGCAGGTATTATCTACCCTATCTCCGATAGTAAGTGGGTAAGCCCCGTACAAGTTGTCCCGAAAAAGGGAGGAATGACGGTCATCACAAACAAAAACAACGAGCTCATTCCTACAAGAACCGTGACGGGATGGAGGATGTGCATAGACTACCGCAAGCTAAACAACACAACGAGAAAGGACCACTTCCCATTACTATTCATCGATCAAATGCTTGAGAGGTTAGCACAACACTCACATTTATGTTATCTTGACGGTTATAGTGGTTTCTTTCAGATTCCGATACATCCGGACGATCAAGAGATGACCACGTTCACGTGCCCATGGGGTACGTTTGCTTATAGGAGAATGCCGTTCGGGCTTTGCAACGCCCTATCCACCTTCCAAAGGTGTATGATGGCTATCTTCTCGGAGTACATAAAAGAGATTATGGAGGTTTTCATGGACGATTTCTCTGTTTATGGTTCCTCTTTCGAAAATTGTCTTTCTAACCTTTCTCTTGTGCTACAAAGGTGTGAAGACACTAACCTAGTTCTAAATTGGGAGAAGTGTCAATTCATGGTGAGGGAAGGCATTGTACTCGGACATTTAATCTCTAGTAGAGGGATTGAGGTAGATAAGGCTAAGATTGAGACCATAGAGAAGCTACCTCCACCATCTTCGGTGAAAGGGATAAGAAGCTTTCTAGGATATGCCGGATTCTATAGACGTTTTATCAAAGACTTTTCTAAGATATCAAAACCGCTTACTAATCTATTGATGAAGGATGCAGTTTTTGATTTTTCGCAGGATTTGTTAGATGCATTTAACAAGATCCGGGAGGATCTAATCTCAGCCCCAATCATACAACCTCCGGACTGGAGTCTTTCATTCGAGGTCATGTGTGATGCTAGTGATGTAGCCGTTGGGGCTGTGCTGTGACAAAAGAAGGAAGGCCGCACATATGCCATCTATTACGCTAGCAAGACGCTAGATGAAGCGCAGCTCAACTACGCCACTACGGAAAAGGAAAATTTGGCCGTTGTATATGCATTTGAAAATTTTCGTTCTTATCTTGTAGGATCGAAGGTGATTGTATACACGGACCACTCGGCAATCCGGTATTTGCTTGCCAAAAAAGACGAAAAACCGAGACTGATTAGATGGATTCTTCTCCTACAAGAATTCGATCTTGAGATCCGCGACAAGAAAGGTTCGGAAAATTCTGTTGCGGATCATTTGAGTCGTCTACCACACCTAGAAGATGACGACCTACCTATAGATGACTCCTTCCCGGACGAACACTTACACATCATAGAGGAGTGCATCGACAAGATAACAAAAGGTAACGAACCATGGTTTGCTGATTTTGTTAACTATTTGGTTTGTCAGGAAATACCGCCCGGACTATCCTACACACAAAGGAAGAAGTTCTTTAAGGATGTCCGGCAATACTTTTGGAACGAACCTCTACTCTTCAAGAGAGGTCCAGACGGCATCATTCGAAGGTGTGTGCCGGAAGACGAGATGCAAAGTGTCATCCGTCATTGTCATTCACTACCTTGTGGAGGACACGCTAGTTCCAACAAAACTAGCGCTAAGGTATTGCAATCCGGTTTCTTTTGGCCTAGTTTATTTAAGGATGTGCAAACCTTTGTTTCCTGCTGCGATGCTTGTCAAAGAACAGGAAACATATCGAGAAGAAACGAGATGCCTCTTATCAACATTCAAGAGGTAGAGATCTTCGACGTTTGGGGAGTCGACTTTATGGGTCCTTTCCCATCATCTTGCGGGAATCAATACATACTTCTAGCTGTGGATTATGTCTCGAGATGGGTTGAAGCCATAGCCTCTCCAACTAATGATGCCGCAGTGGTCATAAAGTTCTTCAATAGAACCATTTTCCCTCGATTTGGGACACTGCGGACTATTATTAGTGACGGAGGTTCACACTTCATAGCCCGACAATTCGAAGCTCTACTAGCTAAGTATGGGGTGATTCACAAGATCGCCACCCCTTATCATCCACAAACGAGTGGAAAAGTGGAGATTTCAAATAGAGAAATTAAAGTCGTCTTAGAGAAAACAGTTTCGAAGACAAGGATGGATTGGTCTTTGAAACTAGATGATGATTTAGGGGCATACCGGACTGCGTATAAGACTCCCATAGGAACGACACCATACAACCTTGTGTATGAGAAGTCTTGTCACTTGCCGGTAGAGTTGGAACACAAGGCGTATTGGGCGTTAAAGTGGCCGAACTTCGGCATGAAGGAAGCGGACGAAAAGCGCCTCTTGGACCTTAACGAGCTTAAAGAACTTCGCTTAAACGCCTACGAGAACGCCAAAATCTACAAGGAGAGAGCGAAGCGTTGGCATGATAAGCATATCATTCCAAAGGACCTCAAGGAAGGAGATCAAGTTCTCCTCTTCAATTCAAGACTTCGTCTCTTTTTAGGTAAGCTTAAATCTCGTTGGAACGGACCTTATCTAATCAAACATGTTTTTCCCCATGGCACAGTTGAAGTATGGGGTGAGAAGAGCGGAAGTTTTAAGGTGAACGGTCAACGACTCAAGAAGTATTCACCGGAGCTCCAAGCTGAGGAGTTCGCACCTACTGCACTCGAATAAACGCAGGTACGGTCTAGCTACGGACCTTAAACAAGCGCTACTTGGGAGGCAACCCAAGCTATTGCATTTTCGTTTTTCATTCTTAGATTAGATTAGTTTAGACGTTTTTGTTTTATTTTGCCCTTGATACCTCCCAATATGTCGTGTTTTTGAATGTAGGAACAATGGAATAGGCAATGGGAAGGAAAAAGTTAGAAGGAATTGACGAAACTTGGATTCTGGCACATTACAGAGAGTTCCACGCCCTAAACCACGGTTGTGGAAGCTACAGTGACCGTAATTTGCAAAAGTCTGAGAAAAATCACCAAAACCACGGTTTCGTACAAAACCACGGCCGTGGAACACCCCGAGTGACCGTGATTTTCCAAAAATTTTACGGCCACTATATAAACCACCTTCCTTCACAAAAACACCCCTATCCCCAAATCCACGCCCCTCTTCCACGACCTAAAACCCGAAAAACCTCCCCATCTTGCAATCCTTCGTTCAGAAACCGTTTCGAATGATTCTTGGTGCTAAAGTGAAGCATTTCCCATCATCTACAAGATCCAATCAACAAATCAAGTGGACAATCCCTGCAAAAGACGGAATTTGGATTCAAAGATCCAAAAACCTAGGTTTTTCTTCTACTTCTCTACTTTGTCAATTCGGGTCTATTTCTCGCAAGAAATTAGGCACATTGCATAGGATTGAGATTGAAATTAGTCTAGGACAGGCTTTGCTGAGTTTGGTGATTGATTTGTTGAGATTTGAGCTAAACTGTGCCGAACCACGGTCTTTGTAGGTTCCACGGCCGTGGTTTTGTAGAACAGACCGTGATTTTCTCTCTGAGATGGATTTGATAAGGAGAATGTCTACTAGAAGCAAGAAGAGGAAAGGTGATGCTTCCTCCTCCTCCCAAGTACCCCCTAGCGAGCCACCATCACCCCCACCTCCTAGAATCCCAACCATCCATAGGGATTACCTCGATGCCTTAGAAAGGATTGAGAAGAGGGCAGTCATAGGACCGCGCTACTTAGTTCTTGAGGAGTTAGAGCCGCTGAATGTGATGAATGACCTGACTTGGCTTCTAGATAGAGCAGGTGATCGTCTTCTCCGCCATTAGGGAAGACACATATGAGGAGATCACTAGGGAGTTTGTGATTTCTTTTGAGCATAGTGCTATGGATAGGACAGATTCCTTTAGGCTGATGGAGGAGAACTACGAGTTCTCGATCTTGGAATTCGGAGCCTTCTTTGGGTTCCAAGAGACCTTCAATGGTGGTTTTCCTAGCGGTGTATACGCTAAGGATTTTCGGGAGGACATTGCCATGATCTATGCCAGCAAGGACCGCTGGCAGCCAGCTGACACCAAGGCTAAGCTCATCTATCACTTAGCCTTGAAGATAGGCCATAGAGTCCTTTTTGAGTGTCTTTTCCCTAGGACCGAGACCCCTCAGAAGATTAAGACAGATGAGTTGTTCCTTCTTTACTCTATGTTGCACGGTAGACCTGCTGACTGTGCTACCCTCTTAGCCTCCACCATGAGTAAGCTCAAGAATAAGAGAGCCGGGAACATTGGATATGGTGGCATGGTTACCCACATTGCTAGGCAGTTGGGGATTGATTTTTCTGCTTGTACTAGGATCGCAACGAGACCTTTGGGTCTCAATAGTTTGATGACGAGGGTATCATCTTCCCTAGGCACCGCGGTCCACCTACCGCCGGCATGCCATGGGAGGAGAGAGGAGTTGGAGGCATTCCGTGGCTCCCTGAGTATTCCATTATGGTTGGACGCCATAATTGGAAGCAGACCTTCGCTGCTATGCATGCGAATAGGTTAGTAGCACCTCCCTACGTCCCCGATGAGGTACCTGCTGCAGATGTTGAGGAGGAGATAGGAGGAGGTGAGGAGCAGGACTTTGGCACATTCCCGGATCAGCCGGACACCTTCCCAGACCTACCTAGACAGTCTCCCCGCCCTTCTAGACCCTCCTGTGCTTCTTCCTCTCGCCGTGCTAGTGTGAACGAGAGACCGACATGGATGGAGGCTCCTCCCGCTTGGTATGGAGCACAACCGGAGTGGATGGGATCTCCGCCACCATGGTATGCACATGCACCAACAGCACCGGCCCCATAGGATGCACCAACATGGTACAGTCAGCCGCCAGCATGGTATGAGCAGCTACTAGAGTGGGCCACCGACCTTTCTAGGAGAGTCGGAGATCTAGAGATTCACCGAGACCAGTGGGATGCACGGGCTGAGGAGCATGACCGGATGATGAGGGATATATACCGCCAGCAAGTTTGGGCGGAACTTCAGCCCCGAGTTTCACCCGTTTCCACCACCGCCTCCACCGTAGTGACGAGATTTCATGACAGCCAGTTTCAGCCGCCCCACCACCATTCTAGTGAGTTCATTTTTCTTTTCTTTCTTTTCCTTATTTCTTTTTGAATATTGAGGACAATGTTTGTCTTAAGTATGGGGTGGGGTGTGACTATATGTTGAAATAACTCTACTACATTTGCTTGCCTTGATCGATGAGACTTTGCATGTTTCATTTCATAGTCACACGTTTCATTATTGCATTGCATGAAAAAGTTTTTGAAAAACCCATAAAAATGCAAAAAATTTTGAAAAATTCTAAAAAGGTTTTGTGCTTCTAAGATTTGAGATGATTTCTATGATAGTTCCTACTTGCGGATTGAGTTTTTGATGACAATTGTATGCCTAAACGAAATCATGAATTGAAAAGAAATTGAATGTGTTGTTTATCCTTCTTGCAAGTCTCATAATGTGAAGAGTTTTATCTAAATCATATTGAGAAATCGAGGTTGGAATCACAAGATGAGTTCTTATTCTTCTTTTTTTGAAATGATTAAGGCAATTCAATTTTCTTCTTTCTTTCTTTGATCACTTAGCCCTTCAATGAAATAATTGCCTCCCTTACCTATCCGGGAATTAGGAGGAGTTGATATTTGGCATGTTTAATGTGGGAGGGCCATGAAAGCAAAATTTTGCATTCAAAGAATATAAATTCTAGGTTTGGGGAAGTCAATCATGATGATGAGTAACTCGGCACCATTCACATAGCCGGGTGTTTGTGTCTTGCCAAAGTCGGATTGAGCGATATTCCTAGCGGATTATGGTATGTGCATCAAGGGTTTGAGGCATCTCGAAATTGAGAAACGCCAATCTCCTAGGCTTCGGTTTTTGTGCACCGCTGTCCATAACTCCAAAAGTAAAGTCGAAAAATAATGTGAAAAAGAAAAGAGAAAAGCTCTAAGTTGATGGTGTTGCAAAATCAAAGTAAGAAGTAAAAGTGTTGGGTTATTCTTTTTCCCGGATTCATGCACCACATCCCTTATAAGTTCCCTCCTTTCCGCGTTCTAGACCTTACTTGGAAGTCTTTAAGATCAAAAGAGTGTTATTTGACTTGGTGATCTAAATTGAAGTTTCTTATGATTGATTTTGACAATACTTGAAGGGTTATGATATTTGTCTTGATGTTTGAGCAGCTTATGATGTTTCTTTCCTCTACATTCTTTTGTTTATGTATATGAGTGTTTTTGAAGATGAATGAAGCAAGGTTTGAGAATGATCTATTGACTAGAAGTACATTTACCTAAAGGATGTTTTTATTTTTTATATTGCATGCATATTTCATTCTAACTCGTATTCTAAGCTTTTAAAAGACCTTGCTTGGGGACAAGCAAGTGACAAGTATGGGGTATTTTGTTAGCATGAAATATTGCGATATTCTAGGCACTTATTCTAGTTGTTTTTCCCTCATTATTGTGTACATGGATGAAGTTTAGAAGCAATTATTAGTTTGTTCCCCCATCATTGTCAATATGGATGTCTACACTAGCTTTGTGTTGATTGTAGGCGAAAAGGAGCTAAATGGGAGCTACTGAGAGAGAAAAGAGAGGATTCGATCATATCCGAGGATTAGGAACACATCAAGGAAGCTAAGGAAGGAGCTAGGATGAAGAATGTCATGACACAAAGGAAACCACAAGTAATCTACACTTCCACGCCCTAAATTACGGCCGTAGAAGAGTCCACGCTCTAAACCACGGCCGTGGATCTTGACATCATGAGCGTGGAGCATTCCAGTAAGTTACACGGCCTAAAGTACTGTCGTGGAAGTCACAAGAGACCGTAATCCATTTCCACGTTCTAAACCACGGTCCTGGAACATCAGGAGACCGTGATTTAGGCAATCTTTTGACGAATCATTTATTGCCACATCATCTACGTATTTGGGCTGGAAGATATGTTTTTCTCTACGGATAAAAAGGCGGGAAGCGGGAGTTTACGGGACCTCGCTTTGGAGAGTTCGCCTTAGGGTTTTCGCGAGGAGCTTTGCGGAAGCGCCGGCAGTTTGGATTCCCGAAGATTGTGTTGCGGAAGTTGCGCCCTTTTCTTAGGTTTTGATATTGAAGACGGATTGACATCCCGTTCTTCGTGTTTGCCTATGATCATTGTGAGGTTTTGTGTTATATTCTGAATCCATTGAGTATTCTATCTTGTGTTTTGGATTTGGGATTGACTTTGAGTTATATTCGAGTTTTCGAGGGTTTTCATCTTTCATTCTTCTTAATTTGATTTTTGATATCATAATGATGGTTATTGGCTAAAACTCTTTAGCAATTCTAAGGTGAAGGGTTGATAGTTGTGGCTTAGATGATGATAGATTGTTCGTAAATAGATTGGACCCTGAGAGTGTGAGAAACTTCGTCGACAACCAAGATCACAGTATGTTCTTGGGTTTCCACGGCCGTGGAACTCAAGATCTGCCCGTGATTTACCTTAGTTTACGAACCTTGCTTTTACTTTAATCCAAAGTTAAAGATTTGCTTTAACCTACCCTAGACTTGTCTTTTCTAGATAGTAGTGAGACTCAACATCCTCTATTTCGGTTTCAAGTGTCACAACCTTAACCGTTTCAGCCTATCTTGATCCTTAGGTTACAAGTTTGGGTATTTGAGATCAATTCTGGTTCTTAGATCCTTTCTATACTGAAGCCTCAACAACCTTTATAGAGAGTTCTTTGGGTTAGACATATAAGGTTTTGGAACTTCACCGTACATTACCTTACCTTAGCATACCTTTGTAATTCTCAACTCTGTCCTTATATATATAGTATATCTTGAATCGATTGCCATAATTGGATACCTGGATCTTTAAGGTTGCTGTTTTCCCAATATTTGCAAAGCTTTATACTTTTATTTGCTTGACGATTTGTGAACTGAATTTGTTCCCCCCAAATCCCTGAGTTCGACACTCTGGAATTCTTGCTTTACTACGCGGATCCGTACACTGCGGGTTCACTTGCTTTTATTTCAGTTTTATAAATATAAAGCTTATTTGCACACACACTTAGTGGCGAACATCCACACTCTAAACCACGGCCGTGGAATTTGGCATCATGAACGTGGAGCATTCCAGTAAGTTACACGGTCTAAAGTACGGTCGTGGAAATCACAAGAGACCGTAACCCCTTTCCACGCTCTAAACCACGGTCGTGGAAACCCTTGAGACCGTGATTTAGGTGATCTTTTGACGTGTCTTTATTGGCCACATTATTTACGTAATGGGCTTGGACGATGATTCTTCCCCGGACATATAAAAAGGCCACAGAAGAGAGTTTGAGGACATCTCGCAATACTCGCGTTTGATCCCGTTTAGACGCCGACGGACGTGAACGGCCGCTTACTTTGCTTGGAGCATTCTTGCCTAGGGTTGATTGAAGATCGCCGAGTTTTGCCTTTTCTTAGGTTTTGATATTGAAGACGGATTGACATCCCGTTCTTCATTCTTGCCTAAGATTATTTGTGAGGTTTTGTGTTACACATTCTGAATCCATTAAACATTGACTTTTGTGTTTCGGATTTGAGAATCGGTTTTGAAGTTTTGTTGAGTATTCGAGGGTTTTCATCTTTTATTCTCTTTAATTCGAATATTGATATCATGACAATTATTGTTGGCTAAAACCCTTTAGCAATTCTATGGTGAAGGATTGATAGTTGTGCTTAGATGATGATAGATTGAGCGTAAATTGATTGGACCCTGAGAGTTAGAGAAGATCTCGTCGACAAACCTAAATCACGGCCTGTTCTTGGGTGTCCACGGCCGTGGTTCTCAAGATCTGACCGTGATTCACCCCAGTTTACGAACTCTGCTTTTACTTTGATCCAAGGTTAAAGATTAGCTTTAATCTGGTCCTGACTTGCCCTTTCCTAGGTAGTAGTGAGACTCAACATCCTCTATTTCGGCTTCGAGTGTCACAACCTTAGCCGTTTGAGTTTATCTTGATCCTTGGGTTACAAGTTTGGGTATTTGAGATCAATTCTAGTCCTTAGATCCTTTCTATATTGAAGCCTCAACAACCTTTATAGAGAGCCCTTTGGGTTAGACATATAAGGTTTTGGAACTTCACCGTACATTACCTTACTTTAGTATACCTTTGCAATTCTCAACTCTGTCCTTATATATATAGTATATCTTGAATCGATTGCCATAATTGGATACCTGGATCTTTAGGGTTGCTGTTTTCCCAATATTTGCAAAGCTTTACATCTTATTTGCTCGATAATCTGAAATTGAATTTAGTTTCACCAAATCCTTGTGATCGATACTCTGGAATACTTGCTAATCTACGCCGATCCGTACACTACGGGTTCGCTTGCTTTTATTCTAGTTTTATAAATTTAAGACTTGATTGCACGCACGTTTTAGGGCAAACATACCCCCCTGGTTGTATTAGAATAATTTTATAGCCTTTGACTCCTTTTGGGTAGCCAAGCAAAATTCCCTTGTGTGCCCTTGGTTGAAGCTTCCCTTGAGAGGTATGGGAAAATGTAGTACAACCAAAAGGCTTTAAGTGAGTTAAGCTTGGCTTGTTCCCAGTCCATAATTCATATGGAGTTTTAAAGTCTATTACAGATGAGGGTGTTCTGTTTAGGAGGTAGGAAGCAGTGATCACAGCTTCACCCCATAGTGAGTGTTTAACCCCAGCAGTGATTAACATACACCTAGTTTTCTCTAACAAGGTTCTAATCATCCTTTCTGCAGTGCCATTTTGCTGTGGAGTACCAGGTATTGTTAAGTGTCTTTTAATCCCATTTTTCTTACAATACTCGGTGAATTCTTTATTACAAAATTCTAAGCCATTGTCTATTTTAAGGCATTTCAGTTTAAAGTTTTGTTGGTTCTCAACTGAAGTTTTCCAGTCTTTGAAAATTTCAAAGGCTTCATCTTTGGTTTTTAAAAGATATACCCAGACTTTCCTAGAATAATGATCTACAAAGGTTATAAAGTATTTTTTACCACCAATTGTTTTAATTTGAGCTGGCCCCCATAGATCAGAGTGCACATATTCTAGGGGTTGATTAACAGTGTAGGTAGACTTGTTAAAACTGTGTTTAGTTTTCTTTCCAAAGATGCAGTTTTCACAAAACTTGATTTTAGTGGGTTTTTTATCCAATATCCCTTGTTTGTAGAGTTTTTGGAGGCCTAAGTTTCCAATATGACCTAATCTGATATGCTAGTTTTTAGTTTGATCATCATTCATGTTATTACTAACATTAGAGAGATTCAATTCAGGTGAAGTGATAACATGAAATAACCCACCCTTTTTGATACTCTTAATAAGAGTATGTCCATTTCTAATGACTTCCCTTATACCATTGTTAGTATTAATCTGACATTTCATATCATCAAAAACATGCTCAAACATTAGGTTTCTTCTTAGACCTGGGACCCACCTAACATTTTGTAACACTCTATATTTTCCTTCATACAGGCACATAGGAACATTTCCCACTCCCCTAATTGTTAAGGCAGTATCATCTCCTAACATAACCTCACACCCATGAAATTCATGTAAAGAGCTGAAGAGAGATTTATTCAAGGTAGCGTGCATAGTACATCCAGAGTCAAGAATCCAAGTATTAGTATTGCATGTAGAATCAAAATCACACACTAACAGTTCACAGGGATATTCAGAGAAACTTTTTTCAAATAATGACACTTTTCCATCGAGATTCTTATTATTGTTAGTTTCATCCCTCTTCTTTTTCCTACATTCATTTGCATAGTGACCAATCTTTTCACAGTAAAAGCATTTTTTATTTGCTCTATCAGGATCATTATTAGTAGGTTTGTCTTGCTGCTTATTCTTTTTACCCTTTTTGTTACTGTTATATTTAGGTTTCCCTCTTGTCATTGACACTTCAGATTTGGTGTCAATTTTCTTTTCATTTTTGGTTTTGTAGACCTTCATGACTTCATTTTTTCTCAGTAATGGTTCTATAATCTTTTCTTTAGTCAGAGTAGTAGAACTATACTGAATAACATCTTTGAAGGTATCAAATTGAGAGGGAAGAGATCCTAACAATATAACAGCTAGATGTGTGTCCTTAATTTTGTCATCACATCTTTCCAGGTTTTGATCTAATTTTAGAAATTTGTCAAGATTATCATTTAGGGTCAGATTTACATCCATTTTAAATGTAAAAAGTTTATGCAACAGAGATATTATGGATGGCATGGATTTTCTCAGATAAAGGCTTTCTAAAGCTTCCCACAGTTTTTTAGCAAAAGTGATACTTACTACCTGACGAGCAACATCGTTAGTGAGGCGTATCATGATTTCTGCGTGTGCTTGCTCATCCATCTCTAGTTTTCTTTCCTCAGATGTCAAGGCAGGAAAGTCTCCGGTCACTGCCTTGTAGCACTTTTCCTTTGTGAGCACCGCCTTCATCTTCACCTGCCACATGGAGAAGTCGCTGGAGCCATCAAATGGCTTCATCCTTACTTGATTTTCTGTCATCCTGTTTAACACAAATCACAAAGGTTTAACTACTCACAAAGAGATCTTCTAATAGATTTAGCTATTAGGTTTTACATTATGCAGATTCAAGCAATCAAGAAAAGAGATCAAAGAATCAAGCATATTAGGCGGAAGCGAATCTTGAGAGTAAGGTGGAAAAACAGATAAAGCGTTTTGAATAAAAAAAGCTCTAATACCAATTTGATATCCAAATTCTTTAAGAATCTCATGAAAATAGCAAAGAATCCAAGAAGAGACACAAGAAATTGGTAGCGAAGTTTGGTTTCCCTACTCTGCGGAATCTCAAGAGGGGAGATCCACCCAATCCACTATTATGAAGAACAGGTTTACAGATTACAACTTAAGAGCATGCGAGCAAAACACCAAGTTCTAACAGATCTAAGGTCCTATCAACCCAAAGAGAACGAGAGCAAGAAGTTGAGAAAAGCCCCCTTCAAAGGCCACTCGAAAGCTTATCCGAAGCTTTCAAACATTCAATCCAGAGATGAATCTTTCTGGATTAAGTTGTCTTCAACTGTATTCAATCAAGTCCTTCTCATAACATATGAGATTTGGAAGAATTGAATCTCTCTTGGTAACTCCTTGTAACTTGCTGTTGTTTGTCTTCTCTGAAGTAGAAGCCGGAAGAGAACCCTAATCTGAATCTGTCTCTCTCATAGAAAGACTGAATGGATCGTATTATATACCAGCCCGCTCCAAAGACCAATTAACTAATCCAGAGGAGATATGTATTTGGTTGATCTATTGGGCTTGTCTCCGAATCGCCTGATGTAAAGCCCATCCAAGTCTCTGGACAACATTGGCATCATAACTGCGCTCTCCGAACTGATCAGCTTGTTTTATTAGACTTAGAACATTCACCTAATAACAAACACATGATATGACTTGATTCTTAGCTGCCAAACTTTGCTAAATATATTGGTATATCTAGCAAAGTGGTAACTTAAGAAACAAAGTCATGAACCTGTATGATTATTGGGAGATGATCTAAGTATAATCCTAGATCTATCAGCTATAGTATTCTACTTCTAGCATGCATTTACAAGAGTTGTATATTGTTACAAGTTTGAATCATACAAGAAAATATATCAACAATATTCAGCTCCACTGCCATCATCGGAATCTTCCCAGAATGCCTCGTCAGTGTGAAAATCAGAATGCTCCAAGCCGGAGTATTGGAGCCAAATGCACTCCAATTGAGGAGTCCAACTTGAACTACTCTTTCCTCTAGATCTTTAGTTTATTTTTCACATGGACTTTGATTTGTTATTCTCTTCGACAACAACCACACCGGCAAAGGATTGGCCGACTTCGTTGCTATCGATCTTTGGTTGGCTGATCTTCTCCGACGAAGTCTTCCGATTCCGATAATCGGTTACGATTTTGGATTTATGACAAGGATCGGGGATGAGGAAGTAGATATTCCTCTTTTGAGTTCGGAAGCTGGCAAAACAATTACGATCCGGCAAACGTCAACTCCATGAATGGACGGCTTGCTCAAGACGTGGTTAGGATTTAATTTGAGGATCTCACCGGCTGTGACCGGTCGAGTGATCTCATCAACGTGGCCGTCGAGATGAACGATTCGGATCAAATTGAGTGCTCCGCAGGGAAGAACACACGCTGAGCAGCATCTTAGACTGTTTCCCATTGATTTCGGCTCCAAATTTTTTTATTCTGCTTGATTTTTGTTTCAAATTTCAATCCCGACGACTCTGTTTTGAGTGCGACGGTGATTGAATTTTTGTAGAGAATTTGGATTTTGGAGCGGCCAAGGACGGCTCTAGCTCGGGGTTTGAATGATGGGAGACGAGGGAGGCGTAAACGGCGTACTCCATAATTTCTCATGTTTGCTGCTAGTATACGTGCAAGTGAGGCATGGCTAAGTAGAAGATGAAGAGCTTCGAAGAGAAGGGGAAGATGAAGAGAAGGGTGGCTTCAGAATTTCTTATACCAGTTTGGTGCTAGGGTTCGAAGAGAAGGTAAGTAAAAGAGGGAAGCTATTTTAAAAAATGGGTATATTTACTAAATTAAAAATTACAATAAGGCTAATTACTAAACTAAAAACTCAAAAAAGGCTTAGTTACCAAATTATCCCTTTAAGATTTATGGGTATCATACTCGTTTTCACTTACACTAAATGTATTTAAAAAAATATGTTTTATGTTTAAATATTTATTTGATAATTATATGTGTAAATTATGTTAATGCTAACATATATTAATTTAGTTTTCGATTATATGAGGATAACACCCTCGTGAAATGTTTGAATACATTGTAAACGTCAAATCACGATGCTTAAATTTACGACCAACTGCATGTTGTGTTTTTTTATGTGTTTTAGTCTCTCAAATACATGTTTTGGTGTCCAACCTAAACCGTAAAATTAAAATGATAAAATAATGGGTCGGTTTGGTTAGGTCTGTGCAAAATCGGACCGGACCGGTTCCGGTCCAAGTTTTTTTGAAAATCCGGGTTACGATCCGGTCCGGTTTTGGACCGGAAAACCTCACAAAATTGCACAATTAAGGTACAAACCGATCCAATCCGGTCTGGTCCGCAATATTCAAAATTGCACAATTTATGTACGAACCGGTTCAACCCAGAACCGGACCGGTCAGGTCTATGGTTCAAGTTTTTCTTAATTTACGGTCCACCGGTCCGGTCTGGACCGTATGCACAACCCTAGGTTTGGTAACATAAGATTACGTAGATGAAGATGAGGATGAAGAGAATTATTTAGATGAAGAATTAAGGAGATGAAATTGTTTAAGATGATGAGGATGAAAATAAGTGAACGGGTGTTTGGTGAAATTAATACGATTGTGGATAAATTTATAATAAAAGTACGTGTTAATTTTTTCATAGATGAAAGAGATGGAAAAAAAGAGAGGGGTAAAAGTGAGATTTTAACTTCAATAATTCTCATAATCTTTATAATATAACTTTTACAGGATTACAAAATTTCCATAATCTAATTCTCTTAATCTCCATAATCCAACCTTTGTAATCTCCTTAATTCTCTTACCAAACAAGATTACGAGAATTATTTCTCCGTTTTAGTTCCCATAATCTTAATCCCCTTAATTTAAAGGCTTACCAAACGGAGCCAATATAACAATTTATCTTGATATCATAAACTAAAGGTTAGTAAGATACAATTATTTTCATCTAAATTTAGTAATATATAATTATTTTAGATCACACCAGTTTGTACAACGTGTCTCGATCCTACTTAGACGAACGGAAGCTATTATATACACGACATTCATTTACTTTGCAAATTTGTAATTTTTTTAACAAAATGGATTTTTTTTTACCTCATATTTTTATTTATATAGCTAAACAAAGTAAAAATTTTGTATTTTACCTCATAACGATTTAATCAAAGACTCTCTTTTTTATTGAATAGAGATACATAAAACAAAAACCTCATAAGCAAAGCTTCGATTCTCACAAAAATTGGTTCAAAATAATCTAACCTAGAAAACGTGTATAGGAGAGCTTTTATAGCTGGAAAAGCCTCCACTTAAATGAATAAAAATAATACTAAAATAATATAAGATAAAAACTACCTTTAAAATGTCTAGAGTTTAAAGGTAATAAAATGTCTTATATAATAACTTAGAAGCTCCAAAGCTTCAACTCTTGTCTTCCTTTCCATCTTCACATGTGCATGCATCTTCTCTATGATATCCATAGTTGGAATCGTCATTAACATGACTAAGGAAGACTTAGACACAAAAATATTATCAATGGTCTCCTTAGAGGCTAAGGACACCAACAAGCTAGAAAGCTCTTCTTAAATGACTCTTGCTTTTGATCTAGTGATAGGTCCTTCAATGGTAGGAATTGTAGGAGATGTTGGTAATGGTTTGGACTTCTTCTCCTTGATTTCTCTTGCCTTTGATCTAGTGATTGGTCCTTATATAGTAGGGGTTGTTGGGGGTGGTCCATCATCGTATCTTCTCTCATCTCCTCTCTCTGGTGGACAAGATTCAAGAATAGATGTTCCTGCTCTTACGATCGATGCAAAACCCGTTGGGAAAAGAAAGAAGCTAGTCACAAACCTGGTAGTCATAGAAGGAGGAGAACGTTCCGCTATAAAAGTACTAGTGTAAACTAGATAGTATTCCCGGAAGAGGAGGGGTATATGGTGGAGGAGGAGAAGCATGACCATTATCAAATTAATTACCCTTGTACCTATTGAAAGATCATATCAATAAGATATATAGATATATACAAAATGGTGAAAACTTAAGCAAATGTAGTAAGATTAAGGGGTATACGGGGAGGAGAAGCAATACCATTGTCAAATGAATTACCATTGTACCAAAGAAGTTATTGGATGAAAGATCACTACAGCAATTAACATCAAGTTAGAAAGTGTTCAAAAACCCATATATCATAAGATGAAACATACTTACAAAACACTTAACAACACTACATCACTTGCATTAGAAGAATAATAAACTGAAGGCTGCAAATCTGAATTTCCATCAAATTATATGAACAATACAAATGATGGTTATTTTAAAAATGGAATTTCAAACTTGAGTTTAAAAGATTGCAACCTTGACTGGCATTCTCGTGGCACCCAAATAATCTAATAAAGGTTATTTCAAACTTGGGTTGTATATATGACTTGTTATATGACAATTGTGGTTTTTAAATGTACAAGGTGGTCATAACAATCATGGAAAGGTACAACAAATGCAATTGTTAGGCTTTACAAAGACAATTCATTCGAGGTGAAGGGTTCTGCTAAATCAAACGATATCACAATTTAAGCACACCAGAAAATTCACAACATATACTCTTCATAACAACACAAAAATTGAGTACAAAGAAGGACAACAGAGAAGTGTTAAATCCAACAATATCATAGTTGTGATATTAGTTATGAGAATAAAATGCAGAGGAGAACAAAATTAAACAATCACGTGGAACAGAATGCAGACAAGAAGGGTGAATCAAATGCAGACATGCATGAACGGAATAGAAGAATGGATTGCAAAAAAGGGAGTAATCGCTACATGTACGTTCTTCCAATCTTCCTTCCCTTGTCGGCCTTGAAGCTTTATCCCTTACAAGAATGGATTCTGATATTCGGTCCACTTTTATACATCATACGATGTGTATTGAACAATCACGTGGAAAATACATGACATGTACATGGGTATTTTGGTAAACTGTAAATAAACAATCTCAACCCATAAACTCATACTAAACCCTAAAATTTACATTATCTAATAATCCCCAACAATCTTCATCTACCACAATCTAAAAAAAATATCTAATACCAAACACGCACTTAGTAATTAGAATTGGAGTTTAGATTTGTGGCTTGAAATTGTGGTTTATGTGATTTCAAAAGATATTTTTTAAACTGTGCTTTTTATTCAAATTTGATATTGTCAAAGTCCGATACTGACGGACCGGTTGAGCGGGGGTCGTGTGCATACGAGCGCACATGCGCATTAGGCCCAAGCCCAGCACATAAACCCGGCGAGGTTCCATCTTAAAACCAATTGGCAATAGGAGGAGTAGCCCACCGACCTTATATACCAGGCTCGGAGTGTCCCCATCTTTCGATGTGGGACTTTATTATTTCCAACACGCCCCGCAAGTGCAACTAGAGGATATAGACCGAGTTGCACTTGTCCACAGGTTAGGATCGCGAGCCGAATTGAGGCTAAC
>BSUD01000001.1:41892463-42090551 GCA_033239045.1 Fagopyrum esculentum | reverse complement strand
GACCGGTTGAGCGGGGGTCGTGTGCATACGAGCGCACATGCGCATTAGGCCCAAGCCCAGCACATAAACCCGGCGAGGTTCCATCCTAAAACCAATTGGCAATAGGAGGAGTAGCCCACCGACCTTATATACCAGGCTCGGAGTGTCCCCATCTTTCGATGTGGGACTTTATTATCTCCAACACGCCCCGCAAGTGCAACTAGAGGATATAGACCGAGTTGCACTTGTCCACAGGTTAGGATCGCGAGCCGAATTGAGGCTAACCGCTCTGATACCATGTCAAAGTCCGATACTGACAGACCGGTTGAGCGGGGGTCGTGTGTATACGAGCGCACATGCGCATTAGGCCCAAGCCCAGCACATAAACCCGGCGAGGTTCCATCCTAAAACCAATTGGCAATAGGAGGAGTAGCCCACCGACCTTATATACCAGGCTCGGAGTGTCCCCATCTTTCGATGTGGGACTTTATTATCTCCAACACGCCCCCGCAAGTGCAACTAGAGGATATAGACCGAGTTGCACTTGTCCACAGGTTAGGATCGCGAGCCGAATTGAGGCTAACCGCTCTGATACCATGTCAAAGTCCGATACTGACGGACCGGTTGAGCGGGGGTCGTGTGCATACGAGCGCACATGCGCATTAGGCCCAAGCCCAGCACATAAACCCGGCGAGGTTCCATCCTAAAACCAATTGGCAATAGGAGGAGTAGCCCACCGACCTTATATACCAGGCTCGGAGTGTCCCCATCTTTCGATGTGGGACTTTATTATCTCCAACACGCCCCGCAAGTGCAACTAGAGGATATAGACCGAGTTGCACTTGTCCACAGGTTAGGATCGCGAGCCGAATTGAGGCTAACCGCTCTGATACCATGTCAAAGTCCGATACTGACAGACCGGTTGAGCGGGGGTCGTGTGCATACGAGCGCACATGCGCATTAGGCCCAAGCCCAGCACATAAACCCGGCGAGGTTCCATCCTAAAACCAATTGGCAATAGGAGGAGTAGCCCACCGACCTTATATACCAGGCTCGGAGTGTCCCCATCTTTCGATGTGGGACTTTATTATTTCCAACACGCCCCGCAAGTGCAACTAGAGGATATAGACCGAGTTGCACTTGTCCACAGGTTAGGATCGCGAGCCGAATTGAGGCTAACCGCTCTGATACCATGTCAAAGTCCGATACTGACGGACCGGTTGAGCGGGGGTCGTGTGCATACGAGCGCACATGCGCATTAGGCCCAAGCCCAGCACATAAACCCGGCGAGGTTCCATCCTAAAACCAATTGGCAATAGGAGGAGTAGCCCACCGACCTTATATACCAGGCTCGGAGTGTCCCCATCTTTCGATGTGGGACTTTATTATCTCCAACAGATATAAACGTATTTCGTAAAAATATATTTTAGGGCTTTCTAAAACTAGAAATGACAAGTATGCCCTTGTGACAAGTGCAAGTCACATGACTTTCATTTATGGGGTGAATTGTAATTGCACTACTCACTAGGGTTGTAATACGAGCCGCTCAATCCAAGCCCATGTTGTTTAGATTCATCTCGTTTCTAAATGAGTCAAGCCGAGCCTAAATGTTTATACGATCTTTGGATTAGTCTTGGATTCGGCTGACGAGCTATTTTCGAAGCTCGAACTCATGTAGCTCGTTTTATACAAGTCGAGCTCAAGCTTGTAGAGGATTGTTCGAGCTCGGGCTTGTCGGAGCTTGTTCAAGTTCAGGCTCGTTTGAGACTTTGAGCTTGTTTGAGCATGAATCTGTAACCTATTGAGCATGAATTTGTTATTTGTTTACATTCAATTATTTAAATATTTAATAATCAAACTCGAGAAAAATAAATTACATATTTCACCTGTACTACATTACTACAAATCATGTTCACCCAAGTACAAAACACATGTGAAATAACAAAACTGAACCAAATTCAAAATACAAAGTCATGAGTTCAAGTATTAAACCAAAACAAAAGTTACAAAGACACAAAGAGTCCTTCAATTAGCAACAAGGTCATACCTAAAAAAAGTAATTTAACAACGAAATTAGCAACAATTGAGTCCATTGATCAACAATAAAATTGCACCAAATTGTCATAATTAACCATACCAAACAATGTCTTCTTCAACAACAATTCAACAACAAAAGGGTCCTTCAAATCATAATTGAAAAAATCATCATATCCACCAACAATTCAACCACAAAGTTCAGAACTAGAAAATTCATAAATGAGAAAGTAAACTAGAAAATACTTGTAACTGGAAAAGGAACCAACAAAATATGAAATAGTTACATCAAACTTGATATTCGACTCGATACTAGTTTGGTGCACAAATGAGTCCTTCAATTGTGTTACCCAAGAAACATCGATCCTTACTTATAACTTTACGTCGGGCGCTAAAGGCCGACACTGAAGGTACATTATTTCCCTGAATCGCAAGAATGTCCAAGCCATATTTAATAAAGTTGGAAACTTTAAAGTTGCTTTCCACCATATCAAAACATCAAATAGATCATCTCCATCAATTAACGCACTTTCATCGAGAAAAATGTCTAACTCTTTTCTTTTTTGTGTTAGAATAACGTGAAACCTTGTCTTCCTCCATGTTTCAAGTTATTTTAGGAAATTTTCATTGGACAAGATCAAACTTGCTTCATTGCAAAGTTAATGAGACAAATTAATCTCACTAGAACGAGCTTTGAGAATGAGAACAAGAAATAAGGTAACCAAGGACACAAAAAAAAAAAAAGAGAACTCAAAACACAAGCCAAATTGAACTAGTATGGTGACCGGTTGTATTAGTTCGTGATAGGTGATATATTCTCTATCACATTAGCTAGTTATTTGCATGTTTTTTATTGTATTTTTTGTTGTATCTTGGAGATAATGCTATAATCTAGATGAAGATACCAACATTGAAAAAATCAAGGGAGTAAGCACAATATTCGAGACATTGAAGCAAAGAGCCTAAGAAAACAGTAAAGAGAACAAGCTTTTGACGAACAACCGCAACCTCGGCACACATTGGTAGCACCAGCAACACCTATCACTTGGCCGTAGACGCGGTAATATATTGTCCGCATCCGCGGCTTCCTATGGCAGCGCCCGTAGTGTATCCCAACCGGTGAAGTAATGCCCAAACTGTTCCTCTTCCCGGGGCCGCGGTGGTCCAAACTCGCGCGCCTCGGTTCAAATAAAGAATGAATTATGACGTTTCCACTCATGGACGTATTACAAATTTTATTTCATCAGTTTTAGACATTTTGTTTTCATGCTTTTAATTCCTAAACTAGTATAAATAGAGGTGCTAGGTTGTGTTAGATCACATCACACCTCCATATCATATCTAACATCTCATCTTCCTTAGTTTTTCTTATCTTTCCTAATTCTCTATGGAGAACTAAGTTTTGTAATTGTGCTTAACTTTTGAAGCTCTCAACAAAGATTGGTTGTAAGTTTTTTATTTTGAAGTTTAATCCCATAATCAAATGTATTATTTTCCATGTGCTTAACTTTTTATTTGAATTTCACATTTTTTTATCTAGTTTGATCATCTAGGTATTTTGATCTTATCCAAACCGCTAGGAACTACCAACTCCGGGTTTGGGTTGCTCTTCTAGTAGCAAGCACGTTTTGCATAAGCGGGTTGCAAGTGTTCTTCGTGAGTAGGATTTAACCATATGTGTGTAGTAACAGGTTGTTTCTACTGCATGTTTCTTACTAATCCTTATTTGAAAGCTATTTTAATAATTGATCTTGTAGGTTTATGGATTAAGTCTAACAATAAGTAATATCGGGGTTTGTAGAACTAGTATTTATATACGATCGGGATGAGAAAAAATGTGGGAGAAAGTTCAAGGAAACAATGATCAACCATCTCTTTTGGAAAGTGGATTATTGTTAAGTGCAACAATTTTTCAAAATCTGCAAACTGACTTTTAATTGCAAAAACCTTTTTAAAATTTCTTATCTCGTGTCAATTTCCGATATCAACCCCTTGGTTACGTATGTTTGGTGATTTTTATTACACAATAATTTTATGCTTTGGTCTCCCTTGGGTTCGACCCTTACTTGCTTGTTGTACTTAGTTTAATAGGTACGCCTAGGATAAAACAATTGATAGGTACACGACAACTTTACGCTTGATAAATTTGGCGCCGTTATTTGAAAAGATTTATTGCTTTATATTATTGTGTTTTATATAATTATCAATCTTGGAGGGAACTTATTGTATGGTTCACACTCGTGCTACTAATATATTTGTTGTTCCTTTGGATCCAAAAATTGAGAGGACGTTCAACATACATCGTAGAGAACACCGCATACCTAGAGTTGAAATGGCGGAAAGAAGACTTCAGTAGCTGATACAACCGAATCTGATGCAACAACCGCTAGCCGTGACCATCCTTGTAATAGGAGAGGGTGTCAACTTCGAGCTAAAGTCAGGATTTATCCACTTACATCCCTCCTTTCATGGACTAAGTGGGGAAGATCCAACCAAACCAAGATCTGAAGAAGGCTATAAGTAGTCGATAATTGGTATTAACATATACCTTCCGGAAGTATAGATATTTGGGAGAACCTGCACAAAGCATTCCTTGAAAAATACTTTCTAGAAAAGAAGGTCAATAGTATGAAGAAGACCATAAGCAACATTGAGCAGGAAGCAGACGAGACTCTATATGAGTACTATAAGTGATTTAAAAGGCTTTGCTCAGGTTGTCTATTCCATAGCTACACAAACCAAGATCTAGTGTTGTATCTATACAAGGGATTGCTTGATAATGAGAGAAGAATCGTCGATGCCGCGTGTGGAGGTAACATTCTTAACACCACTTCGAAGATTTCCAGGGAAAAGATCCAAGAGATGGAGGAAGGAACCAGAAACTTTGGCAGGACCTCTACCAAAAGAGGAGTCCATGTTGTAAATTTCAACCGCCCTGAAGTCTCAGATGACATTGCTGAATTGAAAGAAATGGTGAAGAAATTAACTCTACTAGGGAAACCTAAACAATTGAAAGCATGTGGGGTATGTACTGATTCATTCCACCCCACTAACACATGCCCCAAGTACAAGATGATCCCTTCATTAAAGTCAACGCTTTGGGAGGTTATGGACAACAAAGGCCCCAAAATTATCCATACTCAAACAACTACAATCCAGGATGACGAGACCATCCAAATTTAGGTAGAGGGATCAACCAAACCAACAGAAATAGGTTTACACTTAGTAAGCCTGACTCAATTGAATATATGCTTCAAGTATTAACCAAGCGTTTTGTTACTCATGTCCGAAGTCCAAAATCCAATATCAAGAATCAAGAAAAACATTTAGGACATATGGTTGAAACAATCACAAGGATCAATGTTGGGACCTCGGGAAACCTACCCTCTCACATAGTCATCAACCCAAGGGAAAATTTCAGTGCAATAACACTCAGAAGTGGGAAGCAACTAAGTGTAAACCTAGAGATTCAAAAGTATGAGGCTGAGAAATTGAAAACATACAATTTAGCCGCGTCCGCAGATCCTCATACCCGCGTGTACGGAAATCTTGAGCCGCACCCGTGACTAGGTTACGCCATACCCACGGTGGAAGTAACAAAACCTATTAAGGATCCTGAAACAGACCCATATATCCGTCCTTACTTTCCCCCTCTTTATTCTGAGAAGCCACCCACCCCATTTCCATAAGTGCTCAAAGAGAGAAAGATTATTAAAGACAAAGATATCTTTGAGACATTCACTAAATATAAGGTAAATATTCCCGACTAAAATTGGTGAAAAGTATTCCTAAGTGTGCTCGTTTCTTGAAAGAACTTTGCACAGTCAAGAGGAAGCCAAAGGTGAAGGGAAAATAGAAGGTGAAAGTAAGTGAACATGTGTCAACAGTTTTTCAAAGGCGGATGTCAAAGTGTAGGGATCCATGTATGGTAAGCATTCCTTATGTCATAGAAGAAACTCGATTTGATAGCTCTATGCTTGATTTAGGTGCATCCATAATTGTTTTATCTTACTCTATATACAAATCACTAAGTCTAGAACCTTTGCATGAAACTAGAATTGTTGTGCAACTTGTTGATAGTTCCACTGTATATTAATTCTAAGGAAGTAGTTAAAGGTGTCCTAGTCATGGTTGACAACTTAATATTTCATGTTGATATCTTTGGAACACGATATACATGTTGCTCCTATATTATTAGGAAGACCATTCTTGAAAACGGCTAGAACAAAATTTGACTATGTTAGTGGAAAACTTACTATGATATTCGGTGGAGAAATGGTTGAATTTAACATATATGATGCCATGAAGCACCTTGTTGATGATCACTCTTTGTGCTCCACTAATATTATCGAACCCATTGTGCAAGATGTTTTTTATATATCTAGTTGTGATGAATTGAAATCTATTATTGAGAATGATATAGATGACACCAACACAAAATAAGCTTTGACAACTAACATGCAGGAAGTTCTAGCCCAAATAGACACATACGGTAAGCTTCTAGTTGCGTAGTTGGCCATTGAGCCCAATCTTCTAACACCAAGCGATAAGCTTGTTCCATCTATTGTGCAGGATCCTGAGATTGAAGTCAAGCAAATCCTTGTCACCTCAATTATGCCTCCTTGGAGATAACAACACTCTACCAATTATTGTGTCTAGTAAGATGTCAAGGCAACAAGAGGAGAAGCTTGTGGATACATTAAAGAAGCATAAGACGACACTCGGTTGAACCATAACCGACATCAAATGAATTAGTCCATTCACACGTATGTACCGAGTTCTAATAGAGGATGAAGCCAAGCCATCAAGACAACCACAAAAATGGATCAATCTGCCTATGATGGACGTAGTGAAGAAAGAAGTTTTAAAACTCCTTCAGACTGACATGATCTTCCCTATTTTTAATAGTTAATGGGTTAACCGAACTCAAGTTGTTCCTAAGAAGGGAGGAATCACAATAGTGGAAAATCAACAAGGTGAGTTGGTTCCTAGCTAGCAAGACGCAAACAAGTTGGAGGGTTTGCATCGTTACCGTAAAGTGAATGCGGTAACCCGAAATGATCACTTCCCCTTGACTTTTATTGATCAAATGTTAGAGCGTCTTGCAGGGAATCCTTACTATTGTTTTCTAGATGGATATTCAGGTTATTTTCAAGTAGCCATAACACTAGAGAATAACTTTACCTGTTTAAATCACTTGACACTTGTGCTAAAAAGATGTGTTAATTTGGTATTAAATTCTGGAAAGTATCATTTTATGGTCAAACAAGGAATTACGTTGGGTTATACTATTTATGTTAATGGTCTTGAGGTGGATAAGACAAATATTTAGGTAATTCAATCATTGCCCTATCCTACTAATGTGTGTAAAGTCTGTTCTTTCTTAGGACATACACGCTTCTACCGTGGATTTATCAAGGATTTTTTCAAGATTTTTGTACTCTTGTGTGAGCTTTTAAAGAAAGATGTCGCGTTCATATTAAATGAAGGGTGCAAAGGGTTATTTGACCAATTGATGAGATGTTTGACAAGTGCTCCAATCATTCAAGCAGCCTATTCATCTCGACCATTCGAGATAATGTGTGAAGCAAGCGATTACACAGTGGAAGCAGTTCTAGGCCAAAAAAAGGGAAGAACCTCTCAGTTGATCCATTATGCCTCCATGACCCTAAGTGGAGCACAAAGAAACTACTTGATACAGGAGCATCCTCAAGAACACCATCAGGACTCAAGAGCAACACAAGATCAACTCAACAGTTAGAAGGAACAAATATGGAGTTGATTGATGCAGAGGAGTTCGTGGGAGCGAGATCAGCTTGGGATCAAACTCAGGAACAAGGAAGCCTATGACCTACAAGAAAGCAGATGATGATAAAGAAGAAAGATGTCATGTTCAAAATGGGACTCAAGTATGAGGAGGAGTACCTACATGCCGCCGGGAACAAGAGAAGGATAACGTATTGTGGATCTCATCCAACAAGGAGGTCTCGAGTGTATCAAAGCATGATAATACACTAGCTAGTAACAAGGAGGAGAAGATCTTACAATAAGAACCTTTGCTCTTTAACATTAGAAGACTGGGGCCCATATGCCAGACCATTCCAACAACCGAGTTCCAAAATGTACATAAACTCCACCATGCATGAGGGATGTACATATCCATGCAAGAGAAGGAGGCCAATCATGCATATGGATCATCCATCCACTCGTGTGGATCCATAAAGTCACAACCCACTCTATTTTCTTGTTTTCTTGAAGATTGATCTTATTTTGTTATATTCTTAGGGATAGATCTTATCTTGTTCTAGATGGATCATGAGCTTTTTAGGCCTAGCCCTAACCGCGTTCTAGGTGTTATTTTTGTCCCTCCACCCCTATAAATAGGATGGTTGTGCCTCATTATTTTTCAGCATAAATATAAACACTTTTGATAAACACATGGCAGAGCAGGGTGCTTCAACTAGTTTCAAGCAAACCACTAGGTGCTCTAGGGTTCTTTGAACGCCTATTGTGTTTGGGGTAGCGGGAAGAGTTCTACAAAACTTTGCTGGTTGTGTATTTGGACAATCCTTTTGTGCCTCCAAGTAGCTTCTTGTTCGGTCCAAACGGTGTGTGCAAGCTTTAATATTTATAACCCAAGAAGTATACTTGAACAAATATGCGAACCCGCATTGTACGGGTCAATTGTAATAAAAGCAAGAATTCCAGGGGTCGAACACAGGGACAATGGTGAAACAAAGCACGGAATTAGGTTGTCAAATATTGCAATTAACCAAAAGCAATTAAAGCAATCAAAGATGATGTAAAAGTCAAGTAAGGGGAAATGCGGATTCTAGGGATTAAAGCATCTAGTTGTGGTTCCGACTCAAGATCTCAAAGGATAACGCAGACAAAGCTGAGGTTTGCAAAGAGAAGGTGTTTCTAAGGTGGGAATAGATCACCGGGTAAGTCTCACTACTCAATCTCCCAAACCAAAGCTCCTATTACCGGGTAAGTCTCAAGGTACTAAGGAAAGGAACTATAATCTCAAACCAACACACCACCCAAGGGAATAGAATCAACCTTTACCGGATAAGTCTCATGCTAACTCACAAGGATGGGATGAAGGCACACTCAAACCCCAATAAAGGATAAACCTTTATTACCTACACTCATGATCTTAGGTAAACAAACAAAGGAATTACCGGGTAAGTCTCATCCTAGGCTTGCATTGAACCAGGAAAGGTGTAATAAGGATAGAATTTGGCAAACAGAAACTCTTAACTCAAATAAAGTTCAGAAATAGGTTCACCTCGTTCAGTCAGATTCCACCGCGGTCGAGATGTTCATCGACTGAGCGAGGTGTTCTAGGGTTAAGGTTAAAGACTCGAGCTTTCAGGGCCCTGCTAGGATTAAGATCACTCTATCATCGTCTTCCCCACAACCTTCAGCCAATCACCCTAGAATCGCATAAGAAACTTAGCCAACAATCATCATGATAACAATAATCAAATTTATGGAAAGAGAATCAATATTCGAACAAGAAAACCTTAAGAAAAAGGTCTCAATAACTGAATCAAATAACAAACAAACTGCATTCCTCAAGTCACAAATCAGCAAAGACAATAAACCAAAAAGACAATCTAAGAAAGTCTTACAAACTCCTTCAAAAGCTATCTCCAACTATGATTCCTTTCTTCCTTGAACTTCAATTTTCAATACTTCCTTCAATTCTTCCGATCCTTCAAATCCTCCAGAAAATCCCTCAATTACTGGATGCTCCAAGCATGGTTGAACTTGTGGAAAATCTAACCCTTTATATAGGAGAATTATCTTCTAAAGATAAAATATCTTAAAAAGATAATTTCCTATAAAATATATATCTCTCTCTCAAAATAAATCAATCAGAAATCATATCTTCCTTCCACAAATCCAGCCCAAAAATATAAGATATCTTCTTTCCGAAAATAAAAGATCTCAGCCAAAAATATAGATCTCGCCGGCGGCAGGGTATTCGCCTCGGTCGGGACTCTCCTCAAGATCACCTCGGTCGAGGTGGCATTGTAGCTGACCGAGGTGAATCTTAACTGAATGTGAAATCTTTCGAATCTGGTCCAAAGTAAATCTTCTTAATCATTTATATGCGTCCTGAGGTCTTCCTTAAGCTCCAGAATATAGCTCCAATGACTCATTAGCTCCTTAGCTCCATTTTAATGCAAAACGTGTCATTTTACCTACAATTACAACGAAACTAGGTGTAGACCTCGATTCCCGCAAAGGTAGATGAAACAACAATATAATCACATAATATACATCCATACATGCAGATTTATGAAGATAAAACGTCTAAACTAGCCCCAAATCATAGACTATAATACATGCTATCACTTCTTGGGGTTCAACCTTAATCTATCAATTTCCCTTTAATTCGCAATTTTCTTTTCTTCTTAGAGTCTTCAGGCGTTGAAAGATCGGGCAACCTACAAAGGCGAATACCCCGTATCAAAGGTTAATCAACACTCCAGCCGAGTTCTTCTATTCAAAAAAAAATTGAGTCTTTCACAAAGATTCCACACAAAATTAGTCAACCGGACCAACCACCGTTACGGTTTATTTTTTCTATCATCCTCGTTATTTATTGCTTTCAATATCAATTGCGATTACTTCTAAATTGAATTTTATATCCGTAAAATAATTTCAAAAAAAAATATTCTTTCACCCTCGGAGTCTCAGCGAAGAAACTCTAGTATACCCGCATCCACACATGTGCCACCACCACCGTCGGCCTCATATTTACATCATCAGTCAACACCATCGGTCCTACACCACAACACCACCAGTCCGCCACCACCAATCGGAACAGCCGCCATTGTCATCGCCTCTAACTCCGGCCACTGGAAGGGACATATTCCTCTACGAGCATTTCGATCAGGTTTGTAATATTTTATAAATAAATAAATTTGAATCAATCCACACCTAAAGCCGCAGCAAATCCAGATCAAATAATTGAAGTAGCCACCGGTTTCGCTCTCAACAACCAGTAGCCGCAGCCATCGGTTCGTCGAATCCGGTTCACATTCTTGTTTTTCCGATTTTGTTATTCACGGCATCTGTATAAAAAATCGATTCAGTTAAAAAAAAACTTCGATAAAAAAGGAAATCGAATAGAAAAAAAAGGAGAAGTCGAATAAAAAAAATTTAATTATTCCTTGTTCCATCTCGAGGTTCACATGTTCAGGTTGAAGATTGTGGGCTACCTCGGGTTATCGTAAGTGAACTCCACATCTTTCCTATCCATCTCCCTCATTTGTGAATTTGGTCTTATTTTTGGCTACTTAAGTCCTTTTATAAGTTCTTATCTTTTGATTGAGAAGGTAGACGAGAGTGATTTTGCTGCCTTTGATCAAAAAGCCTTTTCCCGTTGAGATCAAGTTTCATCCCTATTTAGTTATGTAACTTTAAATGCACTAACTTGTGGTTTATGAAAAGCTTTGTTTATGCCAAGAACATGAGAGCCTCGCAAATCGGCTAAGATAAGCATGGTGAAAGTACAAACGAGAGAAAAGAGAAAAAAAACAGTAAGCGGGTAGTCTAGTTTATTATTATATCTAACCTAACTTGTTTGCATGTTTTGAACATGTCTTCTATAATAGAGAGGAACGTTGAAGACGGGGACACATTAACGGGTATTAGTGACACCCTACAACTCCTCTAAAAACAAATGGAACAGCTCAATACAAGATTTGAGCAAATAGAAACTCGGGTACCAAACCAGCTCCAACACCACCCCATCTTGCTAGATAAGATAACGGGCCCAAAAAGTACCACCACGAGCAGGGCCGGTCCTTGAGATTTGTGTGCCCATGGCGATATTATTTCTAGGTACCCTTAGATATTTAAATTATACTTTGGGATACACTCCATATAAATATGAATTTTGTGTGTATCACAAATCAATCTTTTATGGTTTGCAAGTTGAAAATTTTTTCTTAATCACATTAGAAAAAATAAAAACACAAAGAAGAGATATATTAGAACCGATAGTAATAGATTTAAGGAGAGAGTGAGTGTAGAGACTATTGATCTAAGAGAAGAGCAATTGAAAAAAAACACTGTAGTACTAGATTTGTAGATGAGTTGCAGTTATGGAAAATTATAAGACATGTATACATCATTTTATTTAAACGTGACACTTAAAATAGAAAATTTTTGGATGGGATCCTTGCATTTTAAACCTTTTCGGATTATACCTAGATAGCTTTTTGAATGAATTGCGAATTTTCTTTTCTTTTTTTTTTTATAAATTTTTGGAATATACCTTTTTACCATTTATAAGTTAACATTTGAAGAAAGATAATTATTTACTAGTTATTATTAATAGTTATTTTGAATGTCTATATATCGTTTTAGATGAATAAATTTTTTTTTCCTCTCAAAATATCAACGAATGGTAACTTATGGATGATAAAAATGTACAATAGTTTTTTTTAAAAAAATTAAGGACGCAATTTGATAACTGGGAATTATTTGAATATAATCGAAAAATATAACACATGTGTACATCATTTTAATTTAAACGTGACACTTAAAATATAAAAATTTCGGATGGGGTCCTTGCATTTTAAACTTTTCGGATTATACCTAGATATCTTTTTGAATGAATTACGGATTTTCTTTTTCTTTTATTTTTTTTTTAGTTTTTTGAAAAATACCTTTCTACCATTTGTAAGTTAACATTTGAAGAAAAAATTATTATTCACTAGTTATTATTAATAGTTATTTTGAATGTCTATATATCGTATTGGATGAATAAGTTTTTTATTCTCTCAAAATATCAACGAATGGTAACTTATTATGAAAATGTAAAATATTTTTTTTTAAAAAAAAGGGACACAAATTGATAATTGAAAAATATTTGAACATAATAAAAAATTATAAATATAGTACACAATCTTCAATTTTTTTAAAATATATACTAATTTAAAATTATATGGGTGGTCCATTTTTATATGGTGCCCTAGGTTGGTGCCCACGAGGCCCAACACTAGGGCCGGCCTTGACCACAAGGTTGTCAACCTTTCTTGATGCAGCCCTGCAGAAACATCCAACGAATCCTGAACTTTGAAGAGAAAGTTGAGGATGTGCCAAGAAAACAAGTACAAGAGACGAAAATGTTCCCCAAAGCCAAACTCAAGATCTCCCAATTTGAGGGTAAATGTGATATGGAAATCTACTTAGCTTGGGAAGCTAAAGTATAACAAATATGGAGTTGTCACGACGTCCTTGAATGACGAAAGGTACAATATGCTGCACTCAAATTCTCTAGTTATGCTTTAATTTGGTGGATTAATCTTGTGAAGGAGAGAAGACGGAGCAGATGTGGACATCACCACATGGGATCGCATGAAGGCCGTCATGAGGGCAAGGTTCGATCCACCCCATCACGGAAGGGAGCTCCGTCAAAGGCTAGAAAACCTAAACCAATTAAGGATCAATGAGCGTTGAAGAAGCATATAGTGTAATGGAAATGGCTATAGTTCGAGTAGACGTATATGAATAAGAAGAATCTACCATGACACAGTATCTAAGGGTTCTCCATCCCTCCTTGTCAAATGAGGTCGACCTATACGCTTATTACAACATGACTGACTTGCAGATTTTTCCAAAATCTGTAATCTGACTTTTTTTTGCAAAAACATTTTTACATTTTCTTATTTCTTGTCAATTTTCGATATCAAACCCCTTGGTTACGTTATGTTTGGTGATTTTGATTGCGCAATAATTTGATGATTTGGTCTCCCTTGGGTCCGACCTTTACTTGCTTGCCATACTTAGTTTAGTAGGTACGTCTAAGATAAAACATTTGATAGGCACACGACGACTTTACGTCTGTCAGTTCGTAATGAGGAGAAGAATACAAAAGAGAGTTTCTTAGAGGATAATTGTTTAACTTGCAAGTATTCCTTATTTCATCGTCTATCTAGCCTTCGTCTTGTCCTTATCTCTAGCATATTTATATTATACTTCACAACGATCATTAATGAGCAACATTCATTGCAATCTAGCTAGATTGTAACCGATTTTTCCTTAAATATCGTGATAATATGTATCTTCAATTCTCAATATTTATCATTTAAAGTATTTAATTCCACTTTTATTGTCTTGATCCTTTGACCTTCTTCAATCGCCGACTAAGA
This sequence comes from Fagopyrum esculentum, assembly GCA_033239045.1. Taxonomy (NCBI): domain Eukaryota; kingdom Viridiplantae; phylum Streptophyta; class Magnoliopsida; order Caryophyllales; family Polygonaceae; genus Fagopyrum; species Fagopyrum esculentum. The sequence goes on along the minus strand of BSUD01000001.1, from coordinate 42,076,362 downwards.
TGCTCTCAGTATATTATTTTGCTACCGCAATGGTCTTGCTGTGTCCTTGGTATATCGAGTTGGCATTGATAACATGTTGGCATTGTAATGCACTTTGTTTCATAAAATTAGGGTTTCATATATGTGTTTTGAAGGCTTGTTTGGGGCGTACATTCGATTAGTATGTGGTGTTACTCTCGTCAAGCAAGTTAACTCTTTCTTATGCTTTCCTTGACTTTAAAAACTAGTGAGGCGGGTGATTAAGGCCTTACTGACATGGTGGATGAGACCTTACAAAGCAGGTTGTAATATCCGGAATTTTTATTCCGTTTATTTCTGTAACAAACCCGATCTCGATCAGTTGACCCATATCCGTCTACTTAGTTAGACACATTATTATAAAATTTATCATTTTATGTAGCTTCCCTTCACATAAAATGATAGGATCTTTATAAAATTTTATCATTTTATGTAGCTTCCCTTCACATAAAATGATAGGATCTTTATAAAATTTTATCATTTTATGTAGCTTACCTTCACATAAAATAATAAGTTTAGCCCTAATTTAGAGTATGACGAGGCCCGGACAAGTCTGTGACGAAGCTGTGACAAGGTCCAGACAAGTCTGTGACGAAGCTGTGACAAGGCCAGACAAGGCTGTGACGAGTCTGTGACAAGGCCAGACAAGGCTGTGACAAGTCGGTGACAAGCCCAGACAGGCTGTTGATAGCCCAGCGGATCCAGCACCCTCAGCCCAGCAGCGCCAGCTGCCCAGCCCATGAACTCTCCAGCCTCAGCAGCTTGTCCGCAGCCCAGCTTCAGCATCTTGGATCCACAGTTTCAGCCCATCTGCTACTCTACCTTTCAGCAGCCCAGCCTTACAGCAACTCCAGCCCATTTGTTGCTTTGCCTTTCAGCCCGGCGTTGCCAGCTCCAGCCCAGCGCCAGCCCAACTGCAATACCACATTCTCTTGCTGAACGTTACTAGGAAAGTAACAGCCGAGATCTTCGCAGATTCACTTCCATTCTGCTGCTTCCATTCCGTCCAGATACATCCACAGAAGAAACGCTTTCCTTGCTTACTCATCCCTTGCACGCAGCAGATCCTCCGGCTCCTTCGTCTTCTGTCAACCAACATACCGCAGCTCCCTCCCTCACACCTCTTGAATGTGGCCAGGGACACACCATCAGCAACCATGGGAGTCGCCTCCCTGCTCCAGTCGCGCAACAGCAACAACCATGCCGTCACCTTCTGCGAGTCTCGTGTATGACCACTCTCTACCTCCTTACTTCCCCTCCATGTTTATGTGTCAATGGGTGCCTCTAAACCATCTTTAAACCCATATATTTCAGCCAAAGGAGCAACTTCAGAGAGCTGTTGCTTTTTCTAGTTTTCCAACATTGACAGCATCCAACTTCGGGTTCCGATTTAGGTATGAAATACGAATCCATTTTGGCTGAAATTTTTATATGTTATAGATGAGATATTGTGGTAGCACATATTAAAATTTGGGATTATTCTGAGTTATAGTTTAGGAGATATGATTTTCTCAAGTTGGCTATTCAAATAGTTTTTTTAGTGTGCTGAGTTTGAGGAAAAATGCTTGAGATGCAGTTTTGTGGAATAAATTTGGATAGGCTTTTGATCTCTGTTAGGCTTGAAATTCTGATATGATATAGTTGACATCTTGTTGTAGATCATATTAAAATTTGGGAAGAATCGGAATTACGGTTTGAGAGTTATTGTGTTTCAAAGTTGACGTTTTTATATATGAACTGAGTGTTGGGGAAAACAGCAAGTGATGCTGTTTTGTGAGATGATTTTTAATAAGCTCTTGATATCCTTTCCGGCTGAATTTTGGATATATTATAGGTAAGATTTTATAGTAGAACATATCAAAATTTGGGATAAATCCAGTGAGTGATTTAGGAGTTATGATTTTTCAAAGTGTACTCAGATTTTGGCTAAGTATAGAATTTGCAAAGGGAGTAGTCAACTTTAGGAATTTTTATAAAGTTGTTGAATGAACAGTTTGGAGAAATTCTTTCTCCTAAGGTTAGATAGGACATCATAGATAATCTAGGGATTTAAGTCGAAATTTTTATAAGCGGTTACGAATTTTATATTTGGAATCGAAGTTAGACCTTTATGATTTTTCCGGAAAATAGAAACATAGGAAAAATGGTAGTTTGGAACCAAATAAAATTTTAGGAGTTAGAATATATTTTTTAGAACTTCAAATAGGAGTTTAGACATGTATTTTAGGGTTTTCGAGAAAATCGGAATCAAGGGTAAAATGGTCATTTTACCCTAAACTAATACTGTAACTAGTTATGTCTTAATACATCATTGGATCTTAGAAGTTTTAGACTTCTATCTACGTGAGAGTGTGCTAATACACTTATCGCCTTTGACAGGCAACTGAGTGCTGACAGTTTACAGAGCGAGTGGTTTATAAAGAGTCGAGCGTTATAACAGGTAAGTCCTTCGGGCTTACTTAGCTGACTGCTAAATATGAGTATAAATGATGATGGTGGTGTGTGATTGACATGTTAGAGAGATAGGTTGTGATATATAATTACCGACCTATATTTTGGCCTAAGAGTAACGGGCGGTGGCATTCTGCTCAGTAGCTCGCGGGGCGCTGGGGGTTTCTTTCGGGACTAGTCCATACATGGTTTGTAGTGATGCTACCAATGGAAGTCAGCTAGACCTACACCAGTTGGATAAGGAACGGAGGCGAGAACTAATAAAAATTCTCGTGCCACAACTTAAATTGAATAATGTGAATCACTTAAATAATAGATAATAATTTGTTGAGTGCCAGCATGATGTTTGTTTATTTTTGTTTCTGCTTGTGTTTGTGCTGTTATCATTTTGCTTATATTTGGATAGTTAGCTAACGGTTTATCCGTGTTGTAGATCTGTAGAGATAGACTGTTGCAGAGAGATCCGGAACGGATGGTCAGCCGGGTCCACGTACTCATTAGATGGGGACGGGGGAGTCTTCCATACGTCATGCATGTTATGTATCTTTATATACGTTTGTAAGGCTGTCACATGTGTACGTTTATACCATTGAAAATATTATGTTTTAGAAATTGTTTTAAATACATTTGTGCCTTGTTGTAAGATCCAAGTAATGTTGTTGTTAAACCAAGGTCGGGACCCATTGTGAGGTCCTAACCAGTAGCTCCCCGAGTTCCGAGAATTTGGGGTGTTACAACATGGTATCAGAGCTCTGGGTTGGCAACAATGGCACTTGAAATCTTCCAAAAGACCGAATGTATAAAATAACTAGAACCCGAAAGGGGTCTAAGATTTTCAAAACAGATTTCTGTTTTTACACACGTGCATAGTCGGGTTGTTGGGTTAGTAGTACGTCGGACCACCATCGTTCTCCGTGGATCTCTGCAGCTTAGTAGATGAGAAATAGTTTGTGGACTTATAGTATTGTATGTTTATGTAAGTTATAGGTATATCTATACGCATGTAACTTTTAGTACCTTAAAGGATAGGAAATATACTTTAGTTGAGTTAATATCATGCGATCATCGCCTTATGATAAAATTTTAGTAGATTGTAAAGAGTATCTCTATAGGAAAATAATGGACTCCGACCTCGGAGTAAAGTAATGTATCCTGACGTACATTCTGGCGATTCCTACAATCATTTGAAGAACGAGTTGGCATAAAGTGAAGATAAAAAGATGATTCTTAACCACGAGAATAATTAGATAAGAAAGAATATCAAATAAACTCAGATAGAAGTGATAGAAGTCCATACAAGGAATTTAGCGGTGGGAAGACGAGAGATGAAACTCAAGAATATACGTAAGGACTGATAAGAAGCGCAAATTGAAGCGGACAAAATCGGAATACAAATTAAGTGGTGTCGAGTACAACTACACTTGGCGGGTTAAATGACAGTGCAACAAAGGTGGACGGCACCATAGGCAAGTATGGGCCTGAGAGTACAAAGAAGATATGGTGTTGACCCCGATGTGAAAGATTAAAGAAGTACAAAGAGTTACAGACGAGAAATAAATTTCTTCATCATAGAGATGGCTTGACTTCCTTAAAGATTCAAGAATTTTGAAAGAAATCATGAAACAAGTATCAAATACAATAAAAGTTAGAAATTTCGACAACATATTTCTATAAAGGTGGAATCACAGAACTACACCAACCAATTCGGAAGAATGTGGAAAAGTGATTTGGTGGACTCAAGGGTCTGCAATAAATTCTCATTTACAAAGAGATTTAAGTTACCAACACTAACGGTTCATACCAGAGAACCGCAAACAGATGATGACTAAAGTAAGGAGAATCGCGAAGACACGCTTACAAGCTAATGTGGAAGACTTGATGAACTCATTGGCGACAGATGAATGCTAGGACTAGACTCAGAAGAGTATAGTGACCTCATAAGAGAACAAGAGAAGTGCAGACTGTGGAAGAAACTAAAAGAGTATTAACAAAGAAACTAGAGGAGATAGATTTTGACCAAGCCTATCAAACTTCAAAAGAGATAGAAGAACAATAAGTCTGTGATCTTATGGAAGGTCAACTACATACCAGTCAGTAATAATTGAGACATAACACGTGCGGGTCAACCAGTGGTAACTGGTTATCAGATAAGGAGGATAACCATAGAATGATGTAAGAATTTTATAGACGTCTAGAGGACCCTTCAAGAGATCAACAACGACAAATGTGAAGCTAAATCGATCCGCGTGCTAGTACCTTAATAATAACATGGAGTGAGTTCGAGCAAGGAACCCTAATTAAGAACTTAAGAAGAAAGACTAGACGGTCAGAAAGGACCCCCTTTATGTCATTGAAGACCAAGGGAAGCGTGTGAGGGATGTACTGCCTACTGGCTAGGAAAAGGGTGCATATCACAGTTAGTACAGATGGATTATAAAAGAAGAACTAGAGGAGTAAGGAGTATATGACTTTGATAAGATTCTATGTCAATCAAGACAGAGTGTGTGTAGCATTCCCTACTAGATAAACCGCAAGTGGAAGGAAGTTAAGGTCATGAGAGTTTTGTAGACTTGATTACAAGCTATATTGGAAGACCTAGAAAAGACCATTGATGTCAGATGGACGACACAGTGAGACGCGAGAAATGGAGTTACCTCACGGGGGAACCGGAAGTTGTAATGTAGAATGAGCTAAAGGAGTATAAATTGATGAACTTGAGTAAGTAGTGTTCACCAGGAAATTTAACGGCAAAAGAGGTATGAGAAAAGTGAGTCCCGGAAATGGAGATAAGTCAACTATTGACTGACCGACATCAACTGAGGACGTGCAAGGGTTGTTTGGGATTGTCGAGCTATCTACAGTTAGAAGAGATATCTGTGATTGAGGAGTATTGAATTAACTATACCAATACTTTGGAGGAGTTCCTCAAGTAGACAACGAAAATCTACTTAGACAACTAAAGGTATAGAGAGAATCGTGTTAGAGGTTACTTCTCGGTTGGTTAAGATCAAACTCCGGTCGAGTCAGGGTGTTGGGACCCGTGTTAAAAGAAGTAAGAAAGTAAATAGAAAAGTTTGTCTTCCAACTGCTATATTATTCTCTTAAACCAAGTAGGGAAAGTATCTAGTACTTCACCAGATAGGACTTAGAGTGTAATCGGGAGAAAGAGTTTTGGGGACAATCACTTTGGACTCACATAAAATGTCCTTATGATTAATGAGTGACAACAGAATTTTCAGAGTAGCGCAGCGGAAGCGTGGTGGGCCCTAAACCACAGAGCATTAAGCTCAATGATACAACGTGGCGAGTTTAAAATGATGTTAGTTGGTGAAATGCGTCTTGAGATGAACAAACATGAGATGGGCTATGCGGAGTAACTATGACTTTTGTGGAAGAATTTTACAACCACCAATATAGATGGGAAGGTACTTGCATGTAGAGGTTATGGAAAGAGATTGATACCCTATTATGGATTCCAATGAAACATGACAACTTTGTTGCATGTCGACAAATAAGTAGTTTTGGGAATTAATACCGGGAGGGTATTCGAGAGTAGTTCCATTGGAGGGAGAAAGAATTAACGATATTATTAAGGTATGGCGCGTGGTTTGCACTAGAAAACTCAAAGTACGTAACCACCATTCCGAGTCGAAAGATACATGAGAAAGAGAAACGCAAAAAGTATAGTTGCAACCCAGTAACCGTACTTAAAGAAAGCCTAATCTCGGAGTGGAATACGCGGAACGTGTATCGAAATGGAGTTGAGTGGCGCTTGGTGACATAGGAATATTCTTGCTCCAATTAACGTGGGGATATAAGAGTGCAATACCGATAGGGTGTTGGCAATTATCGAGTGGGTATGATCAAACGGTGGTGATGTGAGATCACCTTGCGTCTAGTGTTGTCATTGCGGACACATTCTATATCACCTAAGATCTGGGATACTGCGTAAAAAGTTTGAGTTGAGCTAGAAATCTACAAAATATTATGATAACGTCGGTAGAACACCAAGATTGACCACCGGATTGTGATTATTAAGTTATACCAAGTTTATTCTTTAATTATTCTTTAATTGAGGAACCATATGACTGAGTCATATTAGTAGACATGACCAAGGGAGTTGTGATACAACTAACCTTAAGTACTTGGTAAAGCACCGGAAGATGTATAAGGGGGATATCCTAGATCGGATACTAGGAACCTTTTTAGAAGACCAGAAGGAAAGGAATTGGAATAAATTACCCCAGGAAGGTCATCAAAAGATCTAGAGGTGAGCTAGGTAAGACAACCTTGTGAAACCTTACAAACGGAGTTGAAAGTGAGTGAGGGACTACTATTCCTCACCCTATTGAAGAGAACAACCCCATTGGTCAACATATTTAGTTAGAAGGAATACCTACTAGACACGAGTTAGGACCTCAGAATAGAGGATCGGACAGTTGGGCCGAATGATACCGGTGAGATATTCGATAACCAATATAGGACGTGATAGCAAGCGCTTATGATGTATGTACATGTAAAGATTTTCGGAGAAATGGGTTTTATGGAAAGCCGACGAGGTTACCTGAGATATTGTAGATAGTATGAGACATCACCTTTCAGAGATCGTTGTGGAGATAGTTGTAATAATCTAGGGAGCGACGAGTTAAGGCTTGGACCTATATCTGTGTTATATTATCTGACTACTTGTTTATTTCATGCTTGAGTGCTTAGTCTAGATGTGTGTTATTGGTGACCTTAATATGCGGGATACTTATATGTGGAAACGATGACTCTTGTACGGTAACAAGTAGATACACTAGACTCGTACCTTGAGGGATGACCTTATGACTGACGTACTTTAAGTTTCGGGGCGAAACTTATCCTAAGGGGGAATTGATGTAATACCCGGGAATAATTCTTCAGGCTATTTCAGAAACAAATTATAACTCGACCGTTGTGACCTCTTCCCGGCGCTTAAACTCGTTTGCATGGACTCCGACGTTACGAGTCTTCCTTTAAGTTTCGGGACGAAACTTATTTTAAGGGGGTACTGATGTAATATCCGGAATTTTTATTCCGTTTATTTCTGTAACAAACCCGATCTCGATCAGTTGACCCATATCCGTCTACTTAGTTAGACACATTATTATAAAATTTATCATTTTATGTAGCTTCCCTTCACATAAAATGATAGGATCTTTATAAAATTTTATCATTTTATGTAGCTTCCCTTCACATAAAATGATAGGATCTTTATAAAATTTTATCATTTTATGTAGCTTACCTTCACATAAAATAATAAGTTTAGCCCTAATTTAGAGTATGACGAGGCCCGGACAGGTCTGTGACGAAGCTGTGACAAGGTCCAGACAAGTCTGTGACGAAGCTGTGACAAGGCCAGACAAGGCTGTGACGAGTCTGTGACAAGGCCAGACAAGGCTGTGACAAGTCGGTGACAAGCCCAGACAGGCTGTTGATAGCCCAGCGGATCCAGCACCCTCAGCCCAGCAGCGCCAGCTGCCCAGCCCATGAACTCTCCAGCCTCAGCAGCTTGTCCGCAGCCCAGCTTCAGCACCTTGGATCCACAGTTTCAGCCCATCTGCTACTCTACCTTTCAGCAGCCCAGCCTTACAGCAACTCCAGCCCATTTGCTGCTTTGCCTTTCAGCCCGGCGTTGCCAGCTCCAGCCCAGCGCCAGCCCAACTGCAATACCACATTCTCTTGCTGAACGTTACTAGGAAAGTAACAGCCGAGATCTTCGCAGATTCACTTCCATTCTGCTGCTTCCATTCCGTCCAGATACATCCACAGAAGAAACACTTTCCTTGCTTACTCATCCCTTGCACGCAGCAGATCCTCCGGCTCCTTCGTCTTCTGTCAACCAGCATACCGCAGCTCCCTATCTCACACCTCTTGAATGTGGCCAGGGACACGCCATCAGCAACCATGGGAGTCGCCTCCCTGCTCCAGTCGCGCAACAACAACAACCATGCCGTCACCTTCTGCGAGTCTCGTGTATGACCACTCTCTACCTCCTTACTTCCCCTCCATGTTTATGTGTCAATGGGTGCCTCTAAACCATCTTTAAACCCATATATTTCAGCCAAAGGAGCAACTTCAGAGAGCTGTTGCTTTTTCTAGTTTTCCAACATTGACAGCATCCAACTTCGGGTTCCGATTTAGGTATGAAATACTAATCCATTTTGGCTGAAATTTTTATATGTTATAGATGAGATATTTTGGTAGCACATATTAAAATTTGGGATTATTCTGAGTTATAGTTTAGGAGATATGATTTTCTCAAGTTGGCTATTCAAGCAGTTTTTTTAGTGTGCTGAGTTTGAGGAAAAATGCTTGAGATGCAGTTTTGTGGAATAAATTTGGATAGGCTTTTGATCTCTGTTAGGCTTGAAATTGTGATATGATATATTTGACATCTTGTTGTAGATCATATTAAAATTTGGGAAGAATCGGAATTACGGTTTGAGAGTTATTGTGTTTCAAAGTTGACGTTTTTATATATGAACTGAGTGTTGGGGAAAACAGCAAGTGATGCTGTTTTGTGAGATGATTTTTAATAAGCTCTTGATATCCTTTCCGGCTGAATTTTGGATATATTATAGGTAAGATGTTATAGTAGAACATATCAAAATTTGGGATAAATCCAGTGAGTGATTTAGGAGTTATGATTTTTCAAAGTGTACTCAGATTTTGGCTAAGTATAGAATTTGCAAAGGGAGTAGTCAACTTTAGGAATTTTTATAAAGTTGTTGAATGAACAGTTTGGAGAAATTCTTTCTCCTAAGGTTTGATAGGACATCATAGATAATCTAGGGATTTAAGTCGAAATTTTTATAAGCGGTTACGAATTTTATATTTGGAATCGAAGTTAGACCTTTACGATTTTTCCGGAAAATAGAAACATAGGAAAAATGTCAGTTTGGAACCAAATAAAATTTTAGGAGTTAGAATATATTTTTTAGAACTTCAAATAGGAGTTTAGACATGAATTTTAGGGTTTTCGAGAAAATCGGAATCAAGGGTAAAATGGTCATTTTACCCTAAACTAATACTGTAACTAGTTATGTCTTAATACATCATTGGATCTTAGAAGTTTTAGACTTCTATCTACGTGAGAGTGTGCTAATACACTTATCGCCTTTGACAGGCAACTGAGTGCTGACAGTTTACAGAGCGAGTGGTTTATAAAGAGTCGAGCGTTATAACAGGTAAGTCCTTCGGGCTTACTTAGCTGACTGCTAAATATGAGTATAAATGATGATGGTGGTGTGTGATTGACCTGTTAGAGAGATAGGTTGTGATATATAATTACCGACCTATATTTTGGCCTAAGAGTAACGGGCGGTGGCATTCTGCTCAGTAGCTCGCGGGGCGCTGGGGGTTTCTTTCGGGAATAGTCCATACATGGTTTGTAGTGATGCTACCAATGGAAGTCAGCTAGACCTACACCAGTTGGATAAGGAACGGAGGCGAGAACTAATAATAATTCTCGTGCCACAACTTAAATTGAATAATGTGAATCACTTAAATAATAGATAATAATTTGTTGAGTGCCAGCATGATGTTTGTTTATTTTTGTTTCTGCTTGTGTTTGTGCTGTTATCATTTTGCTTATATTTGGATAGTTAGCTAACGGTTTATCCGTGTTGTAGATCTGTAGAGATAGACTGTTGCAGAGAGATCCGGAACGAATGGTCAGCCGGGTCCACGTACTCATTAGATGGGGACGGGGGAGTCTTCCATACGTCATGCATGTTATGTATCTTTATATACGTTTGTAAGGCTGTCACATGTGTACGTTTATACCATTGAAAATATTATGTTTTAGAAATTGTTTTAAATACATTTGTGCCTTGTTGTAAGATCCAAGTAATGTTGTTGTTAAACCAAGGTCGGGACCCATTGTGAGGTCCTAACCAGTAGCTCCCCGAGTTCCGAGAATTTGGGGTGTTACACAGGTGGCCGAGGCCTAGACAAAGTAAGAGATAGATATCCTTCAGGAAGGTGCGGCCGCAGGATTTCTAAGGAGGGGGGGGGCAAAAATAAATTATCGAGAAAAATATCTATGAAAACAAAATAGCGATAAAAACAAAGTCAATATGTCATCTACTTATGCAATTTTGACTACAAGTCTACCAAAAATAAATCGTCAATGCTGTAATACCCGAAAAATTTAATTTCCGTTTAATACCCGATCAAACCGGGTTTTTATCCGCTAACCTCTCTTCTTTCTAGAGAATGTTTTACTTTTTAAAAATTTTATCAAAATTCTATCATTTTATGTAACTTAAGTCACATAAAATGATAAATATGTAAACCGTATAACAATCCCGCATGATTAAAACTCGAAGAGTAGTTCCATACAAGTTAATGTTTCACTTATTAGTCCATCATATAACTAGATGAGCAGGCCCATCGGATTAGGCCCAATACCCTTACCGGCCCAGCTTCTACCTTTACCCTAATTGTCTTTTAACCTAATTATCTAATCAGCCTAATCTAATCAGCCTAATCAACGCTAACCTAATCTCTACGGCTTCACGCTTCTGAAGAAAGTCATCCGTCCCGTCGTGTATGTGCAGCCTCACCATCGGAGCGGATACACCGCTGGGACGCCACCACACCTTCGCCGGGAACTAGGAGCTGCACTCGCCGTCGCAGCTAGACAGACCCAGACCTGCTGCCGCTGCTGCTTTGCCTCCTCTCATACCCCTCTCCCCATCTTTCTGTCCTCGCCAAAAGCTACCTACCGCCGCCCTCTGCAAACAGGGAGGATACTAGCGACGCCAGCCTGTTGTCGCCTTCTCGTGTGCCTACCCTAATGGCTAACCACCCCCTTCCTAGCGGCGACTCGGTGGTTCATCAACCAGGTAAACCAGATCCCTCCCCATGTTTGTGCAGCTCTATTGCTATCTCGACCTAATCAGGATTGACAGCAGGGAAATCGGATTGAGTTGGGACTTACAGCCAGCGACCCCGGAGGTGGTGGTGTCGATCGACGCCCTAAGCAGCGAACCGTCTTCCTTGTTGCAGTCCGGTAGGAACCTAAGCCACATCTTTTACGATGTTTACGGTTTTATGTTACAGAGGGAGAGTTACACTAGAAATAGAGTGGGTGGTTTGGTTTTTGATAACGTGATTTATGACGTTAGTATAGGCATACAATTAGATAGTTTTTCCCTTTATTAATGCACGGTTTTGGCATTAGTTAACGGCGTTTATACTCATTTCATGCATAATTCTAGAATAGACGTCTACACAAGCCTTTATCGGTGTTGTAGGTATTTCGGGGGTCTTTTGGACATTAACCGATGCATTCGAGGGCCAAGCCTCATGGTGGTACACATCCAAAGCTTAGGAGGAGCATAATTGGAGCAACAAAGGACACAAAGACCACTATTGGTGCAAGCAAGGGAGCAACTCATGGCTAGACGATCATAGCATGCTTCTGCTGAAGAAAATCGGACCAACTGCCAGGAAAATCGGCCGATTTATTCCTCTGGGTCGATTTTTCTGCCTTTGACAGCTTAAGCCACGTGTCCCACCATCTCTTGATCCGGCCTTGCTCTTGGTGGAGAATATAAGTGGTCCTGCAAGCTGTTGCTGAAAAAAAAAAATCACCCCTCTCCCACATTCTGATTCACAGCTCATCATGGGGGATAGACTTGGAGAAAAAGAAAAACTCTCAAGGATTGAAGGAAGAAGAAGAACACCATTCTAGGAGTGATAGTGAGGTTTTGAGTTATTTTTGTAGTCTTGGATTGAAGAACTATTGCAAGGATTGTTAGGAACGTTTTGGATCTTCATTTAAGAGTTTGTAAGTCTTGCTACAACTTGGATTTAGCTGAGATTTATTGATTTTACTTGCTTATCTTTCATTATTCATCTATGAGAACCATGTATGCTTGTATGATGATTTTGGATCTTGATATGCATATTATTGGCTAGTTTATTGTGATTTTGGAGTGATAGATTGAAGGTTATGGCTAGGGTGATGATAGGATGGGCTTATATGTTAGTTTAGGATGATTTGTATGCACGAAACTCACAACAGAAGGAAAAATCGGTCTGTTCATCAGGTAAATCGGCCGATTTTCCCATGATCCATCCGATTTTCTTCTCTATTGATCTTTAATTGATGAATCTGTATGTTAGGGTGCTAGGTTGTTTAAATCCTAGTGTTTATTAAGCCTGATTTAGCTTAGGATCACCTAATGCTATCAATCTAAGTGAGGGAAGAGATCTACCCGATGATTTCCGACCTTAGATACCTAAGATGATGAATACTAGGTAGTAGTGAGCCTCATAAGCCACTATTGGATCGAGTGTGCTAGGATTATTGCTTGAGACTTCCCTATTCCGAGACTTACCCGGTAAGGAGAGGGTTACCCCTTAAAGTAGTATCCGGTTTGTGTAGAATTCCCTACTTTAACCCCTTGAGACCTACCCGGTAATAGGAGTTTGATGCGGGACTAGTGAAGTGAGAGACCTACCCGGTAATTGCTTCCATTAGTTAAACACTCTTCCCCAACACCGCAGCTCGTCCTTAGAATCCTTAGAACCTTGAGTCCAATGTCATGACCGGAAATCTTGACCTCTAGAATCCACTTTTCTCTCTTGATCATGTACTTGTGTTTTGAGTTACTTGTTTGTTTGCTAGTTGAGTTGTTAGATTGTTTTATTGTCTTGCTTGATTTGTGATCCTTGCTTGATCACCACAAAAACCAACCAAAAATATCGAGATTTTCACTTCTTTGTTCCTTGACCTTTTCTTTGATTAGATCCACACTATCTATGACCATTGTTTGACTCGATTTCACCTTAGTCTTTGTGTTCGACCTCGGAATACTATCCCTACTACAAACGTCCCGTACACTGCGGGTTCGCTAGGAGTTAGGATAAATATAACGAGTTTATAAATTTAAGGCTTATTGCGTGCATCTATTCCTGAGCGTAACAAGTTTTTGGTGCCGTTGCCGGGGACTAGGTCTAGATTGAGTCATTTTGTGATTGTTTATAGTGTAGATCTTTCTTGTTGCTTTTGATCTCTCTTTGGTTTGTGTCTTTACTTTTCAGGACATCTCTTACTCTTTAGGTGTATGCGAAGATCTCGTGGCAAGGATTTAGCTCCATTCGATCCCGAACCGGGGAAAACCCTTAGATCTAGATCCAAGAGTATTAAAAAGGGAAAAGAGATGGCTGGAAGAGATCTCCAAGCTGAGTTGGATGAAGCCTTAGAGAAAATTAGGCTAAGAGATGAGCTCTTGGAGGAAGAAAGGAGACTTGCCAATGAGAGGCAAGAAGCAACTAGGAGGGAGATTGATGAGATTAGGCAAGCCCTTGTACAAGGAGAGCTTAATCGTCAACAACCTCCACCTCCTCCACCACCACAACCGCAGCCGGCGGCAAATGTTAGGGTTGTCCCCATTGCTATTGAAGAGCCACAAACATTAGGGAGACGTATGGATCCGGCACAAAGAGCACACCGTCCGGGTGTGAACTTAGGAGATCCCGCAACCCACAACTACGAGCTCCGCCCTCAAGTTCTACAAATGATCCGGCATAATCAATTTGGAGGGATGGAAGGAGAGTCTCCTCATCAACACTTGATGAACTATGAGATTTTGATGGAGACTCTTAGACCGCCAAGATTGGAGAGCAACAACCATAAGATTCGGGCTTTCTCCTTCTCTCTTAAGGACAAAGCCTTAGCTTGGTATCAATCTATTCCACAAGGGCGAGTTGGTACTTGGGAGGAGATGACAACCGAGTTTTTGACTAAGTTCTTCCCACCTTCCAAGACTACCGAATTAAGAGGGAAGATCAATGCCTTCGTGATGAAGGATAGAGAGAGTTTGTTCAAGTCTTGGGAGAGATTCAAAGACCTTCTCCTAGATTGTCCACACCATGGCATACCGAAAATTGAGCTATTGGAGATCTACTTCAAGGGACTTGATGAAGATAGCCAATTCAAGCTTCAATCCCTTTCCGGTGGGACTTTCATGGAGAAACATGTAGATGAAGCTTGGGAGTTTGTGGAGAAGCAAGCTCTAGTGATTGAGAAATACTCCCATAGAAAGAGTGAAGGGAGAAAGGCGGGAGCATATGAGGTGAGTGAGGTCACCATGAGCAATCTCAAGCTTGACGCCATCAACAACGAGCTAAAGTCCTTGAGGGAGTTGTGTGCTACAACTTTGAAGAATCAAGCAACTCCTTAAGTGCTTCCACAAGCCAACTTGTCTTCCAAGGAGGAAGATGTGAATTACATGGGAAGGGGCAATTACAACAATTATCAAGGCCCAAGGAACTTCAACAACAACCGGCAATTTAACAATTACCGGCCCAACCACAACCATCCCGGGTTTTCCTATTCTAACCCGGATGGAGCCTTGAACCCTCCCGCTTCTACAAGCACAACTCCACCACCAAAAGCTTCGCAAGAACCTCCACCCGGATTTACTCAACCTCCAAAGGATAGAACCGAAATGATGTTTGAGCAATTGCTTGGAAGGTTGAGTGGTCTTGAGAGCACGGTGACTTCAATTTCCAAAGCTCAAAAAGTGTTGGAAGCACAAGTGTTCCAAAAAGCGGGTGAAGCACATAGAGATCCGGGGAAGCTTCCCGGAAGAACCGAAGATAACCCAAGAGGCCAAGTATTGGCTATCACAACAAGGAGTGGGTTAAGTATGAAAGACCCTTTGCCCAAGGACAATGCTAAGGGGAAGCAAGTGGTGATAGAGGAAGAGACTTTGCAAGGAGATGGAGGCAAGAGCAAGGATGTTGAGCCAACATATGTGGCACCGTCTCCATACAAGCCACCACTACCGTTCCCACAATCACGAGCAAGAGCTCGCTTGGACAATCACTTTGGTAAATTCCTTGAACTTATGTCTAAATTGCATATTAACATTCCGTTCATGGATGCTATCTTAGGTATGCCGGCATATGGCAAGTTCTTGAAGGAAATACTCTCCAACAAAAGGAAGTTGGAGGAGTATGGGGAGATAAGGATGACAAAGAGATCCTCGGAGTTGATTCAAACGATGAAGGAGGAGACGCCTCCTAAGCTAAGGGATCCGGGATCCTTTTGTGTACCAATCGGAGTAGGAGAAGTGAAGTATGACGCCCTATGCGATCTTGGGGCAAGTATAAGCATCATCCCGCTTGCACTTTGCAACAAGGTTGGGCTAGGAGAGCCAAAGCCGGTCAAGATGACCCTTTACATGGCGGACCGCTCAATCACTCATCCGGTTGGAATCTTGGAAGACATTCCGGTGCAACTAAGGAAGTTCTATGTGCCCATAGACTTCGTTGTTTTGGACATCCCGGCGGACTATCCGGTTCCTATCATCTTGGGGAGACCTTTCCTAGCTACTTCCGGATGTCTAGTAGATTGCAAGAATGGGACCCTCTCCTTCAACATTGGAGAAGAGAACATCAAGTTCAAGCTATCCACAATGATGAAAGGGCCAACCCTTGATGAAGATGTATTCAACATAGTTGAAGAAGAGGAGTCTAGAGAGGTTGTGAGCTCAATCTTGCTCAACGATCCACTTGAGAGGGTTCTTAGCTCAAGCTTGATGGAGGAAGGAGTTGAGGAGAGTAGCAATGAAGTAATCAAGGCCTTAAATGCATTGGACGAGCTACCAAGTGTTGGATTTGAAGTCCTAAAAGAAGAGAGAAACATGCAGAAAAATCGGCCTGAAGGGACAAAATCGGCCGATTTTTGGCCTTGTGATGAAATTTCATCCAGTTCTGCAAAAACAGAAACTCAGATCGACCTACCCTCAGGAAAATCGGCCGATTTTTCCTCCTGGGTCAATTTTCCTGAGTCTTTTCAGCATCAACCACTTGATTGTGAGCAATCATCAAGGGACTTCAAGGAGGCTTCCATGGCTTTGCAATCATCTCAACCTACATTGTATGGATCGTCTCCAACCGAAAAAGGTCCTCCTCAACTTGATCTTAAACCTCTTCCTTCTCATTTAAAGTATGCTTTCCTTGGTTCAAATTCTACTTATCCGGTGATTGTGAATGCATCTTTGAATGATGATGAACTTGATAGATTGTTGAATGAATTGAAACTGTATAGAAAGGCAATAGGATACACCATTGATGACCTTGTTGGCATTAAGCCCTCCTTGTGCATGCATAAGATAATGATGGAAGATAACCATAAACCTTCTATAGAACATCAAAGAAGATTGAATCCTATAATGAAAGAGGTGGTTAAGAAAGAGATCATAAAGTTGCTAGATGCGGGAATCATCTACCCTATCTCGGATAGTAAGTGGGTTAGTCCCGTTCATGTAGTTCCTAAGAAGGGTGGGATGACCGTAGTGACCAATGAGAACAATGAACTAATCCCGACTAGGACGGTTATGGGGTGGAGAATGTGCATTGACTATAGGAAGTTGAACATGGCCTCTAGGAAAGATCACTTCCCTCTCCCTTTCATTGACCAAATGCTAGAGAGGTTAGCTCAACATTCTCATTTTTGCTACCTAGATGGCTATAGTGGATTCTTCCAAATCCCTATCCACCCCGATGACCAAGAGAAAACCACATTTACATGTCCATGGGGTACTTTTGCATATAGGAGAATGCCATTTGGGTTGTGTAATGCACCCGCCACCTTCCAAAGGTGCATGATGGCTATCTTTTCGGAATACATTGAAAACATCATGGAAGTGTTTATGGATGACTTTTCGTTTTATGGTTCTTCCTTTGATAATTGCTTGGCTAACTTGTCATTAGTATTGCAAAGATGTGAGGAGACAAATCTTGTCTTGAATTGGGAAAAATGCCACTTCATGGTAAGTGAAGGTATTGTGTTAGGACACTTGGTGTCTAACCGTGGTATTGAGGTTGATAGGGCCAAGATTGAAACGATAGAGAAGTTGCCACCACCTACCTCGGTGAAAGGGGTAAGGAGTTTCTTAGGGCATGCCGGTTTTTACCGGAGGTTTATTCAAGACTTCTCTAAAATTTCTAAGCCTCTTACTAACCTACTAATGAAGGATGTTGAATTTGTTTTCTCCAAAGATTGTCTTGAGGCTTTTTGTAGGTTGAAGAACGCTTTGATCTCCGCACCTATCATGCAACCTCCGGATTGGAGCCTACCATTTGAGATCATGTGTGATGCGAGTGATGTAGCCGTTGGGGCTGTTTTGGGGCAAAGGAAAGATGGGCACACTCATGCCATTTATTATGCTAGCAAGACGCTAGATGATGCCCAACTTAACTATGCCACAACCGAGAAAGAGTTGCTAGCGGTAGTGTATGCCTTTGAGAAGTTTCGGTCATACCTTGTTGGAGCGAAGGTCATTGTTTATACGGATCATGCTGCGATCTGTTACCTCCTTACAAAGAAGGATGCCAAACCTAGGTTGATTCGGTGGATCCTTCTTCTTCAAGAGTTTGATTTGGAAATCCGGGACAAGAAGGGATCCGAGAACTCCGTGGCGGATCACCTTAGTAGACTACCTCCTCTAGAGATTGAGAGAGATGACATCCCGATTGATGACTCATTCCGGGATGAGCAATTGCAAATGGTGGAGGAGTGCTTGTTCCAAGTATCTAGAGGAAGTGAGCCATGGTTCGCCGACATTGTGAACTACTTAGTGTGTGAGGAAGTGCCTCCCGGTTTGACATATGCCCAAAGAAAGAAGTTCTTCAAAGATGTGAGGCATTACTATTGGAGTGAACCACTTTTGTTCAAGAGAGGGGCGGATGGAATGTTTAGAAGATGCATACCGGAGGATGAGGTGGAGAGTGTGATCCGCCATTGTCATTCCTTGCCATGTGGAGGGCATGCTAGCGCACACAAGACATGTGCGAAGGTGTTGCAATCGGGTTTCTTTTGGCCAAGTTTTTTCAAGGATGTGCAAAGCTTTGTAGTAGCTTGTGATGCTTGCCAAAGTACGGGCAACATCTCAAGGAGGAACGAGATGCCCTTGAACAACATACAAGAGGTGGAGATATTTGATGTGTGGGGTGTGGACTTCATGGGACCATTCCCTTCTTTATGTGGCAACCTCTACATCCTATTGGCGGTAGACTATGTTTCAAGATGGGTGGAGGCAATTGCTTATCCCACAAATGACGCCAAAGTTGTGGTGCGGTTCTTCAACCGAGTGATCTTCCCTAGGTTTGGAACACCAAGGGTGATCATAAGTGATGGAGGGAAGCACTTCACTAATAGGAACTTCGGGGCACTTTTGGCTAAGTATGGAGTGACTCATAAGGTGGCAACACCTTACCACCCCCAAACTAGTGGCCAAGTGGAGATCTCCAACCGGGAGATAAAAGGGATACTTGAGAAGACGGTCTCTAGGATGAGAAAGGATTGGGCTATGAAGCTCGATGATGCCTTGTGGGCATATAGAACCGCCTTCAAAACACTCATTGGCACCACTCCCTACAAGTTAGTCTATGGCAAGTCTTTCCATCTTCCGGTAGAGATGGAGCATAGAGCTTATTGGGCCATTAAGTGGCTAAATTTTGACCTCAAGGAAGCGGGAGAGAAGAGGTTGCTTGATATAAACGCTCTCGAAGAGATCCGGTTGGATGCTTATGAGAATGCCCGGATCTACAAGGAGAGGACTAAACGATGGCATGACAAGCGCCTCATCCCGAAGGAGTTGAGTGAAGGCGACCTTGTCCTTCTCTTCAACTCAAGGCTGCGGCTCTTCCCCGGAAAGCTCAAATCAAGATGGACCGGGCCATATGTGGTGAAGAAGATCTTTCCTCATGGAGCGGTAGAGATAGGAGGAGATCATTGTGGTGACTTCAAGGTGAATGGGCACCGTTTGAAGAAGTACATCCCGGAAGCCCCGGTGGAAGTGATTGCCCCGCTTCACCTTGATTGAAACGCTCCTGAATTTGGTCAAGCTAATGACCTTAAAGAAGCGCTTAATGGGAGGCAACCCATTGGTACATATTTTTCCCTTTCTTTTTCTTGCTTTTGTTTGATCTTACTCTTGGTGTGCTTTGTTTTTCTTTTGTGTTTTTGAGTGCTAGATCTTGTTGATTGTCGTGTGTGATGAGATGTTGGAGGTCATATGAAAACCTCATGGAACTGTTGAGAAGAAGGTGCAAGATCCGAGCACATGGGCAAGGAAGAAAGCACCAGGAAAATCGGACTGATCTTGCACATAAATCGGCCGATTTTCCTGGGTTATGGTCCGATTTTTCCTCTGTAAAGGAAAGTGATGATCTCCAATCAAGCATGGGTGGAGCGGACGTGGAACTTGGACGGCTTGCGGTGCCAAGCGCGGGTTCCGACACCATAATGAACATCAAGAGCTCTCTACCATCCTTGATCGATCATCCACCATCATCATTCAATGTGAACCGAAATACCAAAGCATCACCAATTTTACATTGTGAGGACTCTCTTTCACTTCTTTATTTAGTTTACACATTAGGGACAATGTGTTTCTAAGTATGGGGTGGGGTTTTCATGATCACTTGCATGGTTAGCATCTAGGATAGTTTAATTTTGTCACATGTTTCATTATGTCTTGCATTGTACATACATATTTCGAAAAATCCAAAAAATCAGAAAATTTTAAAAATTTTAGTGCTTCTAAGCTTGGGAATGACCCTTATGATGAAATTGTCTTGTAAATTGGCTATGGATAGCCTTATGTGTTGAATAGATGAATGCATATGTGGACATGAAGTACTTATCTTGAATCCCATGAATGATTTGTGATCATGAATGTTTGCCTTAATTGGATTGAGTATTGAAGGTCGAAATTACATGCTAGTTCTTGCACACCATCTAGGAACGAATGAGGCAATTCATCTTCCTCTAATTCTCATCTTGATCATGTTGTTTGAGCACCTCAATTGATATAAATTGACCTCTTTTTTGACCCATCCGGGAATAGGAGCATGTTAGTGTGTTGATGTGTGTGAAAAGCAAGTGTGGGGTGAAGATGTTGATGAAAGAATGTCATGAATAAAATGCTGAATTTGTTGTGAAAGTGTAGTCAAAAACATAGGTTTGGGGACGTTGGTTTAAATGACAAGTAACTCGGTACACTTCACATAATCGGGTGTTGGTGCCTTGCCAAAGTCAAATAAACCGATAGTTCTAACGAGTTTTGGTATGTGTGCCCGGTGTGGATGCACCTCGAAAAATAAAAAAACCCGAGGACGGCTAATCACCAAGGTTTCGGCTTTTGTACACCAATGCCATTGTCTCAAAAATAAGTGAAAAAGAAAAGAAAACAAAGAAAAGATGGAGAAAATTATACACTTGTTGGGAAGTTGAGCAAAAACGAGATTGTGGAGTTAGTTCCTTTCCCGGATTAGCATCACATGACCTAGAAATTCCCACCTACTCACAACGTTTCTTAGCCTTCTCTTTCCTAAGTCCTCGTGACCTAATTGCATGTGTGTAAGACTTAGTGATCTAGATTGGACATACTCATGATCATCTTGACTTCTTCATTTTCACCTCTCATGCACGTTTTCTAGTTAAGTATAATTGTTTTTCCATGCCTTCATTCGTTTGATGCATGATCGATTTTCCCTTGCCATGAAACATGACTATGAAGGTGATCCAATGTTAGAAGCACAATTCCAAAAAGATTTTGTTATTTTTTTTCTGCATGCATAAATCATGTCATCTCTTAGTCTATAGTTGGATCTTGCTCGGGGACGAGCAGATCTTAAGTATGGGGTATTTTGATAACGTGATTTATGACGTTAGTATAGGCATACAATTAGATAGTTTTTCCCTTTATTAATGCACGGTTTTGGCATTAGTTAACGGCGTTTATACTCATTTCATGCATAATTCTAGAATAGACGTCTACACAAGCCTTTATAGGTGTTGTAGGTATTTCGGGGGTCTTTTGGACATTAACCGATGCATTCGAGGGCCAAGCCTCATGGTGGTACACATCCAAAGCTTAGGAGGAGCATAATTGGAGCAACAAAGGACACAAAGACCACTATTGGTGCAAGCAAGGGAGCAACTCATGGCTAGACGATCATAGCATGCTTCTGCTGAAGAAAATCGGACCAACTGCCAGGAAAATCGGCCGATTTATTCCTCTGGGTCGATTTTTCTGCCTTTGACAGCTTAAGCCACGTGTCCCACGATCTCTTGATCCGGCCTTGCTCTTGGTGGAGAATATAAGTGGTCCTGCAAGCTGTTGCTGAAAAAAAAAAATCTCCCCTCTCCCACATTCTGATTCACAGCTCATCATGGGGGATAGACTTGGAGAAAAAGAAAAACTCTCAAGGATTGAAGGAAGAAGAAGAACACCATTCTAGGAGTGATAGTGAGGTTTTGAGTGATTTTGAGTTATTTTTGTAGTCTTGGATTGAAGAACTATTGCAAGGATTGTTTGGAACGTTTTGGATCTTCATTTAAGAGTTTGTAAGTCTTGCTACAACTTGGATTTAGCTGAGATTTATTGATTTTACTTGCTTATCTTTCATTATTCATCTATGAGAATCATGTATACTTGTATGATGATTCTTGATATGCATATTATTGGCTAGTTTATTGTGATTTTGGAGTGATAGATTGAAGGTTATGGCTAGGGTGATGATAGGATGGGCTTATATGTTAGTTTAGGATGATTTGTATGCACGAAACTCACAACAGAAGGAAAAATCGGTCTGTTCATCAGGTAAATCGGCCGATTTTCCCATGATCCATCCGATTTTCTTCTCTGTTGGTCTTTAATTGATGAATCTGTATGTTAGGGTGCTAGGTTGTTTAAATCCTAGTGTTTATTAAGCCTAATTTAGCTTAGGAACACCTAATGCTATCAATCTAAGTGAGGGAAGAGATCTACCCGATGATTTCCGATCTTAGATACCTAAGATGATGAATACTAGGTAGTAGTGAGCCTCATAAGCCACTATTGGATCGAGTGTGCTAGGATTATTGCTTGAGACTTCCCTATTCCGAGACTTACCCGGTAAGGAGAGGGTTACCCCTTAAAGTAGTATCCGGTTTGTGTAAAATTCCCTACTTTAACCCCTTAAGACCTACCCGGTAATAGGAGTTTGATGCGGGACTAGTGAAGTGAGAGACCTACCCGGTAATTGCTTCCATTAGTTAAACACTCTTCCTCAACACCGCAGCTCGTCCTTAGAATCCTTAGAACCTTGATTCCAATGCCATGACCGGAAATCTTGACCTCTAGAATCCACTTTTCTCTCTTGATCATATACTTGTGTTTTGAGTTACTTGTTTGTTTGCTAGTTGAGTTGTTAGATTGTTTTATTGTCTTGCTTGATTTGTGATCCTTGCTTGATCACCACAAAAACCAACCAAAAATATCGAGATTTTCACTTCTTTGTTCCTTGACCTTTTCTTTGATTAGATCCACACTATCTATGACCATTGTTTGACTCGATTTCACCTTAGTCTTTGTGTTCGACCTCGGAATACTATCCCTACTACAAACGTCCCGTACACTGCGGGTTCGCTAGGAGTTAGGATAAATATAACGAGTTTATAAATTTAAGGCTTATTGCGTGTATCTATTCCTGAGCGTAACAGTTTTAATTGGAATAAATGGTAATCAGTGGGTTTCGAACTGAGGACCTGCTGAGCATGATAAATAGGAGGGACTGCTGGAGGTGAGACTCGAACTTAGGACCTGCTGCACACTTTATCTTTCAGCTTTGACCTGCTGACTTTAAGACCTAACTTCTATAACTTAAATCGAGAATCCACCGTTGAATTTTTTATATGTCGTAGATGAATACATATAGTTTGTTGTGTTAAAATTTGGGAGAAAGTTAACGGTCAGATTAGAACTTATAAGGACTCAAAGTAGGACAGTTGGGCTTTTTTACAGCAGAGGATTATGGTTAAGTATTTTTGAGAGATCTTTACCCCTATGTTTAACATGTATATCATAGATGAGCTAGGATTTTATCTCGGGATTTTATATCCTTATCCAAGCCGTGTATATGAACCCGAAGTCGAACCGTAACGCTTTTTTGTGTAAACTAAGAATTTTAATAACTCTTATAAATCGTTACCAAGCTTTTCCGTAAGAACTTGATTGTGGAAATGAGTTCCAAGGAGAGTTTGAAACTAAGTTATAGACAAATCTGGGAGTTTCGGAACCGGGGGTAAATAGTCATGTTACCTTAAGATGGCATTTTAGTAATTTTTCTCTTGATGAGTTTGTGCATCTTAGAAGTTATAGACTTCTAAGATTATGGGATGTATTTTGATCCACATGTCTTGTATGACAGGCGTTTGAGTTTCTACGGTTGCAAACCGAGTTGAGATTGTGAGAGTTGTGGTTTGATTCAAGTAAGTCCTTGCGACTTACTTAGCTGGTTTCTGGATATTAGTTGGGTGATAATGGTAGTGTGTGTGCAATGTGTGTTATAATAATAACTTGTTAGGACGACCGTTGTTGTTATGTTTAAGGCCCAAGTGTATGTATAACGGGCCGTGACATCACTGCCCAGCTCTGCCAGGAGACTGGGAGGTTCTCTATACCCAGACCATACAGGCACACGGTGAGATGCATCGGATCCACTCCTGATGGGTACACGGGGGCGGAGGCGAGGTTTGGGAATCCCTCGTGTCACAAAATAAGTATCATTAGTAAGAGTGAATGACTTAAATGAAGATAATTAATGGATTGTTTGAAAGCATGATGAGTGTTTATTATTTTATGTGTGTGTGCTATTATTATTCTCCTAATGTTTAGATAACTAGCTAATCGTTGTTTTGTTGTGCTTTTAGATTTACCGCAGGTTAGAACAACAGTTGAGTGATCCGGAAGTAGTGGTCAGTCGGGTCTCCATACTCCTTAGAGTGGGGGTTTGAGTTGTTGCTTTGTTGTTCTTTTCCTCTTATTAAGACAGTCTTTTCCGTCGTTTAAGTTTTATAGCCTGTTAGACTTTGTTGCATTCATCATGTTAAAAATACATTTTTATGAATTTTGGTTTTTCTTATTTGTGTCTTGTTGCAGGATCCTAGTAAAATTGTTGTCAAACTGAGGCCGGGACCCATTGTGAGGTCCTAACCAGTAATGTCCCGAGTTCTGAGAATTCGGGGTGTTACAAATGCTACAAATAAATTGTCAATTTGACAACAAAGGGTGTAAACCCATCTTGCGAGTTGACATATTCTGATAATACCGGAGAATATTTTCAATATCAACATTCATGAAGATATCTTTCTCAATGTAGCAAACTAGAGCATATGTGAGATTATCATCTGACATCTTTTTACGTAGTTCAGACTTGACAATTTTCATAGTAGAAAATGCTCTTTCAACTATAGATGTTGCAACTGGCAAGACTAAAATCAACTCCAAAAGACGAAATACCAGAGGAAAAACAATGTCAATACCTCCCTCAACCATCTTCATAGCAACTTCTCCAATACTTTGTAGTTTAGAATATTTATCTTCTTCTCTCATGTCATAAATCCATGTCCTCAGTTGATCTTTAAGTAGAAGTAGATCACAAGAAGAAAAGTCTTGAGGATAAAATTGTGCAAGTCGAAGAAGTTGGGGCTTACTGAATTTGGAGAAAGAATCTTTTGAATCAAGACATCCAATGCATGCAAGCAAATCAGTGTTTGATTCACCAAAACGGTTCTCCATCTCTTGGTCAATTTGATCAATAACCTGCGCATTTAACTTAACGTCAATATCATTATAGTAATAATTTTATATACATCAAAATAGTTAAAACACTACCAAGTAATAATTAATCACCCGACAAAATATGTCAACTCGAAAGTGGTGGTAGTTTGTGGAAACATTTCCAACACGTCTTGCACCAAAGCGACCTTGAACATTATCATCCATGTTGAGAATGTCAACTTTATTGTTATCACAAAATGCATTGACATCTTCCAATAGTTCATCCCATCCATCATTCCTCAAGTCTTGAAATTGCTTCTTGCAACTACGAACCAATCTCACAACTTCTAGAATATCTTGGTCTTTTCTCTGCAAAAACTGTGATAAAATATTTGTCATGCTCAACACTTCCTTCATCAAGTGAGCAATAGAAACAAACTGATAAATCTCCATCTTTTCAACTAAACCACAAGCCAACCCGCGATTTGAATATGCACCTCCACCTTCGTATATATTTTCAAGCACTTGGATAGTTGAAGACCACAATGATAGAACACGAATAATGGTTGTATAGTGTGAGCTTCAACGAGTAATACCTGGCTTAGCCAAAGAACATTCTTGATTTAAGCCTCTCGCAGTTGAAATTTCTCCCTTTTCTAGCATCTCCACCATCTTGTCATGTTGAAGTTGTCGAAACTCATCTTTTCTTTTGCAAGAAGCTCCAACCATGTTCGTGATTTGGGACAAGTAATCAAAGAACTCCTCCACATGCCGAATATCTTTACAAATAGCTACAATAACTAATTGAAGTTGATGAACAATACAATGAATGTACCTTGCGGCTGGATTTTCTTCTAATATTAGGGCCTTCAATCTATTAATCTCTCCTCGCATATTAGAAGTCCCGTCATATCCTTGAACTCTTGATATAGAGATAGATAATCTATGCTCAGCAAAAAATTCATCAACTCTTTTTTTTCTTTCTAGAGAACGAGCTCTAGTGTCAGTAACATGAACAACTCCGAGAAATCTCTCTATGACAGCGCCCTTAGCATTTACATATCGAATAACAATAGCCATATGTTGCTTGATCGAACTATAAAGAGCCTTATTAATCAAAAGAGAAAACACTTTGTCTCCAAGATCACTGACTATTGCTTTTCTTGTCATTGCTCCATATGCAGTTTTAAGATCATCTTAAATGCGATGACTAGTGAGCTGAGCATTCTTAGGTGCATTCCCATTAACCGCCTTTCCAACTTCAACAATGCGTTTACTGCACCAACTATGCATCTCCTCAAAATTTCCTCTACTGTTGGAGCATGTCGACTCTCTATGACCCCAAAATGGCAAACCTTGTGCAAGTAGAAATCTAACAATATCCAAAGTAAAGGTCAAACGAGTACGATATTGAGCACCCAAAGTTGCATTTACAACAGATACACATCTTGTCAAACTTTGTCTTTGATCTTTGAAATTGCTAAATAAAATTCGAGCTTCATTGTGAGGACTTCCAACTGATCCCACATGTTCTCTAAACACTTGAGCAGCTTTCTTCCAATTACAAAATCCTACTTTCACAAATGCATCATTCAAATTTTTGTACTTTGTCTCCCCTCTAAAGAGAAAACACAAAAAACAGAATGCAGTATCTTTAGAAACACTATATTCTAACCAGTCATAATCCTTAAAGCGATTCGAGACAGAACTCCTCGACGTCTTTCCAAAACTCTTCCGCGGAAAACCATGTGAGAGAGGTTGACAAGGACCTCTAACCACATACTCTCTTCTCACATCATCTCTAAATGAGGGATCATATTCATCCATAGCTTTGCACAATCCCGGATCACTAATCACTTCATTAATCATATTTCCCATTCGAGGTCGTTTTTCTCTCATATCAACACTAGCAAAATCATCATCTTCAACTTCATTTCTATGAACACTCTCACTAGCAACACCATCTCTAGTATCATCTGTAGTAACATCACTTCTAACAACCTCATCTCTAGCAACATCATCGACATCAAGCACATTTACATTATCAACATTTTGAGGTTCTTGTGGAATGGAGGCCGAATCAATACTCGAAAAAGGTCATGTTTTCGTCCGAATAACAAATTTATCAATTTTCTAAACAAATCAATTAATCAATTACAATCAAACACAATTCAAAACTCAAACCCTAACGGAAAAAATCAATCAATAAATCATCATTCAATTCAACAAATTCAACAATCAATCATCCTCTAAACATATAATTAATCTAATCTAACAAAAATTACAAATCAATTTTTTTTAAAAAACAACAATTTAAAACAAAAAAAATGACTTATTGTGGTTGTGACTCCCGTGAGGTAGAGGCGTTGTGTGACACCTATTTCATTTCTAGTTGATTATCAATTCGTTAACCTTGTTTTAAGCAATAAGCGGAAAAGTGAAAAACGTAAAATTTTAAAACTTTATCTTACAACCATATTTACAACATATATACATACTAGCATATGTCGTAAAACCCTGTTTAACAAAACACAACTGTTTAAAACCACACAAAACATCCTAGGCGGTAGCATCCAATAGCAGCCCACCTGATATGATCTCAATTCCAAGTGTTGGGTCCAACGTCCTTGCCTTGATCAGGCCGAGTTTGAGTAGCTGAAAATTTTGGATATAACAACAATGAGCTACAAGCTCAGTAAGGGTATTCAAATCGCACTCTCCCAATATATATAAGTACCTAATATCCCATTCCCAAATGACACTCTCTACCCTTTCTCATATTCCAAAGCACACATACATATCCCCATTCACATTACATCCACAACCATCCATAACACATAGCATATAAACATTCAAGCATGTTATCACACTACATATAAACATATCATCTCATATAAACATCTCATATCATACCATCACATATAAATAATCATAACATAACATATATCATGCTAGACTCGATCACATTGATGCATAGGTGATAATTAACTAACTAGCCCCAACTGATCGTACGATATATTTTCTCATGTGCTTTCGTATTTCTTTTCTTTCTTTCTTTCTTTCTTTTTTTCTTTCGGTTAGCCAACCCGATAGCGTCCTAGGCCCCCTGTAGATCAGGTAGCGACCTCGGCCATCGTGTCCTAAGACCCCCTGTAGATCAGGTTGCGATCTTAGACGATTTTCTCATCTTGAGGCCCCCTGTGGATCAGGTAGCGACCTCTAAGGCCCCCTGTAGATCAGGTAGCGACCTCGTCCCCCGGAAACCCGTGAGGAACCTAGTTGGGCTAATTAATCAATTATCATCCTATATTATCACTTTCATATCATAACTCATTTTCATGCGTTCATCATATTCATCATATTCTTTCCATTATCATCTCATGTACCCCATGCATGCATTCATAAATCATATCAAGTCATCATCATCATTTCACTCATATATATATAAGCATGCAAAAAATCATGGCATAATAAATACATAATATATATATTAAGCAAGTGTAATTCATATACACTTACTTGCAAATAAGATAGACTCGCAAACTAATTATTGAGTTTGTTTTCCACTCGGACTATCTTCCTTTCTCGTACCTATATATGTACCAAACAAGCCTCATAAGACTTCAAACAAGCCCTAAAATTCCTACTAATCTCACAATTTATTCAACAAAATTTGAACCGGGAACCTCAAACTCGTTTTTATACAACCACTGTAACTTTTGATCCCACCGTTGAATCGATCCCAAATTTTAATATGATCTAGGTGGATATTAGTACTGAAACATATCAAAAATTCAGCAAGATCAGACCATGGGAAGGTATTTTAAATTACACCGCAACGTAACAGCACATACCGAAAAAAATTCCGTAAAACAGACTTCTTGCGAGGACCATAACTTTTTACTCCGATGTCGAAACGAAAATCCGAAAGTATGGTTGTGGTCCTTACTTCGAGAGGTCCCTTCAGTTAAATTTTGGTAAGCTTTGGACGAAATTTAATCCCAAAAATGCTTCTTCTCCTTCAGCCTATCTCGATATCTATTTTCTTCCTCTGTTCCCGTTTTCTGCAGCTTCCGGCGACTTCTGGCCTTTCTGTGGTGGTGTGCTGGTGGTGGGAGTTGTGGCTACAAGGTGGTGGTATTGGTTTCTTATTCATCCTTGAGCAGTTGAGCTCTTCTCTCCTCTCCTATACGTGCTAACTTAAGTCTTGTAGCAAAAGTTTTATTTGATTTACTGTATTTTGATTTCTTAAGGGGATGGGTAAATTGAAGCTGAATGTGCCCACATTGAAGCCTCCACATGCCACGTACACAGTTGCAGCGATTACTTTGCAATTTGTTTGTAAATTTTGCATAATTTACCTCCTTATTTCCACCTTTACACTTTTTACCCAAAGTTCCTTAAAAGAAATTACACCGACATACCAAAGTCGATATAATTTTACAAAACATTCGGAAATCCTTCATAACATAAAATAATGATTTTCCATCGCTTGACTTTCGGGAATTTATCCATTTTCCATTTATTTTATTTTTCTCTAGGGTTTAAATCCGTTAAACCCGTTTAATTTCTTAAAATTCGCGATTACGCCATTTTTGATTTTTGACCGTTACAAGTTGGTTGGCCGTTGAGGGCTGGTGTGGTGCCTGGACGCTGGAGTTGCTGGCAGCCTAGCAGTGTCGGCCTTATGGTGGGGCAGGCTGGCAACCACCAGTGGTGTTCGGCAGCCACCAATGAGAGTACGAGACCAAGAAGGCGGGAACCGGGAAGACGTTGGGAAGCAGTAGCGGCTTAGGGTGGGGCAGGCGGGTAGTCACCAGTGGAGTCGCTGGGCGGCCACTCGCTCGGCGTTGTGTCACTTGTGTGGGAAACGGGAGGAGTCGAGGAGAGTTGGGATGGGAGGAAAGAGGCGGAAGAGCAATCCTGAATCCTTGTCTGAACTTTTTTTTTAATAACAATAAAACGATGTCGTTTTGTTTTTTTTTCTACAGGGTGGGGAAGTTGTCCCACCCTGCCCTCCCCTAAGACCGTCACTGCCTTCAGGCAAGGATTAGGTACCTTTCCAAGCAAGATTTTGATTCTTTTTCTTAATATGCAAGGTACTTCAAAGTAAAACTTACTTGTAATTGTTACTAATCTCCCTTATGAAATAGGTGTTCTAGTTTAGTTACTTGCTTTATTTCGTTCTTATTAACATAATAACTTATTGCTTATGTACTGACTTGTACAAATTAACTACATTATTTGTTGCTTTGTGTGCTCTCTCTTCTTTTTTGGTGATCTCCCTTGCAAATAATAAACTGTTTAATCTCTCTAATGAAATAGGCGCTCCGACTCAATTACAAGAATGTGTTAGCACGTCTAGAATGATCCAAGAATGTGTTAGCACGTCTAGGATGTGGGTTCTTTGGAATGGAGAGGCTACAAAACAGTTTGTCCCGGAAAGAGGTATTAGACAAGGAGATCCGCTATCTCCTTACCTTTTTGTCCTTTGTGTGGAAAGATTCAGCCACATCATTCTTGATGTTGTTGAGAAAGACGACTGGAAGCCTATTAGATTATCCCGAGATGACCCCCATCTTTCTCACCTCTTTTATGCAAACGATATCACTCTTTTTGCATAGGCGTCCTTATCTCAAATCAGAGTCATCATGAGCTGCATCGATATGTTCTGCAAGGCGTCGGGACAAAAGGTCAGTATCCAAAAATCAAAATATTTTGTTACACCTAATGTCTCTAGGGAGCTTTGTGATAGCATCGGCAGGTTGAGCGGAGTTGAGGTGACCAAGAACCTTGGTAATTACCTTGGTGTCCCCATTCTTCAAGGCAAGGTCTCTAAATCTATTTTTGCGTCTCTCATAGACAATATTAATGGTAAACTGAATGGTTGGAGAAGCAAAACTCTTAGCTTTGTCGGACGTGTTATTCTCACTAAACTTGTTCTCACCTCGTTACCCATTTATACTATGAATACCTTATCTTTGCCAGTGAGTGTGTGTAATGATATTGATAGGATATGCATAAACTTCATTTGGGGACATGTTGATGGTCACAGGAGATTGCACACTGTGAGATGGGATGAGATATGTCTCCCTAAAATTAAAGGAGGTTTAGGTATCCGGGACATGTTGAATACCAACAAGGCCCTCCTAGGTAAGTTCGGTTGGCGCTTTTTGAAATATGATGAGAGTTTGTGGGTTGGGGTTCTTAGGAGTAAGTACCTCAGGAGGAATGGTAGAAGCTCTTCGGCTTCATCCCACATTTGGAGCGTATTTTGAAAGATATCCAGGAAGTGGTCGCTAAAGGAGCTGTTTGGAGACTTGGGGATGGCACCTCCATTAACTTTTGGACTGATATATGGATTGGTTTCCAACCTTTGAGTAGTGACGCTATCACCACTCTAGAGGATGATGAGAATTTACTGAAGGTCCGTCAATATTGGATTGATGGGGAAGGTTGGGATTGGCAAGTCCTAGGTGGCAAATTACCCATATCCTTGCTCTTGAAGTTAGCCGCCATTAAACCTGCAGATTTGGTGAGTAGTGCATCAAAAGATTACCAGCCATAATTAGCTAAAGACGAATTAGGGTGATCCCACTCTCAAGATGGAAATTATACCACCAGATCAGCCTATGCCATGCTCACTGAGGAAGAGTCTGCACAGTCGGCCGATGGGACAATCTTCAAAGTTCTTTGGAATCTCAAAATTCAGGAAAGAATTAAATATTTCATTTGGAAGCTGATTAAAGGGGGTATTTTATATAACTCGGATAGAAAGCGCCGACATTTTTGTGATGATGACGTTTTAGTTTGCTGCAACCAGTCCGTTGAGACTATTACTCACATGATGCGTGATTGCTGGTTCGTGCTATTCGTACCCACATATTCATGATATTCGTACCCAATACACGCCTACGCTTCACGTATCCGTAGTAGAAACACAAATTCGTTCACAAAAATAAAAGAGAATATACTACGCCTACGAGAAGCGTAGTCGTAGTTGTCCCAAAGTAGCCGTTGGGAATACTACGTTTACGCAAGTCGTAAGCGTAGTATTGAGAACTAGCCATTACCCAACGGTAATGTAACCCAAACATTACTATAAATATTATGCATTCGACCGAACTTGTACATAATCAATCTATAAAACCTCATTGTCAAACGTTGTTTCGCAAGAAAATCTCATTCGAAGATGAATTCCGACGATGGAGAAACGAGATATCATTCCGGCGATGGAGAAGAGGAGTTTCGCGCCGACGATGAAGATGACGGTGTTGATCTCGGTGGTGGTGAAGATGATGTGGAGGGTGACGACGGCTTGTTCAATCCCGCGATGCTTAGTAGTTACGATCCGTATTCGGTTGTTGAGGTTAGTATTTTCAATTCGTTTGTTTTGACGTAGTTTAGTGTTATGTGTTTTAGTTAGTTTTATGTTATATGCTTTAGTCGTTAATTAATGAATTAGTAGACAATTATTCAATAAGTAATGCTATTTGTCGTTAAATGAAGAAATTACACGTTAATTAGTTATCAATTAGTCGTTAATTGAAGAAATTAGTTGTTAATTAGTAAATTAGTAGACAATTAGAATGTAGTTAGTCATTAATTAATTTGAACAATGTTAGAACATATGATATAGTCGTAGTGAATGAAATTTTCAAAATAATTATTGTAGCCTGCCGATATTCCCGATGAATATGACTATACTAATTTGTTCGTGGACCATCGGATATGGACAGATATGGACTCGTTACTTGCGTGGTTTCTTGAGAGAGCTGGAAGTAGAAATATGGTTCTCATCAAACTAAAGTCGTACAAGTTGGATGATTGTCCTTTTGGAAAGGTGATATTTGTGTGTGAGAATTACGTAGTCCGTAAGAGTGAGGCGAAGGGCTTGAGGAAAGTATGCAAAACGAAGAAGTCTGATTGTAACTTTTGCTTACACGTTGATGAGGTGCAAAGGGGTCTTTGGGGTGTGAGGAATGTTCACGGAATTCACAATCATCCTCTTCCGAAGAAGTTGGTAGGTCATGCATTTGTTGGACGGTTGACGAAGGCACAAATGAAACAAGTCCAAATCTACAACAAAGCGGGAATGCCTCCGAGGGAAATTGTTCGTTTATTAAAGAGTGATTTTGAAAATCTCAATAAGATGGTCACTTCTAGGAATCAAGTTTAAAATGCTCGGAATAAAATTAGGTTGGAAGTAATGGGAGATCGAACGGTAATTCAAGAAGAGTTGAAATTCTTGAAAGAGAAGGATTACTTGTGGGATATTAGGATGGAAACCATTGAAGGAGGAGAGGAAGTGAGTGACTTATTCCTATCCCATCCCGAGTCAAAGCGTTGGGTTGCCAAGTTTCCATACGTCATCATCATGGATGCTACATACAAGACGAACAAGTTATTATGTAATTCATTTATTTTGTTTATATTAAACTCTTTTATAATTACAAAGTCTCATACATTATATTTTTAAGATATGACATGCCGCTGTTGGAGATCGTCGGATTGACTAGCACAGACTTTTCCCGTTGTGTTTGTGTTAATGAAATGGGAGATGGAGGGTCATTACGAGTGGGCTTTGGAAAGCATTGTCATGTTATTCAATGGAAAGAAGCCGGAAGTGATAGTGACAGGCCGTGAATTAGGTCTCATAAAAGCAATGCTTAGAGTCTTCGCAGATGCCAGACATATTTTGTATGAGTGGCACGTGTTCAGAAACATCGAATCAAATAGTTGGTGGAAGTCACAGTCGCCATCAATCCAAGCAAAATTCATGAGAGATTATCATGAGTTGTTTGACTCGACTACTATTGCGGCTTATGAGGCGAGGCTCTTGCATATGAGGGATAGTTGGATGGACAAGTATCATTTGATGGAGTACCTCGAGAAGACATGGTTGGACAAATACAAGGAA
The DNA here is from genome assembly GCA_033239045.1 of Fagopyrum esculentum. Taxonomy (NCBI): domain Eukaryota; kingdom Viridiplantae; phylum Streptophyta; class Magnoliopsida; order Caryophyllales; family Polygonaceae; genus Fagopyrum; species Fagopyrum esculentum. Next base: position 42,042,375 of record BSUD01000001.1, on the reverse strand, counting down.
GCTATTGTTCGTTGTTGGACCGATCACTACCTTCATCTCGGATCAAGGACGACAAGAACGTTAGACAAATACTTATTACATCTTTTATTGTTAAGTTTACTATTAATGATATATTCTATAATTTTAAATTATGTTCTAATCTTAGGTCCAAGGGTGCTCATTCGGTGTTGAAGAGAACTCTTAAGTCTACTCGTTGTGGATTTGATACTCTCATCAAGGCCATCCATAGAATGATTGGAGATCAGATTGATGAGATTCAAGGTAGTATAGAGAAGTCGCGTACTCATACTATCGTAGGCATTCAAGAAGACCCTATGTTTACATTTCTTATCCGAAAGGTGTCGAGCAACTGCATGAAGTACTTGATTGAGAATTGCAAATTGGCGCGCCAAGGGACATTTGATGCTACATGTGACGACTGGTATTGGAGGCAATCGTACGGGATCCCATGCGTGCATGAGTTTGCAGCGGCCCTCCGGGAAAACAAGCCTATGTTTTTTACTGCAGTACATCCCTTCTAGAGGCAGGTTGTGTGGCATGAAGTCACCGAAGAAGTGGAAGAACCCGAGGCTATTCCTTTGTCGATGGGGGGATATTACTTTGACATCTTTTATGACCATGCACAGGGAGAGTAGGTTGAGCCAAGACATTGTGGACAAGTTTGGGGCTTATGTGGCAACAATGTTGAACCCGACAGAGTCAGTTGCTCGGGAGTCGAGAAATTTCACATCCTTCTGACAAGGGAAACAAGCAGGGTCGAGTGTCATCTGGATTTGAGCATGCTCAAGCTGATAAAGAGTCACATATGAGGAAGTCATCATAAAGTTCTAGAGGAAGAGATCGAGGACGAGGCCGAGGACGTGGTCGAGGACGAGTTGACACCACAGGCAAAGCTAGTACCATCCCGGAGTCTCAGACGACTGTTCCAACTCAGCCGTCTGAACTAGTGGTCAGAGGATTCAACTGGGGTTATCGGAATATCCCAGTCTTTATGTTATCTTACGTTGATCGTGTGATAGATGTTCCGGGCGGTGGACATTGCGGATAACGATCACTTGGTGTGTTATTGGGTTACCATCCATATGAGTACATTCGTGTCTGGAGAGAGCTTGCTTGGGAGTTGAGTAGACACATGCATATATACTCCGGAATGCATGGCGTTGATGAGATCAAAGAACTTATTGACAATGTCAACTACCTTAACCCCGTACCTTGCGCATCACAGTTCTGGATGGAGGTTCCTACTTGTGCTCTCGCATACGCCACTTTGTTTCGGGTGTCCCTTGTCGTCTTCTCTAGGTTGGACTCCTACACTTGCTTGCCCTTGATTGCCAACTCTAAAGAAGAACACCAACCTCCAACAGAAGTGCAAGCAATCGTCGTACTCAATAATCATCACTACGTTCCGGTAAGTCCATTTAATTCCAACGTACTTATTAATACGTTTTAAAACGCAAAAGATGTTTGATTAACTTGTCCTTGAACTTTGAAAATAGGTTTGGTTGCATCAAAACGCTTCATTGCCCCCAATATGTCATGATTGGCTGCGAGGTCACGATGCTTCAGTTGATGGTTTTGCCCACGTATATGATGGGAGAATAGCGAGATACAGAAGACTGCTTCAGAGAGAAGAAGAGGGGGATTCCTAGTTTGAAGTCTATCATGTTTGAAAGTGTAATAGTTTCTTTTATCATGTAACAAGGATTGTGGTTTTATATTGTGGTATTGAATGTGTTATTGAATTGTGGTTTTCACTTGTGATTTTGAATTGTGATTTTAAATTGTGGTTTTCACTTGTGATTTTGAATTGTGATTTTCAATTGTGGTTTTCACTTGTGATTTTGAATTGTCGTTATGAACAAAAGAATCAAAAACAAATCACACATAATAAGTAACAAAATAATCAATATCAAGTCATAAAACATGTTCATACATAAAAAGTAACAAAATGTTTAAAATCAAATGCTTGAGAAATGCAATCTAATCCTGCCGATGAGATGCCCTAACAGGAGGTGGCGTCTCTGGTGCATCGTCTCCTACTAGAACAGCTAATAGTCGGTGAGCAAACTCAAACGACAACGGAGGACCACGAGTCACCGCCTCTCGTGTCATACCTATAGCTATCTGTAAGCGTTGTAGAACAGAAAAACTTTAATTACTCAACTAAATCTTATCGATATTGAACTTCAAAGTAACAAACATTAGTATATGTATCCGCTCTAGAAGGACAACAGGTGCAACTGGAGGCGGTGGTGGTGCACCATCTAGAGGTGGTTGTAGGTATGGGTGAGTACGTGGTAAGAACCAATCTAGAAAGTACTCATCCATCTGTCATGGGTTGAGAACCATTGGGGCACTGTGTATGTCATATAGATGCTGGTCTCGCGTCGCCCAATGATGCCACACCTCAGGAGAAAGCAACAGCTCATACTTTCCTATCCTCGACGGCCTCTTCAACACGAAGGGGCGGATGATCCATCTTGGAGGAACTGTATGAAGCTATGGAGGGACGATCTGAACACGCCCAAACTAGCGTAGCAAAAACTGGGGTTGATATGGCTCCTCCACCCAACTGAAGCGAATCACCCCCAAATAGGTCGATATGCACATCTGTCCAATGTGGAAGTCGTCGAGAGTACCCCACGGCATCCACGTCACCTAATACAAACTTACAAAGTCAATTCACACGTAAATGTCCTTGATTATCATTTAATAAAGGTAATTGAAAGTACCTCCTCCATCCTACACATCGATAGTTGTGCCCTAAATCCTAAAAAGGCCGATCTTTCAAACTGCCTTGTAGTCCCCCTCTCCGACCTCAGTGCATGTCAGGCATCTCTATGTCTATGAGGGTCTTCATGCCCTCTAGGTCTGAAGTGGGGGAAATGATGGTGAATCCATGACTGCACAACACAATAACGATTTCATGTTAGTTCATATACTATAAGATTGAAAACAAAGAAGTCATAGTTGATTGCATACCTCCAAAAGAAGGGAACAACCAGCTAATGTATGAACCTCCCTCCTAGAGGACTCGCCTAGTTGTCGGTACAGGATATGCTAATGTATTTTCCCCCAAGCACGAGACGCCATCGTGGTGGGGTCGCGATAGACGCTCAGTAGATGAGACTTCACCCTGTTCGTGGACTTGCCAATGAACAGGGTGGAGCCAATAAGAAGATCTAAGAATCCGCTGGTGATGTCCTCCTGTCTCACATCTGGGGACTCTGCCATAGTCTTGAGCGTAGAGAGGAGATGAGATGTCGGCCACCCACCCGCCTTCACGGCGGCCTTCACCTCCATCGGTGGGAAGCCGAACATAGAGGTGAAAAGTGTATCATCTCGGACGCCCATAACCTCGTCCCCGACAATGCGAAGTCCTAAGAGCTGATGTACGTCATGGAGGGTGATCGAGATCTGGGCATCTGGCCCCATGGGAAGTGAAATCATGAGGTCTCTGAATACCACCGCTCCACAAAGGCATATGCAAGCGCATGGTCCACCCCAACCCACTGCATCTCTAGGAGGCCGTGCAGTCCACTCTCCCTAACAAGTGTCATCCACTCCGAGTCAGGAAATCGATGAGCAAGGCTACGCAAGCCAGTGACAGTGGCTCCTAGCCGATAGACCCGTAAGACAGATCTATCTTGTAATGCAAATATCATTTAAACGTCAATACCACATTCGAATGTAATAAAAAATAAAATACCAATTGAAATATAAATTCGTACCTCACCGACCCATATATCGCGAGCAACGTGGGTCTCGTAGTTGACGACTAGGTCCCGTATAGCGGGACCTCCAAGATACTCATCGTCGACATCTGCGGCAACAGGCGGAGGCGGAGGTGGAGGTGGAGAAGGAGGTGGTGGAGGTCCACCCTCCTGTGCAGACTAACCAACACTCCTAGCACCAACAGCAGAGCTCTCTAAACGAGCGGGGGCAGGAGAACGGCGCTCCATGGACTCATGCAACTCCATCACAAAAGCGTCCACGTCCGCCTCGGGTAGGATCTGGCCGCAAGAAACGTCGGAGGAACCGAATAGCATGTCCATCCGCTCGTCTACATGCGCGTTGGTCTCCTGTAGTCTCTCCTCGTCAACGGGATCCCTAATCCCATCTCTATCATCCGCCGCTTACGGTTAGAAACCGTAGCGGCCTATCCCTTGGTACTAGCCCCGGCAACCTATATAATTTGCATAATTAAAGCTTAATTATATTATTTATTGACTAATAAACAACTAATTGTTAACTAATTTGCATAATTAACTGCTAATTACATTTATTATTGCATAATAATTCACTAATTGTTAACTAATTTGCATAATTAACGACTAGTTACATTAATTATTGCCTAATAATTCACTAATTATTAACTAATTTCATTACTTAACGACTAATTACATTATTAATAAACTAATAATTCACTAATTGTTAACTAATTTTATTACTTAACGCCTAATTACATTAATTATTGACTATTAATTCACTAATTGTTAACTAATTTGCATAATTAACGACTAATTATATTAATTATTGACTAATAATTCAATAATTGTTAACTAATTTGCATAATTAACGACTAATTGCATTAACTATTGCCTAATAATTCACTAATTATTAACTAATTTCATTAATTAACGACTAATTACAATACTTATTGACTAAAAATTCACTAATTGTTAACTAATTTTATTCATTAACGACTAATTACAATACTTATTGACTAAAAATTTACTAATTGTTAACTAATTTCATTAATTAACGACTAACTGCAATATTTATTGACTAAAAATTTACTAATTGTTAACTAATTTCATTAATTAACGACTAATTACATTAATAATTGACTAACAAACGAGTGTTAACTAATTTGCATAATTAACGACTAATTATATTAACTATTGCCTAATAATTCACTAATTGTTAACTAATTTCATTAAATAACGACTAATTATACTAATTATTGACTAACAAACGACTAATTGTTAACTAATTTCGTTAATTAACGACTAATTGTCTACTAAATCATTAATTAACGATTAATTTTCGACTAATTGTTTACTAATTGTCTAGTCTTTCACTAATTAACGAGTAATTTCTGCAAATAACGAGTCATTGATAACTACTTTCATTAATTATCGACTAAGTGTTCACTAGTTGACGACGAAATCAGTAATTAACGGTTAATTTCTTTAATTAACGACTTATTATCGACATATTGTTTACTAATTGTTTAATAATTAAACACAAATTTTTTTAATTATTGACTAATTTGAACAAATTCATTACTTAACGACTAATTTTATCTATTATTGAGTAATTAGACGACTAAATATCGATTAATTTTCTAACTAACTACTAATTTCATTAATTAATTATCTATTTAACAACTAATTTTCAATTAATGACTAATTGTCTACAAATTTACTAACTAACCACTAATTGGTTATCTAATTAACAAATAATTCACTAATTGATAAATAATTTATTCAATGAACATTTAATTATCTAATAATTAGATAAAAATAAAATAAAATAAAAAATGTACCCCACTATCAACGCGGGATGTGCGGCATCCCTGGAAAATGCCTAAGCGCCCTCCTCGTCCTCGTCCTCGGCCAGCGACCACATCGGAAACGTCTCGTCGCCGGCATTGCTGCCGGAAGAATCCCCTCCTCCGTTGCGGCTACCGGTCCGGACAATCCCGCCATCTCTGCCTCGAGTTCTGACCATATTCCTGGTGTTTGCTGGTGGTGCCGGAAGACTGCTGCTGGTGCCGAAAGACTGCTGGTGGTGTTGGAAATTTGAAAACAAGGAAAATCGCCGGCGATGGTGGAAAACGAAAGGGAGAAGAGGAAGAAGATGAAGAATGCGGCTACGCCAACCTTTGTACACTTAACGACGTACACTTACGCCTCTCGCAGGCGTAGTTGCTTTTTCATGTACGGAAAGCAACTACGCCTCCGAGAGGCGTAGGCGTACATGCTTTCCTCTTTTTTGAATCGGAAAGCAACTACGCTTACGAGAAGCGTAGGCGTAGTTGCTTTCCTCTTTTTTTTTTAACTGATGACTACCCAATTACTACGCCTACGGGAAGCTTAGGCGTAGTTCGGATACATTTAGAATGAGCATGCGGGTACGAATAGCAATCTCGGTGATTGCTCCAAGATTCGTGGTGTTTGGAGGGATCTTCGAGTTGTGCGTGTTGATCCGATGTTCTTCAGCTCCGCCTTTGCTACTTGGTTGAGAGGTAATCTTCTCTCTACTTTTTATTTTGGAAATTCTTGTTTGTGGAGTGAAATAATTGCAGTTGGTCTTTGGTGGATCTGAAAATGGAGAAACAAAAAGACATTCAACAACACAAATGGATGCTTTCACAAAAGCCAATTCGTCCAAATAGAGCTAAGGAATATATTGATGTTTGGAATAGAAGAGTTAAGGCCTCAAGAAGATCTACGAGGAGCGTCATCAATGTTATGTGGGAACCCCCTCTAAAAGGCTTCATCAAGGTCAACACGGATGACACCAAAAATAAGGATGGACTTGCGGCGGCGGCAAGTGTGGTTAGAAATGTCTCAGGAGAGTGGATAAGTGGTTTTGGGGTAAACTTAGGGATATGTTAAGTCCCCAATCTCATCGAAACTTACTCCCAATTGGTCACTCAACTCCTAAGTAAACCCCTCGCCCCTTATCACCCTCTTGCTAGTCTAGTACGTATGTGTCAAGACTTTTTGTAAAAAGAAACTGAAATATTCAGTTTCGTCATGCCTACCGTGAGGCGAATAGAGTTGCGGATTGTATTGCTAGTTTGCTTTGAACATTCCTATTGGATTGAGTGTATTGTATGACCCGCCGGAGGGTGTAGTTGATCTTTTACTTGTTGATGTAAGGGGTCGGGCTATCCCCCGTGTACTGACTACTTAGCCTCTTTCTTATTAATAAAAGCGCGTCCAAATGCGCCGGAGACCACTGACTCTCCTTCCCACCAAAAAAAAACTTATTGTTTATACTTGTGCAGATTAACTACATTTTTTGTTGCTTTGTATGCTCTCTCTTCTTTTTTGGTGATGTCCTTTGCAAATAATAAACTGACTAATCTCCCTAATGAAATAGGCGCTCTGACTCAATTACAATCCCTACATGTCGTACATTACAGGTATTCGATGATCAATAATGAACTCCAAAGTGAGAATAGATATGAGATTAGAATAACCTCTTAACAAAAAACGCTTCCTCGTCTTTGTCCAACAAATCTATCACTAGAATGAATTGTTTTATCATCGGTATTTATTTTTGCTTTAGGCTAAGAACATTCTCATGAGTACTGCGATGTGTCACTCTTGTACATATAAATGTTTTATCATTCATATTAATTTCAGAAAAATTTCATTTGGTGCCCTTGAGTTTTCACCTTTTTTGGTTGATGACCACGAAGTTTTACTTTCCAGTCGGTAACCTCGAGGTTTTGGTTTGGTCCATTTGTGCCCAGTTTTTAACCTAGTTGTTACTTACTTATTTTTTCGTTAGTTTTTGGGCAATTGTATAGACTTTTCTTTGCTGAAGCTCCCAAAGTATATAAATTGTAAAGTATGTGGACAAACAACCCAACAACCAGTTCAAAGCCATTCTAGTGAAGTAAAGGCAAAAAAGAGGATTCCCCACAATTAACATTGTATCCACTAGCCAAGAGCCAATATGATTCCCCCACAATTAACATGGTAAACCTTTCTTGACTTTAACCACTATATTTACAACTCGGTGACTTCCTGATAGGCATATCAAATCATTCACTGCTCAACTACAATGTCAAAGATCATACCAAAAGAAACTCACATGTTCGATTATCCAGTAGTAGTATAAGATAGAAATACATTTTAGCGTCACTGATCTTATTATAACTTCCACATCAGTTAACTGTGTTCGCTCCAAACGGTGTGTGCAAGCTTTAAATTTATAACCCTAGATGTAAGCTTAAAACAAGGATGCGAACCCGCAGTGTACAGGTCAATCGTAGTAAAAAGCAAGGAATTCCAGGGGTCGATCACAGGGACTTAGTGAAACAAAGTCGATAACGGTAAACTTCGTAATTACTAACCACAAGAGTAACTAAAACAATCAAAGATGAATAAGAAGTCAATAAAGCAAACATGCAATTCTAGGGATTAAAGCATCTAGTTGTGGTTCTAACTCAAGATCTAAAGATAAGCGGACAAAGCTGAGATTTTTGCATAGGGAAGGTGTTACTAAAGTGGAATAGATCACCGGGTAAGTCTCACTACTCACTAATCCTAAACCGTAACTCCTATTACCGGGTAAGCTCAAGGAATTAAGATAAAGAACTATAACCTCAAACTAACACACCATCTAAGGGAATAGAATCAACCTTTACCGGGTAAGTCTCAGGCTAACTCACAAAGATGGGATGGAAGCACACTCAAATCCCAATAAAGGATAAACCTTTATTACCTACACTTATGATCGTTGGTACACAAACTAAGGAATTACCGGGTAAGTCTCATCCTAAGCTTGCATTGAACCAAGAAAGGTGTAATAAGAATAGGATTTGGCAAACTCTAACACCTAACTCTCAGCTATGGATCAGATAAGTCACCTCGGTCAGCCGAATTCCACCCCGGCCGAGATGTTCATCGACTGAGCGAGATGCTTAGGGTTAAGGTTAAAGACTCGAACTTTCAGGGTCCTACTGGAATCTAAGATTATTCTATCATTGTTTTTCCCACAACCTTCAGCCAATCACCCTAGAATCACACAAGGAAATTAGCCACTCATCATCATGAAAGTATAATCAAATATATGGGAAGAAGGTGAATATTTGAACAAGAAGAATTTAATGAAAAGACTTCAATAACTGAATCAAATATCACAACAAAAGCGTTCCTTGGATAGCAATCCAACAAGACAAGACAACAAGGGAGGGAATCTAAGATAATCTTACAAAAACCCTTCAAAAGCTATAAAAGCTATGATCTTCAATCTTCCTTCAACCTTCAAAAAGGTTCTTCAAATCTCCAATTTGAGTATGACTTGCTGCGTGATTCCCAACTGAATGCGGATTTTTCGGTGTAAGCGGGATGTTGGATTTGTGGAAATCCAACCCTTTTATAGGAAAATAACCCTCCAAAGATAATATATCTTAGAAAGATCTTTTCCCATAAATATAGGTAAAATATATGATCTAGCATATCTTCTTCCTTCCAGGAGCCAAGCCCAAAAATATAAGATCTCTTTCCAAAGATAAAAGATCTCAGCCAAGAATAAAATATTCTCGCCGCGTCCCAGGTGTTCGCCTCGGTCGAGTCGACTTCTCTGGATCATCTCGGTCGAGATGAATCTGTAGTCAACCGAGGTGAGTCACAACTGAATGTAAAATCTCTCAAAACTGGTCCAAAGTGAATCTTTAATCCATGGCTATGCTTCCTGGATGGTTCCTTATGTTCCTCAATGTAGCTCCAATGACTCCATAGCTCCTTTTGCTCCTTTATGATGCAAAACGTGCCATTTTACCTACGATTACAACAAAACTAGGTGTAGACCTCGATTCTCGCAAAGGTAGATGAAATGGTAATATAATCACATAATGTACATACAAACATGCAGGTTATTGAAGATAAAACGTCCAAACAAACCCCAAAATATAGACTATAATTCATGCTATCAAAATACCCCATACTTAGCCCTTGCTTGTCCCCAAGCAAGTTCAGCATATAAAAGACAAGATAGAATGGATTATAAGTCAAGAAAATCAATGAAAAGCTTTTCAAAAACATTCTTATAGTGTGCAACAATCATAGATCACTCTAAGAGAATACTTCATGGAATTTGAAACCAAAATATGATCAAAACATTTTATAAATATAAGAAAGTTGTTCATCTTTGCATAAAATCATAGAATGCTTAATAAGTCATAATCATCAAAATTAATCATGTATAATCCAGTTTAAACCACTAAGTCAATCAACAAGCTCAAGGTCTCAAGGGCTTCCCAAAAGAAAGGTCAAGAAACGTGTAGGGTAGGGATGTGTGTAAGGTAATGTGGTGCTAGAATCCGGGAAAAGGATGAACTTCACTTTCACTTTGACTTGCAACATCTTCCACCAATAAGCTTTGCTTATTTTACACTTTTTCTTTTTACTTTACTTTTTGGGATGCATGGACAGAGGTGCACAATAACCGAAGCCTAGGAAATCCGCAATCATCAATTTCTTGAGATGCATCAAACCCTTGATGCACATACCATGACCCGTTAGGAATATCGCTCAATCCGACTTTGGCAAGACACAAACACCCGGCTATGTGAATGGTGCCGAGTTACTCATCTTCATGATTGACTTCCCCAAACCTATTATTATTTTCTAACACTTTCACTTCCAGCCAACTTCTCAACTTTAACTTCACTTGCTTTCACCACTTCGCTTGCTTCAAATTCCCGGATAGGTAACGGGAGGCAAAATGTATATGAGGGGCTAAGCATGATCAAGAAGGAGAAGAGAGAAGAATGAATTGCCTTGATCTTTCCAGGAAGAAAGTGAGAGAACTCATGTTGCGGTGTCAACCTTCAAATTCAACATAATTTGGATAAAAACAAAGTATTAAACAAGCCAATAATTTCAAACAAAGCATTTAGCAACTTAAACATATTATAAAACCTTTCAAACACATAAAGAATTTAAAACCAGTCAGTAAGCAAGATCTTCACTGAGGTCATATCCAGATAAGAAGCACAAAAATAGTTTTCGAAAACTCTCAGTTAACCCACCTCGGTCGAGGTGTTCTTAGGTCAACCGAGGTGAAACGCCTCGTTCGGCCAGAACTGCCCCGGTCGAGGTCCAAAAAATTTTTTTTTCAGTTTCGACGTTTTTCTCAATCAAACAACCTGTAAGTATGCATGCAATCTCAAATAAACATATAAATGCAGAAGTGAAGCATAAATATAAAATATCCGGTCAATAGAGTCATACATCATAGTCAAATAATACATCCAATACCCCATACTTGGGACACACTGTCCCAGTGGGTCAAAATAAGTCTAAAGATAAGAGTACTCACCGGATAATAAGCTGAACTGCATAAAAATATAATAAACAAAATCCTGCAGCTCTAAGTAGTCACGATCCGGTGGTGGTGGTGGTGGTACGTATGGATACTGGGTCGGGTCGAACGGATAGCCCATGACATACTCAAACTGAATTTGGGCCATCATGTGCTGGTAGTGTTGCCGCTCCTGCATCTCGCGGATATCCAGTGACAAAGCAGCATATGAATCAATAACCTGATCCATCAGGTCATCGATCCGTCTGTGAGCATCTGGATCCCTGTGCCGGTGTGTCCTACGCCTAGCAGATCTCACTGGAGAAGTAGCAGGTGCAGGCTCAGTGTCCTCCTCATCCAGATCTATAATCGGTGGTGCGCTCGTCCCTGCAGTATCTGTCATTGTATCCATCGGGACTCCACCCTCTCTCTCATCAACTGTCTCCTCATCATCAGCCTCCTCCTCCACAACTAGGGCAGCTGCCTCTCTGTAATCCTCCATCAGTGGAGCCCAAGCGGTCTGCCAATAGTGTGGGTCATAAACAGTGAACTGGGCAGACCACCTGATCCCCTGTGGCGCAGTCAGCTCCCACGGCATAGCCACGTATGGAGTAGTCAAACCTCGGGGAACGAGAATCCGCCGAGTGATCATCTCCTGCAATCCAAGCGGCTTGGCAGCCGCCACCATCGTACAAGCACTGAGATCCATGTCCTGGTAGCTAGCTATATGGGTGACAAGCCCTCCGCAGCAGATGTCTCCCTTCGCCTTGGCCTTGATCCTGTGCAGATCCTCTGTCAGCATCAAGCCAAAGTCCGGGAAACCCCCAGTAACCATGCAGTACAGACTGAAAAGCTCTCCCTGTCGGATCTTTTGGGGCGTCTCAGTACGCGCCAGAAGTGTCTCGCTGAATATCCGGTGGGCTAACCTAAAGGCTAGGTGGAAGATGACCTTCTCCCTGGAATCTCCAGGGCGCCATCTATCTGCATGCTCAACAGCATGGGCAATCTGCCCCCAAAACTCCCTAGCTACTGATCGGGACGGGAAGTCAACAGCAGTGGGCTTCGGAAAGCCAAAAATATCTCTCCAGTACTCAAGTGGCACTAAGAAGTTCTGGTTCATTAACCGGTACTTCACAGACTGCTCTGTGGGAAGGTAGGTGAAGGAGCTAACGAACTCTAGGGTCGGCTCCAAGTAGGCTGAGGCTCGGATCTCAGTAAACTGATCCAGCCCAATTGTAGAAATCATCCTCCTAAGGTCTCCGTCGACCTGGAGGCAATCAAAAGCAAACACGTCCAGGAAACGTGGTGCAATCACTGGACGGCCGGAAATACGCTCATAATTCACCCGGTGTCGCTCATGGATCACCGGGCGGTAAGGTCGGGAAGAAGAGGAGGAAGGGGAGGTGAGGATCTATCCCTAAGGGCGAGGCGTCGCTCAGAACTCATTTTCAACTCAGCTACTGTCAGGTCACCCCGGTTGGCTGACACACTCAAGAATCACCTCGGCCGAGGCACAGATCGACTGGACCGAGGCGGCGAACTGGATCTAATTTCTTCAAAAAATTCAGTTCTTTTCCCCCAAAAATCACTACAACTGCTTCCTATGGGGTACTTAAGCCTTTCCTCAACAAATGCAGGGGCAACCAAAGCCCAAATCGAAGCGAAACGAAGAGGTTAGGGTTTCGGTTCGTTTTACCTCGTTTCGGCCGAATCAGTTCGATTTCCTGCAGATCTGTACTTGCAATACGATCCTCTATCCTTCAATCGCAGTTTGGAGACATAAATCGTCGAAAGCGAGCAAGAAATCGGAGATGGCGAGCTGAATTGTCGCCGCGGTCGAGGAGAAAGAGTAAAGCGAGGAGAGAGAAATCTTCCGCCTTTTATACCCTTTTCTGGACTGCTGTCACCTCGGTCGAGATGGTCTCGACTGGACCGAGGTGGTACGGACCGAGGTGGTTCTTCAGAAACCCTAGTCGCCTCGGTTGCTCAGGAATCATCTCGGTCGAGGTGCTCTGATAGCAACCGAGATGCCTCAGTCGAACTCCGTCTTCTCAAATTCTCGAACTTCTGTCCTTCCAGTTATGCTCCTTCCTTAGATGTCTCCTGTTATCTGTCTAGAACGCCAAAAACAAAACAAAGCAAAGCAAAAGCAAAAACTATCTAAGCTAGACTAGAAAACGGGAAAAGAAAGCAATACCTTGGGTTGCCTCCCAAGAAGCGCTTGGTTTAAGGTCGCTAGCTGGACCATAATGCATCTCAAACGAGGTATATTGGTGCGACCTCCTCAACCGGAGTTTCCGGTTGGTACTTCTTAAGCCTATGACCGTTGACCTTGAAGCTTCCGCTAGTTTCGCCCCAAAACTCAACTGCACCATGAGGAAAAACATGTTTCACAACATAAGGTCCGGTCCATCTAGATTTTAACTTACCTGGAAAAAGGCGGAGGCAAGAGTTGAAGAGTAGAACTAAGTCTCCTTCGTTAAGCTCCTTTGGGATGATATGCTTGTCATGCCATTTCTTCGCCCTTTCCTTATAGATTTTGGCATTCTCATAAGCGTTCAAACGCAGCTCTTCCAGCTCGTTGAGTTCCAACAGTCGCTTCTCGCCGGCCTCCTTAATGTCGAAGTTCAACCATTTGATCGCCCAATACGCTTTGTGTTCCAATTCAACGGGCAAATGGCAAGACTTCCCATATACCAAATTATAAGGGGTGGTGATGCGCCCTTGGATGCCCCTTTTACGTTGACCATAGACGAAGAGGACGAGGCTCTTAGAGTTCGCTCAGATGGACCGATCACCCGATCCCGAGCTAAGGCCATTGCTCGAGCCACCGGCTCCATCATCACCCGCATTACTTCTTCACTTGGTCCCATTACCGGCATGCCTTGTCTCTACACCACCATGGCATAGGCTACCGGTTCCGTTAGCGGCATGTCCCGTCTTTCCGACTCCATGGCATGAAGCTAGCTTATTTTCGGACTATATTTTCATGTTTTCCTTTTTATGTAATAAAGGGATATTCCGTATAGGAATATTCCCTTTTTGACCTTATCCGTTTAGGGTTTGCTTTTATCCTTTTAGGTTTTCCCCTTTTGGGCTTTTTCTTCATGTATTTTTGTTTGGCCCGTTGGCCCACAGGTAGGCAAGTTTCTCTATATAAGAGATATCTTGCCTCACTTATTTTCCATGTTCAATATTACTAAGTTTTGAGAAGAATTTCCTCCACTTAGCTTGGGCATCAAAACCTCTCTTCTAACCCTCAAATTTCTTCCTTGGATCTCGTCTTTGATTCAAGAAATCCATATTCGAGGATTCTTTTTAAGAATCAACCGTCGCTCCACACAAAAAGGTTCCTTCGATCTCTCTAGATCGAAGTAACCCTTGTTTCTTCATCGCTTCCGCCCCTTTGGATCCAAAACGATACAACGTTGCACAAAGAATCAAGGAGTAGTTGGAGTTTTGCTTGATCTAGATCCGGAGTTATCCTTGGTTACCTCCAAGGACGCATCAAATTGGTATCAGAGCAAGGGATCAAAGCTAAGTTCTCTTTACTCTTGTTTTTGTGCGTTATTATCTTAAACCTATTTAGCCTTTTTTTTTTGTTCATGATGTTCTTCGTTTGCTCATGATGTTCTTCATTTGTTCTTCATGATCTTCATGTTGTTCATCATGTTCTTCATCATGTTCATCCATTTTTCCTGAATTTTTTTTTTCTTTTCCGTGTTTAACTCAAAACAAAAAGAACAAAAATAGGAGATATTTGGTTTGCCTTCAAACCATTTATCAAACCCGTCTTTTTCTTAAACTGACCTAATCCGACAATTTTGTTAATTAATTTCACCAAATCTCTTGGGATATTTTTGTTAACGAAAAGTTCGGATATCTCGCATTTGATATTCCAAGAAAAGCAAAACAACTCTTCATCAATACGGATTTGTGTTCAAAAAAAAAAAAACAAAAAAACAAAAGAAAGTGTTGCTCAAAACGTTTCAAAGAAACGAAACACACAAAGTGAAAAGACGTCCGGAAAACCGGTCCATCCGAAAAATCGGATTTTACAAAACGGTCAAAGACCGAAAGCAAGCAAAGCTTGCCGAGTGAACAATCCGTCCATCTTCTATCTCTCCATTTTCTCACATACGTTTGCAAAATATCACTTGTTTTTTGTGTGTAATTGGTTCAATTTTGTTGGATTTGCCTTCCTTGCCTAACCGCCAAACGGCCTTCCCCAAAGTAGAACCCGATAACGCACTTGAACTTGGGTAAAGTTGACCTAACTTGTCACCTTGCTCACTTGATTGCTTGAACTTGTGTGCTGATTTGGAGCAATGACTAACGTTGAAATGGAAACTTCTCAGGATTCTGGTCCGCAAGAGTTCAGTGAACCCTTGGCTCAAGAAACTGCTTCGTTGTCCCTCGAAAATGACTCCATAAGGCGAGAATTGGAAGCCTTGAAGGCACGACAAAAGTTTGATGCCTTGACCCGAGAAAACATTGCCTTGAAAAAAGAGCTAGAAGCTCTTAAGTCCCTTCAGAATGCTCGCCGTCCCACCCCAACTTATCCGAATGAGAACGTGGTCAATGCTTCCACTTCCGATGCACAACGGAAAGGCAAGGGACTTTTGGGAGCCGGCCCATCAAACGTTACCCGGCTTGCGTCTGTCATTGAACGCACCCATCCTTTACCTCTTGACGGAAATGAGTCCCATGAAGAAGAGGAGGAATTCCCCGACCCGCGTCAAGATAACTTGCCCATAGTCGATACGGAACATCGGCACCAATATTATGAGCATCAACATCAACGGTATGTTCCTTCTCCACCTCCACCTAGTGTGCCCCGCACCGACCGACAAACCCGGAAAGAGCCCCGGTATCGTCCCAACTCAACCCCCAATCATGGTCGTGAGCATGATCGGTCCGAACACCGTCACCAACGGTCAATCCGGCAACCGAGGACCCTTGACTTTGATGAATACGATGAGCAACACAACTTCAATGAGTTCTCCGGTGATGAATCCGATTTAGAACGGGTAGCACATAACCGTCCGTGGCACCCACCCGTCATAGACCCCTATGAGAACCAAGACCGGGGTGAAGAATGGTTGCCTCCCCCAAATCCACCTAGGCAAGCCCCACCCGTTCATGGGCGCCAACGTCATCATGGCGGCCACCGGCGAGCCCGTGCCGATGATGCCTACATTCCACCGCCCCGCCCGGACCCCTACCGAGCTCGTAGGGAAGGTAAGGTTAAGTTCCCTACTTTTCATGGTGAATATGATCCGTGTGTTTTTCTTGATTGGGCGCAGGATATGAAACGAGCATTAAAACATTGTCATTATGAGGAGGAATCCGAGAAAATCGAGGCGGCAACTCTATACTTTGAAGGAGATGCAAAGTCTTGGTGGAACCGGTATGAGTTCACCCGAGAGAGGCGAGGATGGGCACCGATTGAGACATTTGAACAGTTGCTCTATTGCATGACCAAGAAGTACGTGCCCGAGGACTTTAAGAATGATATGCGGTTGCAAATTGCCGAGTTCAAGCAAGGCAACCTCACTCCGGTGGCTTACTTGGCTAAACTTGAGGACATGCACATTAAGGCCGGCGTCTCGGCCTCCCCCTCCGCCCTCCGCACCAAGTTCATGAGTGGGCTTAATGCTTCCATCCGGCGGCCGCTCGAGATTGTCCCATTCAAGGATTTGGGAGCATTATGTCATGCCGCCATGAAGTTATATAAGCAACAACTCGAAACACTGCGGTATTCTAGGTATCCCTCTTCCTCGAGTCCATATCTTTATCCATCTAACATACGTTCTCGAGATGCGCCTAGTCCTACAGATACCGACGCCTCCAAGGGAACCCAACGGACGGGTCCTTCCAATAGGCAAACGGGTACCGAGAAGGCACCAAACCGTGGCCCGGCACCGGCGCCTCCCTCTCGAGGTCAACAAGGACCCTCACCGGCGGCTCGCCCAAGGGAGCCCGTGTGCTACAAGTGTAGCGGTTTTAGCCATGTGCAACGTGATTGCCCAAACACCAAACGGGTCTTGTTTGCCGACCCAACATATTTCGAGGACGACGATGGTCAACATGACGACGATCTCATTATTGAGGATGACCATGACATCGACCCACTTTTTGGCATGGAACCTTGTGATGATGAGCTTGCTTGCGGCCCAGCACAACCCGGTAAATTTGCTCTTGTTTCTCGTCGTATTTTGGCTGTTAAAGAGCATATTCCTATTGATCAACGCGAGAATCTCTTCCACTCTCGTTGCTTGGTCAATAATACGAGTCTTTCTTTTATCATTGACGGGGGTTCTTGTTGCAATATTGTCAACGAACGGGTGGTAAAACACTTCAAGTTGCCTACGACCCCCCACCCAACGCCTTACGGACTCCAATGGATTTCCGATACGGCATGTGACACCGTCACACAACAAGCTTGGGTGCCGTTTTCTATTGGCGCCTATGTTGATAAGGTCCTTTGTGATGTTATCAAGATGGACGCCACACATGTCCTATTAGGACGACCATGGCAATTCGATCGCCGCACATATCATGATGGTTATCTTAATCGGTACATGTTCCAATATAATGGAAAACGGGTCACACTTTTGCCTATGACTCCGCACGAAATTTTGGTTGACTATGCGGAACGGAAGAGGCAACAAACTATTGATGAGTCCGCTAAAGCACCGGCAAAATCGGACCCCCGGAGTCCCGATGTTGTAGGTGCTAGTACTTCCAAATCCCGCAACACCGCCCCTCTTGTCCATGCTACCGAATCCAAAGGTAGTAAAGGTCGCATCGTTTCTTCGGGCGCACCTTTATCATCTTCGGATCCCGTAATTCAAGGACGGTGTGAGCCACGGATACTTTTAGCTCGCCGGCATGATTTGCAACCGGTCATGGAAGGCAAGTTCCCATGTTTTTTACTTGTTCCGTTTTGTTTATCTACTTCTCATGATCCAAGTAATGTGCCACACGAGGTGTCTTTGTTGTTGTCCGAATTTCAGGATATTATGCCCAAAGACCTCCCACCCGGCTTGCCACCTATCCGAGGGATTGAACATCAAATTGACTTTGTGCCCGGTGCCTCTTTGCCAAACCGTGCCGCTTACCGAGCCAGTCCGGAAGAGACAAAGGAGCTACAACGTCAAGTGCAAGAGCTCCTAGACCGGGGACATGTGCGTGAATCCTTATCACCATGTGCCGTTCCGGTAATCTTAGTACCAAAGAAAGATGGATCATGGCGGATGTGTGTGGATTGTCGTGCCATCAACCAAATCACCGTCAAATATCGCCACCCGATCCCGCGCCTTGATGACATGTTGGATGAGCTTCATGGCGCCACTATCTTCTCCAAAATTGATCTCCGGAGCGGTTACCACCAAATCCGGATGGCCGAAGGTGACGAATGGAAGACGGCGTTCAAAACGAAGTATGGACTCTATGAATGGCTTGTCATGCCTTTTGGCCTCTCCAACGCCCCGTCCACCTTCATGCGCCTCATGAACCACGTCTTGCGCCGATTCTTGGGTACATTCGTTGTTGTTTATTTTGATGATATTTTGGTGTTTAGTACGTCTTTGGAGGATCACATCGGGCACCTTCGTCAAGTGCTCGAGTGCCTTAGACATGAGCAATTGTATGTCAACTTTGACAAATGCGTCTTTTGCTCGGACACCACTATCTTTCTTGGCTATGTCGTGTCTAAGGACGGACTCCGAGTAGACGAATCTAAAGTTCGTGCTATTCGGGAGTGGCCTACTCCTACTACGGTCACCATGGTCCGAGCCTTTCTCGGCTTAGCGGGTTTCTACCGGCGCTTTGTCAAGGACTTTAGCACGGTAGCAGCACCGCTCCATGAGCTCACTACCAAGGGTGTCACGTTTGAGTGGCGTGATATCCATGCTCGAGCGTTTGATGCGCTCAAAGACCGTCTTTGTAATGCACCATTACTCCAACTCCCAAACTTTTCGAAAACCTTCGAGGTGGAGTGTGATGCATCAAATGTGGGCATTGGAGGCGTTCTTTTACAAGAGAATCGTCCAATTGCCTACTTCAGTGAAAAATTGTCCGGTCCTTCGCTCAACTACCCTACATATGACAAGGAACTATATGCTCTAGTTCGTTGTGTTAAGACATGGCAACATTACTTGTGGCCGAAGGAGTTCGTGATTCATTCGGATCATGCGGCTCTTTCGTATCTCAAGAGTCAAACAAATCTCAGTCGGCGCCATGCTAGTTGGGTAGAGTTTTTAGAGACCTTTCCTTATGTCATTCGGCATAAGAAAGGCAAAGAGAATGTGGTAGCCGATGCCCTTTCTCGCCGCTATGCCCTCCTTGTGTATATGGATGCCAAGATACATGGCTTTACTCTTATCAAAGAGTTATATGCCACGGATCTTGACTTCAAGGACATATGGGCACAATGCCTCGACCTCCGGGAGCACGAGTCTTTCTTTATTAACGATGGCTATCTTTTTCGAGCGGGAAAACTTTGTATTCCGCGCTCATCTATACGCCATTTGTTGGTCAAGGAAGCTCATGAGGGCCGTGGTCATTTCGGTGCTACCAAGACCCTTTCCGCTCTCCAAGAGCATTTCTTTTGGCCCCGGATGCGTATGCATGTGACACGGTTTTGCAAGGGTTGCATCACATGTCATCATGCCAAGTCGCGTCAAGGTCCGGATGGGATGTATTCTCCTTTGCCTATACCCATGGGACCTTGGGAGGATCTATCCATGGACTTTGTGGTCGGGTTGCCTATGTCAAAACGAGGCAAAGACTCCATTTTCGTGGTAGTCGATCGTTTCTCCAAAATGGCTCATTTCATCGCATGTAAAAGCACCCTAAATGCTAGTGAAGTTGCCACCTTGTTCTTTGACAATGTGGTGCGTTTACATGGGATACCACGTTCCATCGTTAGTGATCGGGACGTGAAATTCGTAAGTCATTTTTGGAGAACGTTGTGGGGAAAACTTGGAACCAACTTGTTGTTTTCAAGTAGTTATCACCCCCAAACCGATGGTCAAACGGAGGTGACCAATCGGACTCTTGGTGCTCTACTTAGAGCCGCCACTAGGATCAACCCACGTAGGTGGGAGGACTTACTTTCTGTTGTCGAGTTTTCGTATAACAGGTCTAGGCACACGGCAACTAAATTGTCCCCATTTGAAGTTGTCTACGGCCTCAATCCACACACACCATTGGATTTCACTCCCCGCCCGCTCAAGGATGGAGAACACATCATCGCCGGAAACCGAGCCGCCCAAATCATTGAGCTTCATGAGCGGACTAGGACACAACTCGAACGTCGTGCCGCCCAACTTGCCGGACAACGCAACAAGGGCCGCCGCAACGTCTCTTTTGAGCCCGGTGATCTTGTTTGGCTCCACCTACGGAAGGAGCGTTTTCCTACTCGCCGCATGAGCAAGCTCTCGGACCGTGGTGATGGCCCATTCCGCATCTTAGCCCGTCATGGTCCAAATGCATACAAGTTAGAGCTTCCGGATTCCTACGGAGTACACCCAACGTTCAACGTCAAGGACCTTGCCCCTTATGTTGAGCCCCTCTTTGACGATGGTGAAACGGGGACGTTTCACAGCCAAGATGGGGGGACTGATGCGCCCTTGGATGCCCCTTTTACGTTGACCATAGACGAAGAGGACGAGGCTCTTAGAGTTCGCTCAGATGGACCGATCACCCGATCCCGAGCTAAGGCCATTGCTAGAGCCACCGGCTCCATCATCACCCGCATTACTTCTTCACTTGGTCCCATTACCGGCATGCCTTGTCTCTACACCACCATGGCATAGGCTACCGGTTCCGTTAGCGGCATGTCCCGTCTTTCCGACTCCATGGCATGAAGCTAGCTTATTTTCGGACTATATTTTCATGTTTTCCTTTTTATGTAATAAAGGGATATTCTGTATAGGAATATTCCCTTTTTGACCTTATCCGTTTAGGGTTTGCTTTTATCCTTTTAGGTTTTCCCCTTTTGGGCTTTTTCTTCATGTATTTTTGTTTGGCCCGTTGGCCCACAGGTAGGCAAGTTTCTCTATATAAGAGATATCTTGCCTCACTTATTTTCCATGTTCAATATTACTAAGTTTTGAGAAGAATTTCCTCCACTTAGCTTGGGCATCAAAACCTCTCTTCTAACCCTCAAACTTCTTCCTTGGATATCGTCTTTGATTCAAGAAATCCATATTCGAGGATTCTTTTTAAGAATCAACCGTCGCTCCACACAAAAAGGTTCCTTCGATCTCTCTAGATCGAAGTAACCCTTGTTTCTTCATTGCTTCCGCCCCTTTGGATCTGAAACGATACAACGTTGCACAAAGAATCAAGGAGTAGTTGGAGTTTTGCTTGATCTAGATCCGGAGTTATCCTTGGTTACCTCCAAGGACGCATCAGGTGGTGCCTATGGGAGTCTTAAATGCGGTCCTGTACGCCCAAAGAGCATCGTCCAATTTCATGGACCAATCCTTCCTCGTTCTAGAGACGGTCTTCTCCAAAATTGCTTTGATTTCTCTATTCGAGATCTCGACGTGTCCACTAGTTTGAGGGTGATAAGCGGTTGATACCTTGTGGGTTATCCCATACTTCGATAGAAGTGCCTTGAACTTCCGGTTGATGAAATGCGTTCCTCCATCGCTGATGATGATGCGTGGAGTTCCAAATCGTGGAAAGATAATTCTATTTAAGAACTTCACAACCACCTTGGCGTCGTTAGTGGGAGAAGCAATGGCTTCAACCCATCTAGAGACGTAATCAGCCGCAAGAAGGATATAGAGGTTTCCTCCGGAGGATGGGAAAGGTCCCATGAAGTCAATTCCCCATACATCAAAGATTTCCACTTCTTGGATGTTGTTAAGTGGCATCTCGTTCCTCCTTGATAAATTTCCTGTTCTTTGGCATGCATCACAAGAGACAACAAACGATTGTACATCCTTAAATAATGTAGGCCAAAAGAAACCGGAACGCAGTACCTTAGCGCATGTTTTGTCGGTGCTAGCATGTCCTCCACAGGGAAGTGAATGGCAATGCCGTATAACGCTGTTAACTTCATCTTCCGGGATGCATCTTCGAAGCATCCCATCCGGTCCGCGCTTGAATAGCAGCGGCTCGTCCCAGTAGTAATGTCGTACTTCTTTGAAGAATCTCTTCTTTTGAGAGTACGTCAATCCGGGCGGTATTTCCTGGCAAACAAGGTAATTCACAATATCAGCATACCAAGGTCCGTTATTATCAGAAAGTTGGTGGATAGAATGTTCCACCAACTGAGGATGAATGTCAGAGAAAGGAGTAAGAAGTTTATTGTTCTCAGTAGTCTCAGTTGACATCATCTCGCCATCGACTTCGGTCGAGGCGCAGAGGCGTTGACCGAGATGTTCTTCGGTTGCCTCGCTCAGTCCAGGAAGTGCCTCGGTCGAGGTACTGCAACTGGAACCGAAACTGGAGATCTTCATCTCCTGGATTAGCTTCTCAGTTTTTGCTCCTGGATCCTCTTCCAGTGCCTTTAAACTCCGTATATCTTCATCACAAGAAGCATATATACCTTCCTCCATTAAACTGAAGCTAATAACTCTTTCGAGTGGATCGTTAATAAGGATAGAGCTCACCAATTCTCTTGATTCTTCTTCATCGTAGATGTTGAAGATATCATCAGTTAGCTGCTCCCCTTTCATGGCTGCAAGCAATGCGAACTCCACTTCATCGCCGCCAACGTTGAATTTTAACTTGGCGTTTTTGCAATCCACGTTGCAACCCGAAGTTGCTAGAAATGGCCTCTCGAGAATAATAGGAACAGGATAATCTGCGGAAATGTCAAGTACAACAAAATCTATATGTAGATAGAAGTTACCTAACTTGACCGGAACGTCCTCCAAGATGCCCACGGGATGGGTAATGGAGCGATCCGCCATATAAAGTCGAATCTTGACCGGCTTGGGCTCTCCAAGTCCGATCTTCACACATAGATCCAGCGGAATGATGCTCACGCTGGCTCCTAGATCACAAAGGGCTTCACAAGTGACATCCCCAACTTGAATGGGAATGCAAAATGAGCCGGGATCTCTCAATTTAGGTGGCATCTTCTCCTTCATGATTTGAATAAGCTCCGAGGATTTAGATGTCATCCTAACTTCACCGAAGTCTTCCAGTTTCCTCTTCCTTGATAGGATCTCCTTTAAGAACTTCCCATAGGCGGGCATTCCTAGAATAGCATCAAGGAAAGGAATGTTAATATGCATTTTATTCATCAAGTCAAGGAACTTACCGAAGTGCTTGTCTAGATGTGCTCTGGCCCTTGACTGGGGGAATGGAAGTGGTGGTTTGTATGCAGGAGGTGGAACATAAACTTCAGTTTTCCCCTCCGCTTTCTGTGGCTCCACCTCGGTTGGCATCTCGGTCGAAGTGTTCTTCGACTGCATCTGGACCGAGGTGGTCTTCGTCGGTACTGGCACCGACCGAGGTACTGGATCTGCAGTTTTCAGTCCGCTCCTCGTAGTTATGGCCATGATTTGGCCCTTAGGGTTGCTTTCCGTCCTTGCTGGAAGCTTCCGTGGATCTCTTGGCGCTTCATTCGCCCTACTTGCAAGTTGTTGTTCAAAGGCCTTTTGGGCCTTCGAAAATGAAGTCATAGAAGTCTCCATAGCACTAAGCTTGATCAAGATGGCCTCCAGAACTGCGTCTTTCTTTTCTGGCTGAAACGAACTTGATCCTTGCCCCTGGCTTTTCAATGGAGTATAAGAAGAAGAAGAAGGGGAAGAGAGGAAAGGGTTAGAGGAATCGTTAGAGTTGGAGTTTGAATGA
The DNA here is from genome assembly GCA_033239045.1 of Fagopyrum esculentum. Lineage (NCBI taxonomy): Eukaryota > Viridiplantae > Streptophyta > Magnoliopsida > Caryophyllales > Polygonaceae > Fagopyrum > Fagopyrum esculentum. Next base: position 42,018,498 of record BSUD01000001.1, on the reverse strand, counting down.
TTGTTACCAAAATTTTGGTTGTTCGCCCTCCAGTTGTTGCTATTGGATCCTCTATTGTTGTTGTTGTTGTTGTAATTGTTATTCCGGAAACCGTTGTTGTTGTTAGGGTATCCGTTGTTGTTGTTCCTTTGCCCTTGCTCTTCCTTCTTGGTTTGAGCAACCAAGAGTTCCTTCAATTGCTTCACGTCATTCTTCAAAGACGTGAGTTGATTATTGTTGGGCTGAGTTTCTTGGAAGTTAACTCTTTTAACTCCACCTTCAGCTCCTTGGTGGGTGTATTTCTCCATGTGCAAGGCTTGCTTCTCGATGAAGTCCCAAGCCTCGTCAATCGCCATGTCCATAAAGGTACCGGCGGAGAGTAGTTGGAGGTTGAACTGGGTGCTTCCGTCCAGTCCTTTGAAGTATATCTCCAATAACTCTAACTTTGGAATCCCATGATGTGGGCAATCCAAAAGAATGTCCTTGAACCGCTCCCATGACTTGGACAAGCTCTCCTTGTCCTTCATAATGAAAGCATTAATCTTCCCTCTCATTTCAGCTGTCTTTGAGGGGGGAAGAATTTCGTCAAGTATTCCGTAGTCATCTCTCCCCATGTGCTTATTTTTCCTGGAGGAAGAGATTGATACCAAGTAAGAGCTCTATCTTTTAAAGAAAAGTAAAAAGGTCTTAGCTTGTAGTTGTTGTTTTCAATCCTCGGATGTCTCAAAGTCTCCATCAAGATATCATAGTTTTGAAGATGTTGATGTGGTGATTCCTTCTCTAGTCCTCCGAACTGGCATTGGCGAATCATAGACAGAACTTGCGGTCGAAGTTCATAGTCATGGTCCGCTGGATCTCCTAGGTTAACTCCTGGACGCCTCAGTTGTTGATTGGGGTCCATCCTTTGGCCTAGGGTTTGTGGGATTCCTGCAAGAAGAACATCTCGGACTGGCCTCCGAAGTGGAAGTACATCGGCCGGGGCGTCTGGTACTGGAACTTGCCTCGGTCGAGGTTCAGCAACTGGGACCTGCATCGGTCGAGGATCAACAGGTGGATCTTCCCTCGGTCGAAGTAGAATCTGGTCTCGTATGACTGCCATCTCCGCTTCGATTGCTTCAGTCTTGGTGCGAGTTTCTTCCTTCTCTTGCCTTAGCTCTTCCCTGCTGAGGCGTAGCAGCTCTAACGCCTCTTTCAACTCGGCCTCAAGATCGCGGTTGTCTTGTTGGGCCATCTTTGCTTCTCTTAAGCGTCGCTTGTATGTCTTTTCTGGTTCGGGATCGTAAGGAACGATTTCCTTCCCAGTGCGGGTTCTTCGCATATACCTAAGAAAGAACCTGCAAAAGTCACTCAAGTAGAGTGGTCAGTAGACACGGGGGTAAGTGCCCCAAGAGCAAACCGTACCGGCTCGGTCTAGACCAAGTCCCCGGCAACGGCGCCAAAAACTTGTTCGCTCCAAACGGTGTGTGCGAGCTTTAAATTTATAACCCTAGATGTAAGCTTAAAAAAAGGATGCGAACCCGTAGTGTACGGGTCAATCGTAGTAAAAAGCAAGGAATTCCAGGGGTCGATCACAGGGACTTAGTGAAACAAAGTCGATAACGGTAAACTTCGTAATTACTAACCACAAGAGTAACTAAAACAATCAAAGATGAATAAGAAGTCAATAAAGCAAACATGCAATTCTAGGGATTAAAGCATCTAGTTGTGGTTCCAACTCAAGATCTAAAGATAAGCGGACAAAGCTGAGATTTTTGCATAGGGAAGGTGTTACTAAAGTGGAATAGATCACCGGGTAAGTCTCACTACTCACTAATCCTAAACCGTAACTCCTATTACCGGGTAAGTCTCAAGGAATTAAGATAAAGAACTATAACCTCAAACTAACACACCATCTAAGGGAATAGAATCAACCTTTACCGGGTAAGTCTCAGGCTACACTTATGATCGTTGGTACACAAACTAAGATGGGATGGAAGCACACTTAATAAGAATAGGATTTGGCAAACTCTAACACCTAACTCTCAGCTATGGATCAGATAAGTCACCTCGGTCAGCCGAATTCCACCCCGGCCGAGATGTTCATCGACTGAGCGAGATGCTTAGGGTTAAGGTTAAAGACTCGAACTTTCAGGGTCCTACTGGAATCTAAGATTATTCTATCATTGTTTTTCCCACAACCTTCAGCCAATCACCCTAGAATCACACAAGGAAATTAGCCACTCATCATCATGAAAGTATAATCAAATATATGGGAAGAAGGTGAATATTTGAACAAGAAGAATTTAATGAAAAGACTTCAATAACTGAATCAAATATCACAACAAAAGCGTTCCTTGGATAGCAATCCAACAAGACAAGACAACAAGGGAGGGAATCTAAGATAATCTTACAAAAACCCTTCAAAAGCTATAAAAGCTATGATCTTCAATCTTCCTTCAACCTTCAAAAAGGTTCTTCAAATCTCCAATTTGAGTATGACTTGCTGCGTGATTCCCAACTGAATGCGGATTTTTCGGTGTAAGCGGGATGTTGGATTTGTGGAAATCCAACCCTTTTTATAGGAAAATAACCCTCCAAAGATAATATATCTTAGAAAGGTCTTTTCCCATAAATATAGGTAAAATATATGATCTAGCATATCTTCTTCCTTCCAGGAGCCAAGCCCAAAAATATAAGATCTCTTTCCAAAGATAAAAGATCTCAACCAAGAATAAAATATTCTCGCCGCGTCCCAGGTGTTCGCCTCGGTCGAGTCGACTTCTCTGGATCACCTCGGTCGAGATGAATCTATAGTCAACCGAGGTGAGTCACAACTGAATGTGAAATCTCTCAAAACTGGTCCAAAGTGAATCTTTAATCCATGGCTATGCTTCCTGGATGGTTCCTTATGTTCCTCAATGTAGCTCCAATGACTCCATAGCTCCTTTTGCTCCTTTATGATGCAAAACGTGCCATTTTACCTACGATTACAACAAAACTAGGTGTAGACCTCGATTCTCGCAAAGGTAGATGAAATGGTAATATAATCACATAATGTACATACAAACATGCAGGTTATTGAAGATAAAACGTCCAAACAAACCCCAAAATATAGACTATAATTCATGCTATCAAACTGCTTGCTATATTTTACTACAATCCCATCAAGAATGCAAGAATGAGAATGATTAATGTAAACTTCACCATACCAACTTACACAAGATGCAACAAAATCTCATCCTAGCTAGCCAGTACCAAGCAAAATCCCAAGATTCACAAATACAAGGAGGAAATTCACTAGGGTTGGGCACATTGTATATAAGTTCATTGAATAGCATTTTTTGTTTAGAATATGCAAAAAACACTTTTTTTGTTTAGAATATGCAAACACACACTTTTAGGCCGATGTTATTTAGCGCATTTTTTGTTTTACTAAATAACGTACATTTGTCCGTAATGGACAAATGTGCATTATTTAGTAAATGTCTTCAATTTTTCTGTCACGGACAACATAATAATGTCCGTCACGGACAAAATTACTTTTTCCGTGATGCACAAACCTTGACACTAGAATCCTCCTCATTTTTTCCTAAGTTCATTCTTCCATGGATCTATCTGACACAAGCAATCATCATTCTGATGATGAGACGACAAATCCTTTCAGAGAAGTGTTAGCTCCATTATCAGATCCTGATGGTGCAGATCCTGATGGTGCAGATCCTTACAATCAAATGCATCTACATCACTCAGATCCTCCTCTCCGGCTCACCACCACGTTGCTCAATGAAACCAATTACAGTCGATGGAAACGATCAGTGGAGGTATCTCTTCTTGCTAAAAACAAACTTGGATTTGTAAATGGAGATTGTAAGAAACCGATTTCAGATCTTAAACTGATGCCTAAATGGGAGCAGTGTAATAATATGTTGATTTCGTGGTTATTACACTCGGTCGAGAAACACATAGCTGAATCTGTGCTATTTTGTAAAACTGCAACTCAAATATGGAAGGAATTGAGTTCTCGCTATGGAAAATCAAACAGAACTAATCTCTACCAAAACCAGAAAAGAATTATGTTCAATTTCTCAAAATAATTCTTCAGTTACTACTTATTTCACTTGTCTAAAGAAGTTGTGGGATGAGTATTCACTAGCTGTTGAGGATCAGCTTTGTATTTGTTGATCGAATCAGAGTGCTCTTAAGAATTATGTTCAATTTCTCAAAATAATTCTTCAGTTACTACTTATTTCACTTATGTTAAGGTTTCGTCATTTATATAGTCATCGTTTATATTTTGTTAAATATAACGCAACAAGTTAAGTACGAAGTTTAAACATACACAAAAGTTTAGACATAACATACAAAAGTTTAAACATACAATACAAAACCCACAAAAATAACACAAGTATACTGGTCATCGTCATGACGAATACCACTACCATGTCCATGATCGTAAGAACCGCATGAATAATCTCGCAGATCAGGAAAAAAATCTACATAAGTACGAAGGTCCTGATGCAGAGAAGGAGGGACAGAAGGATCACCAATGTACGGCCTAAACCGTGCAACATAATCATATGGGTCAAGTCCACCATATGCCGGAGGTGGAGGTGGAGGTGGAGGTGAAGGTGGAGGATCTGCTGAGAACCTGGGCGTATAAACCGGTGCAATCGGTCTATATACCACGCCATATAATCGTCGGTGGAGGTAAACCCAAGGCCGTAACGTGCAGTCATCTCCTCGACCGTGATATGATGATGCTCTCATCTATCCCACGCCCAGGTGCCTCGAGGAGAGCCCACTTTGTAGCTCCTGGGATCCTCGACCCTAACAGCGTACTCAGGTTGTATGGGCGCAGACAGTATCGTCTGAATGTAGCCAAAAGCCCTCATATACCTATATGGATCGTAGGGCTCTGACACGTCCATAAACGTCAACAACCAGTGAAACAACGAACGTTGTAACTCCCCTTGAGTGAAGTCAAACTAGCCATATGGCTGCCAGTTCACCTGTTTAACAAACAAACAACATTGTTAGAAAATAAACACGTAAGTTGACAAAAAGATTACAATATTGCACATGTATTGGACTTGCCTGATCTACATTCATCTCATCAAGCATCCGTCTGTAATCACGGGTGTCCCTCCTAATAGGCTTGATGTCAAATCTCGTTGCCCAAGGCATCCCAGGCTCCCACTCCTCACTAATCTCCGGGGCAAAGCATGGAAAATACAAATATATCCATGCCTTTGAACAAAAAAGAAATAAATTTTAGACAAACATTACAAATTAAGTTACGAGATAAATAATATGAGTATATAGGATATATTATACCTGCAGCAGTGTCGAACAACCACACATCTGGCGATAGTCGACTGGAGTGGCCTCGCCTATACGCCTATACAAGTAGGCGAGTGTCGCCGTACCCTAAAATATGCTCATCACCCGATCCAGATTCTCCACCAGTATCAGCAAATCTGGTGAAAGCTTGTGCTGAGATTTGTCGGTGAAGAGCGTCGATCCCAGCAGGTACAGTAACCACCAAGACATTGCAGTCGTCGGATACAAATGGGCATAACCATCGCACTGATCCAATAAGAAGGCATGTAACAGCCCGCGACGACGCACATCTCCAGTAGTCATCTGAACATCAGTAAACCCAAAAAACTCCTGCACACGGAGGGCAGCATCAGGTCTGGCAATCACCTGAGTAACAGCCGTCCTGGAGATGGGTATACCCAGGATGAGATGGACATCATGGAGAGCAACCTTCATCTCACTCCAAGGCATGTGCAGCTGGTTCACCTCTGGTTGTCATCTCTCAATGAATGTGTCTAGTAGACGCACATTGAGGTGTTTGTACTTAAGACCCTGAAGATGGGTCAATCCACTGCCATAAGCTAAACCCGACCACACCTCCCCATCCAGCGGCCAGGCGTCCAGCTGACTGGCTCTAGTATGGTAGTGTAGCGTATCCCGATCCTACATAGAAAAACAAATTTAATAAATTACTAAAAATATAATAACATTAAAAATACATTCATTAAACATAATTATTGCGTACTCACCATGCCATCCCAGACGTGGAGATCGGTGTGAGCCTGGAAGCTCCTAAGAATCTTTGGGATACGAGGTCCCCCTCCACAAGGACCTTGAAGATCGGGCTAAAAGGCCTGCCGAGTAACAACTACTAGTCTAGGACGATCTCCCGGAGCACGAGGAAGTACCTCCTCAATGGAATCCTCCACCGGAGCTGGAGAAGGTGGCCTCCTTGCTCGGTGTCTACTCGCAGCAGGTTGCTGCTGCTGGGAAGGAGCAGGTTGCTCCTCCTGCTCCTGCTCCTGCTGGGAAGAAGAAGGAGCAGACTGCTGCTCCTGCTGGTAAGGAGCATACTAGTGCTCCTACTGGTAAGGAGCAGACAGGTCCTTCACTTGAGAATAACCCCCTCCGTAAGGGATCTACTCTCCATGAGCTGATGAATGCGTCCAGTGTGGAGGTCCAGCATAAGAGATGATATGTCTGCCTCCAACAGAAATCTGGTGAGGAGGGCTGGGTGGAGCAATGTCACGCGGGATGCCAGAGATGCTATGCCGCGTGACTCCCGTCTCCTGTGTTGGAAACTACTCCTCCATCGAAGCACCTCCAACATATGGAACCGGTTGTCGGGCCTCGTGTCTCGAGTGGACCTCGCGCTGTCCCTTGAGAGAACGCATACCGTTGCGGAAAACCTTTTTGAAGTACCCTAATCTGGTGAATTTGTTACCGTCTTTGTTGGTGTTTCTTTCTATCTGCAAACAAAAGACCATCAATGTTACAAAAAAAAACAAAAAAAAAACAAGTTGTCCGTAGAGGACAAGTTGTGTTTGTCCGTCACGGACAGAAGACACTTGTCCGTTGACGGACAAGTGTCTTCTACCCTCCAGCTCGCGAACGCCAACAATGGCATTCGTTCATAACACAAACCCTAAACTCGTTAAACCTACAATAAAACCCAAAATATATAATCAACTATCAACCCTAACTCATATTCATCCATTTTTGTAACATATATACCCCTAAGTATATCTACAACACCCTAAATTGCACAAATTAAACCCTAAACCTAGGCCTAACTAAAACAATCAAATTTAAACAAAACTAAAGCGAGAAAGTGAAGTGTTTACCTTAGATTGCAATGGAAATTAGGAGAAATGTCGAGAGAGAGAGAGAGAGAGAGATCGAGCGAAGAACGAGCGAAGAGAACGAAGACGGATTTTTTTATGTTCGTGGCGGCGAAGATGGGAAGAGGAAGAAGGGAAATAAAATGAGTGTGCATCTTATAGGGCATTTTAGATTTGTCCGTCACGGACGGATATTGTTTGTCCGTGACGGACAGATGGTGTATGTCCGTTACGGACAGTTTTTGTTGTCCGTCACTGACATCTCATACATTAAAACTTGAGATTTACTATATTTTTATCTTTTAAATCAACCAATAATGTGTACTACCTATTATACACCTTTATTAAATTAATGAGTTTATTTTACTTTAGTAACATTTTCGTCAAATTTTAATTTAGTAAGATCTTTGAATGAACATAACAAGTTATAACGAACATAATGAGATAAAAATATCAACTTAACGTTATTGAGAGGATTATAAATTCCTTTCAAATAAAAATACGATCAAATCAAAATTACGTTATTGAAAGCCATATAAAGTTTCAAGAAATAAACGTTACTTTCGTTCAAAATTTGTAGATTTCGTAACGAACATATAAATGTTAAATAAATAAAACTTTACTATCCTTCAAAGTTTTAAGATTTGATATCGAACATATAAAGTTTCAAAAAATAAACATAACTTCCTATCTTACATATCTACGATCAAATCAAAGTTATGTTATTGAAAGGATTTAAACTTTCTTTTACAAAAGACGGTCAAATCAAAGATATTTTATTCAAAAGATTAACACTTTCTTTCAACAAAGAAACCAAAGTTACTTACAAACATAACAATTACAAAGGAATCAAAGTTTCAAGATCAATGTTACGTTTGTAAACCTGACGTTGAACTTCAAACATAAATACGATCAAATCAAAATAACGTTATTGAAAAGATTTAAACATCTGTTAACAAAAGACAATCAAATCAAATTTTTGTTATTCAAAGGATTACAAATTTCTTTCAAACAAACCAAATTTTAGAACTTTAATCAACAAAATAGTCATATTACATAGTTCAATTTGTCCGTCACGGACAATGGCCATTTGTCCGTCACGGATAGTGGCCACTTGTCCGTGACGAACAAATTTAATAAATTTACTACATAATGCCCATTTGTCCGTTACGGACAAATGGGCATTACGTAGTAAAAACAAATGCGCTAAATAGCGTGCGCGTATATATATATATATATATATATATATATATTTCTCATGGCCGTTTAATAGATCTTTTGCTCTTTTGTACAATGGATGCTAAAATTTGTTCTTGATGATTTTTTTTTTCACCAGCGAAGCTTTCGGATAAGTCCTTCAAAGTAGCATAGCTATGAGCGTTTGAGGTCCCAGAGAGTACATCTTTTGGTTCACTGAAGGTACTAAACATACAAATCTTACTCGTTGAACATATATTTGCATGCATAATGTTGAAAATTGTGAATATGAGGCCTCATTTACTTGTCATCTTGATTCTTGATGGTTTGCTTCGAGTTTAGCTAACTAGTAATTTAATTATAGGGTCCCTGGATCTAGGGTTTGCCCGTCTGGCGTCGTTCAAGCCCTCCAATTCTCCATAGGTTTCACTTTCAGCGCACAAAATCCACATCGATTTCAAATCCACCGATCCAAAGTAACAATAACATGGATTCTCTAAGGCACACTTTGTGACTTTATGTGAGGGTGATTCAAGATGCCATATGTGAAAGATGTTCTAAATGTACCAAAATTGTTGTATATGGTGTGATTTTATGTGAGGGTGGCAAGGAAGTGTGGTTTGGCGCCTCATCATTTATCCTTGCTCTTGAGTTCATTCCCGGAACTATGTATAGAGTATATGTGTAGATATATTGAATAAAGGGAGATATGTGTGAATAAAGAAAAGTTGTAACAACCCTAACAGAATCACTATGAGTATATATACTCTTGTGCATCTGTTGTTGTAATATACGTGTTACATTTTTCTGTGTTCACACTATGGAGGAGATTTTGATGGGAATATTCACAAACGTAATGACTTTCTTAAATCAAAATTAAGCTTCTGTTTCATTTCAAAAAAAAAAAGGTAACCAGTAATTGTATCCTTTATATTCTTGTAGAAAACTGTTTTGGATGCAATAACTACTACACTCAAAGGCAGACGATATGTAGGGTTGCTACTCCATGGAAAGAAGATTTGTGATAAACTTTTTTTTGGTGGGAAAGATTTGTGATAAATTGAGATTACGGTTGCTACAACATTTATACATGATTATTAACATTCGTTTTGCTACTCCATGGAAGTTAAGACTCGTGTTTCATCCACAACTTTCGCATCATTTGTGTCCACACTGAATATATATCCAAATGCGTTCTGAATTCAGTAATGGAAATATGTAAAATGTTCTCATTAATTTCAACAGACACAGGCATACATTATATAGATTGATCAGATCAATCATTGAACAACAAGTGTCATAATATTGTTAGAGTAATGTATGCTATGGGGCTTGTTGTATCTTGGGCCTACTATCTCCCCTCGTTCCAAACTGAATGAGATTCAATTTGGAGCGTAGTTGAATGAATCTAGCCGTCGGTAGTGGCTTCGTAAGGGCATCGGCTATTTGGTTCTTCGTGAGAGAAAGGCAACATACAGTGATCGATTTTGAACCCGTTCTCTGACGAAGTGGTAATCAATAGAGATATGTTTGATGCGATGATGCAGCACTAGATTCATAGCAAGGTAGGTCTCCCCAAGGTTGTCGCACCAGAGAAGGCGAGACGCCGAGATCGAGATACCTAGTTCGACTAGGAGGGTTTGAATCCACAAAGTTTCAGCAGTGGCATGAGCTAATGCTCTGCACTCTACTTCAGTCGAGGATATGGCCACTGTATCTTGCTTTTTGGATTGCCAAGAGATCAGATTAGATCCTAAGTATACACAGTAGGCGCCAGTAGATTATCTATCTGTTTGATCGCCAGCCCAGTCGGAGTCAGAGAATGTTGAGAGAAGTGTGTTTGATTGAGAAGATATTTGGAATTGCAGCTCTGAAGTGCAATTGAGGTATCGTATTATACGTTTGACAGATTGCCAATTTGTCTGCATGGGAGAGTGCATTGATTGGCATACCTTTTTGACATCATAAAAATATCTGGCCGAGTGAAAGCAAGATACTAGAGACTGCCGACAACACTTCTGTAGAGTGTAGTATCTGGAAAGAGTTCCTCAAATGATTATGGTGGTGATGTAGATATTGGGGTAGCCACTGGTTTTGCATTGCTCATGTTGGTCTTAGCAACAAGATCATGAATGTATTTGGTTTGTGAGAGTTGAAAGCTAGACTCATCTCTTGTTACTTGGATGCCTAAAAAATAGTGCAAAGGGCCAAGGTCTTTGGCAGGGAGCTTGTTGGCCAAAGATGTGATTAGTTGTCCTGCAAGAGAGTTAGTAGATGCAACTACGAGCAAATCATCAACGTAGACCAAGATAAATACACACTCAGTGCCATGGCGATAAGTAAAGAGAGACGTATCAGCCAGGGAAGAGGAGAAACCAAGAGAGAGTAAAATGGTGCTAAGTTTTCCAAACCAAGCTCGTGGAGCTTGTTTGAGCCCATAGAGGGACTTATGAAGTTTGTACACGGATGTGGGAAACTGAGAGTGTGCAAAGCCAGAGGGTTGCTGAACGTAGACATCTTCATCCAAGTCCCTATGAAGAAAGGTGTTTTGAATATCTAGTTGCCAAACAGACCAATTGTGCATGGATACTAAGGAGAGTAGAAGGCGAATGGTTGTAGGTTTGGCAATAGGGCTAAAAGTTTATGAGTAATCTACCCCTTTCAATTGATGGAACCCTTTAGCAACGAGTCGTGCTTTACTTCATTCAATGGTTTCATTCGAGTGTCGTTTGGTTTTGAAAACCCATTTGACCCCAAGGATGTTCGACTATGGAGGTGGTGGTACAAGGGACCAAGTGTTGGTCTGAAGAAGGGCGTTAAACTTGGTTCTCATGGCTTCCCTCCACTTTGGGAATTTGGATGCTTTTGTATATGTGGAAGGTTCATCTAGGATGGTAACAGAAAGAGAGCAAGATGGCCAAGGTATAGTTCCATCCTTACGGATTAAAGGTTTGGAGATATTGTTTCTAAGACGTGTTGTCATTTGATGATGAGGGGTTGGGGTAGATGATGAAGGTTGCTCATGTGAAGCAGGGCAAGAGGAAAAATGTGGATCTTGGGCCGGCCCAGTCGATGAAGAGGATAACAGGGAAGCTGGAAGAGAGGCCGGTGATGGTGGAGATTGATGGACCGGTATAGGACAAAGGCATGTGGGCTCATTAAAAGAAAGAATAGGAAGAGAAGACTGGGTGTTGGTATTGTGTGGATTTGGGCTGGGTGTAGGGGTAGAGAAAGGAAAGTGTGATTCATGAAATAAAACATCTCTAGAAATGTAATATTTTTTACTCAACCAATCATAGCATATGTAACCTTTGTGATGGGCCGCATAGCCAAGGAATATGGTTGGAGTAGAACAAAAATTGAGTTTATTTTTGAGGTAGGTCGAAGGTTAGGAAAAGCGAGACAACCAAAAACTTTAAGAAAGTCATAGTCGGGAAAGGTATGAAAGAGGAGCTCAAAAGGGGTTTTGTGGTTTAAAATTGGCGTAGGCGTGCGGTTTATAAGGTATGTGGATGTTTAAAAAGCAAAGTCCCAATAGGAAAGGGGTAAAGATGAATGTTTGAGAAGAGTAAGACCCATATCGACAATGCGACGATGGCGAGTCTCAACATAGGGGCAAGTAAGGCGATGGAAAATCCCATTGTCTTGAAGGAAGGAAATAATAGGTTTGAACTCGGTTCTACCGTCCATTTGAATGGATTTAATGGTTGTTTGAAATTGATTTGTGACAAGTTTAATGAAAGTGGTTAGAAGAGGTGTGACTTGAGATTTGGTTGACATGGGAAAAGCCAAGTGAATTTGGACCAATCATCAATATGCAAAGATAATAAACATTTCCTTTGATTGAACTTTGGTATGATGGACCCCAAACATCAATAAATAAAAGGTCAAGAGCACTAATGGATCTAGAAGTAGAAGTCGGATGTGGTAGTTGGTGGGCCTTGGCCCATGAACAAGAAACACAGGAAAAAGGTGGTAGTAGTCCAGGACTGGAGTGGGCCTTAGGGTTAATTTCTTGTTGACGCAAAAACTGAAGGGTAATGCGTTGAGAAGGGTGGCCAAGTCTGCAGTGACAGATGTTGGTGGTCGGCAGGGCTTTTAGAGTGGTGGTGAGGTGAGCACTTTTGGTCGCCGGAAAACGATATAAGCCCCCTTCAATGAGTCCCCGAAGAAGAGCCTCCTTTGTCTTGGAATCCTTCAAGATAAAGCAATCATCATGAAATTCAAAGAAGACTGCATTGTCAAGAAAAAATTGATTAACTGATAGAAGATTTTTGGAAAGAGCAAGAGTGTGAAATATATGAGGAAGATTGAAAGTGCGATCAGAGAAAGTAAAGGAAGAAGAACCATGGTTGATAATGGGAATTGTGGACCCATCACCAAGTGAAACGCAATATGTACCATCATAAGGCATGGAATCAAAATGCAGATTAGCAACATCATGATTGTAGTGATTTGTAGCTCTTGTGTCTGGATACCAGTGCGAAGAGGTGGAGGTATGATGGGCTTGCATTGTTGGAGGAGGTGGAGCCTGATATGCTTGGTCGAATCTATGCCAGCAAGAGAGAGCGTTGTGGCTAGGCTTGAAACAGACTTGGCAAGTAGGTCGAGTGTCAGCCTGACCATTGAATGTGTATGACTTGTTGAGAAGGTGGTCGAGAAGGATTTTGTTGGTAAGAGTGGTTTTGATTATTGCCTCTCCCTTGTCCAGAATTGGAGGACTGGTTTGAAGAGCGACCTCGTCCCCTGTTGTTGTTTGTGCGAGTGAAATTGGCTTCAGTATTGGTGGTGTTGTTAGCTGACATAGGAGGAGTGGGAAGAATAGATGATGACCGGTTGGTGAGTCGGGCTTCATGGACAAGAAGGTAGGAGAGGACTTGATTTGGTGAAGGTAAGATGGGTTGAGTGGAGAGGGCTGTTACGATAGAGTCGTATTCAGTACCCAAACCAGCTAAAATATATGTGACAAATTCTGAATCAGGGATAGCATGACCAGCAGAGGTTAGGCTTGACACCAGACTCTTTGCTTTGTGATAATAGGTATGAATGGAGCTATCAGCCTTTTTCAGAGAAGCAAGTTGAAGGCGAGCATGGACAACCTGAGCGCTTGACCTGGTAGCAAAGGAGTCATGAAGAAGGGACTACATTTGGGAGGAGGAAGTGCAGTCCAAAACTTGCACAAGGACCTCCTCAGTTAGGTTGGTCATGAGTATGGCTAAAACAAGCTGATCTTTGGATACCCAGGAGGTATGAACAGGATTTGGAGTGTTATCTGTGGAGGGATTGGGCATGTAGATGAGTCATCAACAAAGGAAAACAGTCCCTGAGCACAAAGAAGAGAAGATATTTGAGCTTTCCAGAGAGGAAAGTTTCCTTGGGTAAGTTTGACAATGAGGAGGTTGGTAAGAGAGGAAAATGAGAGGGATTGTGTGTTTGGTAAAGAAGAAGATGTGAGGGCCGTTGTTATTTAGCGCATATTTTTTTACTAATAGCGCACATTTGTCTGTCATGGACAAATGTGCGCTATTTAGTGTTTTTATCGACGATGTCCATGACGGACACAGTAGGTCTGTCCGTGACGGACAAACCTAGCTTGCCCGTCACGGACAAGCATAAATCAATTTTACAAATAGATAAATAGTATTTTCGGATAAATAATATCTTTATTTTCATAATTTAACAAGTATAAATCTTATTTACGGATAGATAAATAATATATTTATTTACATATATTAAAAACCATAAATCTTATTTTTGGATAAATAATATTTTTATTTCCATAATTTAACAAGCATAAATCTTATTTACGGTTAGATAAATAATATCTTTATTTCCATAAATAAAAAACTATAAATCTTATTTTTGGATAAATAATATTTTTGTTTCCATAATTTAACAACCCTAAATCAATTTTTTTCATCCTATAAAAGCCGTAGTCAATCCCCTCCAACCCTCATTCAACCATCTCCTCGTAAAGTCTATTCTTTTTGAAAAAGCAACTTAACAATGTCATACGAGGAAGATTATGATATTGATGATGAAGAAATATCGTTGAGTTTTGAGAACGAAGACGAAGATTATATTGCGGTAAATAAGTTTTGTTTATTTTGATCATTAAAGTTAAAATCATTAACCGTGTTTAAATTTAGATTTTTAAGCATTGATCGATTATAGCCATGTTTTTAAAGGAATTTGGTTTGTATATTTCTGTCCGTTACGGACAAACGATTTCGGTCCGTTACGGACGGTGATCTTTTGACCGTGACGGACAGAAATCGTTTGTCCGTAACGGATAACACTTTAACAGTTTGAGCACATTTTTTTTAGGGTTTAGAGGAGATAGATGCGGGCGTTGATAATCTTAGCATTGATGAAGGATCAACAAATAACGTAAATACATCCGCCTCAAAAGCGACGAGTAATGATTATTCTAGCATGTTCACAACCGACTTAAACTTCAATAGTCGAGAGGAGGTAATAGGATGGGTTCGAAAAGTCGGACAGGAAATAAAATGATTTTTTCTGTTTGTCGGGTACAGAAGTCCGTCCTCGGTAGTTTGGGAAAGACATGGCTGTCGTGCGAAAAATATGGAGCATACAACCCAAAAAAGGTGCAGCCAGCTCAGAGGAAGAATTCATCGACGAAGAAAAGCGGGTGTGAATTCATGATTAGGGTTTTTGAGATTTACCAAGGTTTATGGAAAGTTCACGTGCAGTGTGGTGTCCACAACCACAAACTTGAAAGAAATTTAAAGGGTCATGCATTACCGGGAAGGATGAACGAGGAGGAGAATAAGTTAGTAAAGTACATGTGGACCAATAATTGCACCCCTGCCCAAATTACGAGTGCTTTGAACATTGATAAAGGTAACAACACCAGGATGAGACAAATCTACAACCAGAGGCAAAAATTACGTAAAGAAGGTTTAGATCAAAGGACAGTCGATCAACAATTCTTTTTTGAATGTCGTAAAGAGGGCTATTTCTGTGAGCATAGGGGAAACAAGGATGGTGAAGTTAGCGACATTTTTTTCGCACATCCGGAATCAGTTGCCCTCCTTAAAGCATTCTCTTACGTATTAGTAATGGACTCAACATACAACACCAACATGTAAGCTTTCACAGTTGTTTACTTTTCCGTAAGATGTCCTTTTTTAATGTATATAAACTTAACGCTTTGATATTATTTTTTTACAG
Source organism: Fagopyrum esculentum (assembly GCA_033239045.1). Lineage (NCBI taxonomy): Eukaryota > Viridiplantae > Streptophyta > Magnoliopsida > Caryophyllales > Polygonaceae > Fagopyrum > Fagopyrum esculentum. The sequence goes on along the minus strand of BSUD01000001.1, from coordinate 42,002,986 downwards.
GTACAAGATGCTATTTTTTGAAATTATTGGGTTTACATCGACATGGCTGAACTTTAACGTTGCCGGTGTATTTCTATCCACGGAGAAGGAAGAGAATTATGTTTGGGCGATTGAACAACTTGCAAAGCTTTGTAGGCGCGTCGAGAGAACACCAACTACAATTGTGACGGATCGAGAGAAGGCTCTTATGAACGCACTTGATCGTATTTTCACAGAAACTCAGTTTCTTTTATGTCGCCGTCACATATTCAAAAACATTGAAGGAAGGGTTAGGAATAATCACATGAATAAATAACTCGCTCGAATACTTGCCAATAGTTACTCGGGTTTATTTACATCCAAAACGGAAGAGTCTTACGAGAGACGGTTAAATGAACTTGAAAACAAGTGGAAAAGGAGAGGACATCTTCTGCAATATGTGAGGACGCAATGGCTAGATCCTTACAAAAGACGAATTGTTTCCGCATGGATGGATCAATATCGGAACTTTAAAAGTAACACGACGAATAGGTACGTATTTCAAAGCAATTTAAAATTTTATTTACCCGATTTGACGTTAACTCTTTTATTTCTCAACAGGGCAGAAACTGCGCACTCTGTTCTGAAACAATTCATGAAAACAAATTCTACGAAGTTGGATACAATTTTCAGGTTCTATCACTCTTTGATGAGAATTCAGTTGGATAAGATCCTCGGTTCGTTCAACGAGAGCATGTCAAAAAAGATAACATGGACTTCTTGTGTTAAACAATTTCAGTCGTTGCACCACAATATCTCCCTGAAAGATTTTTTTACTTATTATCGATGAGTACAATAAAGCTCGTGCTAACAAGCCCGATGGTCCTTGCACATGTTCATTTCCGACGACTCATGGTCTGTCGTGTATGCACTTTATTTGGGGTTATGTGAAGAAAGAAATGTATATCCCTCTTACAGATGTGCATGAATTTTTAAAAAAGTTAGATATTGATGACGTGGTTCTGGACTCAGAAAAAGGACGAGACGTGCGTCGAGTTGCAAGAAATTTAATGACGGAGTTCTGCGAGAAAGATTTTCCAAACCTGAGCCCTACTCTACAGTTGGATGTTATAAATAAAGCTATAGAAACGGCTTTTCCGGAGAGGACCAGTTTGCGGGAACCTAATAGGGTTGCGACTAAAGGAAGACCGAAGGACAGTCCAAACAAAAGATTGTCATCCGATTAGGAGTTAGGAGGTACCCCACCCAAAAAACAAAGAGGTCGACCCCGAAAGAACCCTATACCAGTGTCAAGTCCATCTCCTAATACCGATTTACCACCCAAAACACCTTTAAAGAGAACTATATCCAAGCATAACCCTGATATTTTAGTAGAATGGTCTGAGGCGGTTCCCATTTGGATAAAAGAGTATGTAATCAGTTGGAATAATGTTAAAGGGGATGAAAATTGTGGTTTCAAAGCAATACATCATGCAATCTACAGCACATACATAGACGAAGGATGGCGGATGATTAGGCGACTGATGTTAGAAGAGCTCCTTTCTCATCGCGAGTTGCATGAGGGTTTTTTCATCAACATAACATTGATAGGACGATTATGGCACTTGGATAGAATGAAGACGGTTTTGCACCACCACAATACTAGTTTGTTGTGACGGACATGGGGTGTTTAGCTGCCACTGCATTGCAGTGTATTGTCGTAGTGCACGGTGGGTGCAACTACACATATGTTCCACTATATCGTCGGAAAGAAGGAATTACTTCGAACTTAGGATTTCCAGAGATCTATATATCAGCAGTTTCCAACCAGTATCATTACATCAGGGTATGTCCTCTAAGATCTTTTCATTTATCACTTTCGGTTTTGTTCTTCACAACATATATGTACTAAAGTTTTTTTTTCTATTTGTTTTAGCTAACACTTGAAGAGGATTGTTCTTCACCAGAGATTCTTAAAACTTGGTCGCACTTTCATAACAACACCGTTGATGGTACTGAAGTCAGATTAGCTCATCGCCTCGCTCGTTGGAAGGAGTTACAATTACCACATTCACGACCAACACGGATAGATCTTGGCACAATTACTTAATCTTGTTTAGTTCAACTTGTTAATTTTAACTTTACGATCAGACATATTTTCTTAAGGTTTTGTCATTTATATTATGTTAAGGTTTAGTCATTTATATAGTTATCGTTTATATTTAGTTAAATATAATGCAAATATTTTTGTACGATGTTTAAATATACAACGAAATAAGTTTAAACATACACAAAAATGTAGACATAAGATTTAAAAGTTTAAACACACAATACAAACCCAAAAAAAATACATACACAAGCCTACTCGTCATCGTCATGACGAGTACCACTACCCTGTCCATGATCGTAAGATCCGTATGAATAATCTAGGAGATCAGGAAAATAATCTACATAAGTGCGTAAACCCTGATGCAGGGAAGGAGGGGCAGAAGGATCACCAATGTACTGCCTAAACCGTGCAGCATAATCGTGAGGGTCAAGTCCATCAAATGTCGGAGGTGGAGGAGGATGTGGGGGTGGAGGTGGATGTATCTGCTGAGCACCTAGGCGTATAAACCGGTGCGATCGGTCTGTATATCACGCCCAACTACCTCGAGGATATCCCACTCTGTAGCTCCTGGGATCCTCAACCCTAATAGCATAATCAGGTTGTATGAACAGAGGCGGAATTGTCTGAATGTATCCAAAAGCCCTCATGTTCTTGTATGGATCGTAGAGCTCTGATACGTTCATAAAAGTCAACAACCCATGGAACAACGACCGCTGTAACTCTCCATGAGTGAAGTCCAACTGGCCGTATGGCTGCTAGTTTACCTGTTTAACAAACAAATAACATTGTTAGAAAATAAACACGTTAGTTGACAAAAAGATTACAAGTATGCACATGTAGTGGACTTGCCTGATCAACACTCATCTCATCAAACATCCGTCTGTAGTCACGGGTGTCCCTCCTAACAGGCCTGATGTCGAATCTCGCTGTTCAAGCCATCCCATGCTCCCACCCCTCCACAATCTCCGGTGCAAAGCATGGAAAATATAGGTATATCCATGTCTTTGAACAAAAAGAAATAAAAATTAGACAAACATTACAAATTAAGTTACGAGAAGGCGAGTGTTGCCGTCGACCCGAGTTCCCTCGCCCATACGCCTATACAGGAAGGCGAGTGTCGACGTACCCCATGATGTACTCATCACCCGATCAAGATCCTCCACCAATATCAGTAAATCAGGAGAAATCTTGTTTTGAGATTTGTCGGTGAATAACGTCGATCCCAGCAGGTACAACAATCACCCAGACACTGCAGTCGTCGAATACAGATGAGAATACCCTTCACACTGATCCAATAAAAAGGCATGTGACAACCCTCGATGACGCACATCTCCGGCAGTCATCTGCTCATCAGTAAATCCAAAAAACTCCTGCACACGGAGTGCAGCATTAGGTCTGGCGATCACCTGAGTAACCGCCGTCCCGGATATGGGTATACCTAGGATGAGATGGACATCATGGAGAGCAATCGTCATCTCACCCCAAGGCATGTGCAGATGGTTCACCTCGGGCTGTCATCACTCGGTAAAAGCGTACAGTAGACGCACATTTAGGTGTTTGTACATAAGACCCTGCAGATGGGTCAGTCCACTGCCGTGCGCTAAACCCGACCAAACCTCCTCATCTAGTGGTCAGGCGTCCAGCTGGCTGGCTCTGGTATGATAGTGAAGCGTATCACGATCCTACATAGAAAAAGAAATTTAATATATAACTAAAAATGTTATAACATTAAAGACGCATTCATTAAACATATTTATTGCGTATTCACCATGTCATGCCAGACATGGAGAGCGGTGTGAGCATGGAAGCTCCTAAGTATCTCTGGGATACGAGGTCCCCTGCACAAGGACCTCGATGATCGGGCTGAAAGGCCTGCCGAGTAGGAGGTACTGATTTAGGACGATCTCACAGAGCACGAGGAAGTACCTCCTCAAGGACCTCCTCCACAGGAGCTGGCGAAGGTGGCCTCCTCGCTCGGCGTCTCCTCTCAGCAGGCTGCTGTTGTGAAGGAGCAGTCTGCTCCTGCTGGAAAGAAGAAGGAGCATACTCCTGCTCCCGCTGAGAAGAAGAAGGAGCATACTGCTGCTCCTGCTGGGAAGAAGGAACAAATTGCTGCTCCTGCTGGTAAGGAGCATACAGGTTCTCGATCTGAGAATAATAACCCCCACCAAGCGAAGCACCTCCAGAATAAGAGCTATGTTTGCCTCCGCTAAAAACCTGGTGAGGAGGGCTCAGTGGAGCAATGTCACGCGCGATACTAGATGTACTATGCCGCGTGACTCCCGACTCCTGTATCGGGAACTGCTACTCAAGCGAAGCACCTCCAAAATAAGGTACTGGCTCTCGGGCCTCGTGTCTAGAGTGGACCTCCCGCTGTCCCCTCAGAGAACGCATGCTACTGTGGAATACCTTCCTGAAGTATCCCAATCCGCTAAATCTCTTGGCGTATTTGTTTGTGTTCCTTTCCATCTGCAAACAAAAACAACAAATATTAATAAAAAGGAAAAAAAATTAAGAAGAAGAAGTAAGTTGTCCGTCGACGGACAACTTACATTTGTCCGTAGCGGACAGAAGGTGCTTGTCCGTCACGGACACTCACCTTCTGTCCGTCACGGACAGGAATTAGTTGTCCGTCTACGGACAAGTGTCTTCTACCTTCAGCAAATCGCGAACGCCATTGTTGGCGTTCGCGATTTGCTCACTAAATGTAATCGTTAAACCTACGCCGAAGCCCAAAATAACTAATCAACTTTCAACCCTAACTCATATTCATCCATTTTAGTAACATATAAGCCCCTAAATATATCTAAAACAACCTAAATCGAACAAATTAAACTCTAAACCTAAACCTAACTAAAACAATCAAATTTAAACGAAATTAAAGCGAGAAAGTGAAGTTTTTATCTTAGATTGCAGTTGAGATTACGAGAAATGTCGAGAGAGATTGAGAGAGATGGCAGCCGAAGATCGAGCGAAGGTCGATTCGTAGGTGTTCGTCGCGGCGAAGAAAGGAAGAAAGGGAAAGAAAATGAGCGTCGTTGTCCTTAATAGGGCTTTTTAAATTTGTCCGTCACGGACAGACTTTTTTTGTCCGTCACGGACAAACGACATCTGTCCGTGACGGACACTTATATTTGTCCGTGACGGACAGATCATTACTTCAAAACTTGAGATTTACAACATATATTTGTATCTTTTAGATCAACCAATAATGTGTACAACTTTATTAAATTAATGAGTTTATTTTACTGTAGTAACATTTTCGTGAAATTTTAATTTAGTAAGATTTTTGAATGAACATAACGAGTTGTAACGAACATAATGAGATAAAAATATCAACTTAACGTTATTGCGAGGATTATAAATTCCTGTCAATCAAAATTATGCAACTTCCTATCAATAAACGTTATTGAAAGGATTATAAAGTTTTACGATTTCATAACGAACATATCAATAAACGTTTCTTTTGTTCAAAATTTATAGATTTCGTAACGAACATATAAATGTTCAATAAATAAAACCTTACTATCATTCAAAGTTTTAAGATTTGATATCGAACATATAAAGTTTCAAGAAATAAACGTAACTTCATATCATACATATCTACGATCCAATCAAAGTTATATTATTGAAAGGATTTAAATTTTCTCTTACAAAAGAAGATCAAATCAAAGATATTTTATTCAAAAGATTAACACTTTCTTTCTATAAAGAAACCAAACTTACTTACAAACATAACAATTACAAAAGAATCAAAGTTTCAAGATCAATGTTACATTTTTAAACATTAAACTTCAAACATAAATACGATCAAATCAAAATAACGTTATTGAAAACATTTAAACTTTCTGTTAACAAAAGACAATCAAATTAAATTTTTGTTATTCAAAGGATTACAAATTTTTTTCAAACAAACTAAATTTTAGAACTTTAATCTACAAAATAGACATATTACCTATACTCCATTTATCCGTCACGAACAGTGACCATTTGTCCGCTACGGACAATGGCCATTTGTCCGTGACGGACAAATGATATTAATTTACAAACTAATGCCCATTTGTCCGTAATGGACAAATGGGCATTACTTATTAAAAATACGGACAAATGGCATTACTTATTAAAAATCAATGCGCCAAATAGCCTTGACGACTCTATATACTAGGCTGAAATTTTGAAAGGTCCATATAGGCATATAGAGTACCTTCAAAAACAGATCGAAGCAAATATTAAACACCATCACTATCCAACAGAAACACCACTTGTAGTCTAAAAAAGTGGTCTGACAACTAAGCAACGCCAACAATTACAAGAATCCCAATATCAAAATATCCCTTGAAGAACAGTTGAATCTACTACCAACTAAATCACTCTCTGCATTTGTTTTTCATATTCTCTTTACGCTGTCACCATGTACTGAAACAAATCCCTCGCCTGCAAGGGTTGCCAATGCATTCCTTAACTGCAAAATCACAAAAACTCGTGTCCATCAGCACCCATTACATGGATCATCTAAAAATGGAAATTTTAAGATGATGGGAGATATGCTTACATCGTTGACACTAGCTTCCGGACCCGTACTCTGCTTCTTCAACTCCTCAAGCAGCTACAAAGGGTATAGTATAAACCACATGAGTACATATTGCTGGAACTGGAAGGAACAAGTTTACGGTTTGCTAGAATAAGTGATTACCTCTGTTGCGCGAACTGAAGGTCCTCCCAGTTGCATTTTCTCCATTATTATGTTGCGGATTGCAGTCAACAGCTGATCCCTTCTCATCCGTTCACTTGCAGAAACGCCGGTAGTGATCAAATCCATATCAATTGTTCCTGCCCAATAACAACAATTTCAGCAAGCCATACTTCTTCAAATGGACTCCCAAATTCAGGAGGATACATAACCATATAACAAAGAAAATGAACCCTAGTGGTTGTGCTATAGAAGGAATTAGTTAGGCTTCCACCTGTGGCGTGATCAGTTGCAGATTGCTGCATTGCAACTTCCAGTAGCCGAAATGCTTCAATCACATCCGGCTTCTCAACCCATTCAGAGAAACGCATTCTAGCGAGTGCTTCACTGAGGCGTATCAAACTCTCAATTTGTCTAGGTGTTGCTGTTATAACCTGTTGACATGAGAATCGTTCAGAAACAAGGCATCCAACCAAAGACTCTACTTTTTAATGGACAAATTTTCTACCCAAATAAAAGCCACAGGATATGATTAGCCCTATTACCTTTTTGCTGCTTCCTGGAAAGTTTCCTCTTCTTCTCAGTTCAACATATCCACGGGTTAGTTCTTCTGCAGCTTCATCAGAAAGTTTTGGATGTATGTGCTTCCTGGCATAGCTCACGTATGAAGTCAAAGTTGGCAAGTCCAAAATATCGTGCTGAGCAATCTGCAGACACAAACAAATGGAATTGAGACGAGCCATACCAAAAGAAAAGAAGAAATGTTAAGTTCCTGACACTAAACCTCTGGATCATCAAAGTGCAAAGCAACTATATGTTTTGCCAGGCGTCTGTCTGTCTGCTCATCAGCCTTGTCAAGAATCAAATATATCAAGTCAAACCTGCACAGCACATCACCCTTTAACCTTATATGTAACTAAGAGCCCAATATTTAATATGTCTTCAGCTGGTATTTTGATATCATCACACATGCATCAACTACAAGTTTAACAATTGACAAGAGATGGCTAAAATGTGTTGTTCACCAAGAATGAGTTTGGCCTTCAGTTATTAGATGTACAAGGTGAATATTAAGATTTCATGTAACAGTTAAGTGTTGGGACTGTTTGATTGGCCATCTATGGTGACAAACGAACTTCCCCATTGTCCAGAAAACACTGTGATGCAATTATGCATATAAAGGTTTGAGCGTATCAAAGAATAAAAAGGGAAACGCATGCACCAGAATTATCAGCCTTCGATGCAAAAATCATTTCTTATTATTAAAAAACACAGCAAAGCATACATAATGTTGGAGATTGTATGGATGACAAACATCACCTGGATAGCAAAGTAGGGGGGAGGTGTATATTCTCAATAACAGACAAGCGTGGATTGTAACGTGAGCCACTTGGATTAGCACAAGCTAATACAGATGTCCTAGCATTGAGAGATGCAATGATCCCAGCCTTTGCTATTGAAACAGTTTGTTGCTCCATCACCTAACAATCAAATTTGAAATGGAAATAAAAGTATAGTAAGTGGTCCTAGGTAATGCCCTGAAAAATAAATTGGTCAACAAATGCAAATTATAGTTTAAGCTTCCTGGTGAATGTTAAAGCAGCCTCGGACTTTGACATGAATCTAAGCATTTATTGATGAGGGACGAAAATCTTACTTCATGTAGCATGCTTCTTGCACTGTCGGACATCTTGTCAAATTCATCAATGCAGCAGATACCCCTATCACTCAAGACCAAAGCACCACTTTCCAAAACCTTCATTTAATTTTTCACCAAAATCAAAGAATAAGTTAATTCCCCGGGATCCAGATGATGCAATGACAGGGAAAAGAAAAAAAATACAGTCATATTAGGTTCTATCTTACAGTTTCTCCTGTCTCTGGATCCTTTGCAACATAAGCAGTCAATCCAACAGCAGAGCTACCCCTACCACTTGTATATATGCCACGAGGTGATAACTTGTGGATGTACTGAAGTAACTGAGATTTACTTGTTCCAGGATCACCAACAAGAAGAACGTTGATGTCACCACGAAAACTAGCTCCAGATGGTAGCTTCAAAGCACTCCCACCAAAAAGCTGCAAGGTCGATGGGTAAAGGAGTAACAAGTATTAGTGAACAGGAGTGTTCAGTAAGAAGGCAATATTGCTGGTATAATTCTCATGCACCTGACATAAGAGGCCTCTCTTAACATCATCTAGCTCCCAGATATTTGGGGCCAATGACTTTGTTAGTCTGTCATATATATCTGGTAGTTTGGACAACTCTTTCAATCTTTCCACCTGTTATATCAAGCACGGAAATTAAGAGATGATACTAATCATTTTCCTGAAGAGAGTGAGAAATTAATAGACCAGTCACACCTTATCTTGATGGAAAGGAGGTGTATGGTCTTTCAGGGTAGGACCATTCTCCACATCCAAGGGATCGTCAGCTTGAAGTCTAGATTTATCAACTTTCCTTATGTGAAGGCAATCAATGTATGTCTGAAATTAAGACACAACACCAAGAGAAGGTTTACAATAATGTCAATCGATTTACATTCAAGGAAAGGCAAATGCTACAGACAACTTGCCTTGAACAGCGACTTAATAGTCCTCTGTGTTGGCCCAACTCTAACAGTCATAGCCCTGTAAATTCCTGTAACCTGTTGAAGCAAAGTTAAAGTGGAAGTATACCGATCAGAATAATGACCGAGGTAGAAATTATAGTACTTGTCAATGAACTGTCTCATATGACAATACCTCAACCCGGTCTCCAGGTTTTGCTGTATCCACCAGCTTATCATGCATCAACAAGCTCACAGTGTGTGGTGTCCCACCCTCAGGAATTTCATCCGGGGTTTCCTGGAGCCTTACAATCTGCTTGTCAGCAAATCTATTTTCACAAACAAAACATAAATCACAAAATTGGAAGAAATAGTCCATTTCTCTTAATTATAATCTAAAGATCTCCTACTGTTCAAATATCAAACTTAAAATATATCCTGCTTAGCTCATGGCAAGCAACCTATGTGGCTATGTTTTAAGTGAGTAGTGCCTTTTTTGCAGACATATAGCCATAAAAGTATACATTTTTCAGATTCCAACCTGCAGCGATTGTGTACCAATGTCATCGAGTTCTTGGCTTGACACTCCTCCTTTGCGCAAATTGTTGGTTCGTCAATTCGCCCTAACCATTAACGAAAGTAAAAGAAAATTATCACCTCAACCCCAGAACAACATGAGAATTCTGGGCAAAGATGATTTACCTCTCTCTACCACAATGGGGGTGTCAGTGTAGTACCCACATACAAGACACTTGAACACAGCTTCCCTGATCTCAGGTATTATAGAACTACATCGTATAACCATTCCCTTCAAAGCTACCATCTTCTCAATATCTAGCCGCAAGAATCATAAACACAACAAAAAATAAGACGAACATATCAGTTTACTTACCAATCAAACAGTAAACTGCTAGAGGTAAGGTGAAATAAACACAGACAAGAAACTGAAACTAAGATTAAAATATTAAAGTCTCACCAGATGGGTTCAAAATCCTCATACAAGTGGAAGTCTTGAGATTAAAAATCCTGACTTGCACGTGCTTTTCGAAATACATGTTGATCTTGCTTATAATTTCCATCAACAACATGTCAAAGATAGCTAGCACTTCAAGTGGAAACCTCACCATTTTGTTATACAAATCAGGATCATAATCGAACACATCTTGTGCATCAACATCAAGCCACTCGCCTTCCAGCTCAAGTACTTGATGAACAGCGGTCATATACTTGCCCTCGAAATGGTCAGTATCCATAGAAGAGCTCTCAGTAAAATTCCTCAAAAAACGAAGAATCGCAGCGTTCACGTCCTGAATGCTGATGTTCGTCCCCCAAACATACACCGTAGGAGTATCGTCCACGTCGAAGGCCTCTCCAGCCTCCGACGACGCCGGAGCTTCACCGTCGGTGAAGGAAGGAGTGGCAGCTACCGGAGTTGAGGTCGGATCATTCTGTTGTCTCCGTCCCCTCCGGCGTGAGGTAGAAGGCGTGGGGGTTGCATCGCTCGGAGTAACGGCAGCTGAATTGGACCTCAAAACCCGCGGGGTTGACAAATTCGACGAGGATTGCCTCTGCCGACGACCTCTCCGGCTGGTTCCATCGTTGGGAGAGGAGAAAGTGTTTCCGATAGGGCTGGAGGTGAAATCGTCGGGCGTAGAAGGATCTGAATCGACAAGTGAACAGATTCAAAAGCAAGAACAAGAGATGCGAAAGAGAAAGTAGAAAAGTAGAGGGGGAGAGAGATACCTCCATTGTTGAAGCGACCAGGAGAGGAGTTGGAAGCCATGGGTAGTTGGAGAGAGAAGGGAGTTCGTGAAACTTGGGAGCTAGGGCGAGGAGCTGAGAAGGAAGAGAGTCTTATATTTGATTTGGCGGGAAATGTAGATACTCATTCCCGCCGATTTACTTTGGGTACAGGTGGATCCTCTGAGCCCAATGTTAACTTGGGCTAATCCACTTGTACTCTACCTTTAACCATCGGATATCCATTTTTCTATTCTTTCATCCTATTTTATCGATTAAGTTGACATTATAACTTTATTGTAACTAGTCCGGACAAATCACGCACGCCATATATGAAATAAAAAAAATTACACGTCACACATGAAATCCGAAATCGTTATTTTGTAATATTGGGTAAAATGTATGTCATTCCGTTCATTTTGCAAATGTAATTGAAGATGTGCACATTTTGTGTATTAGCTATAATTTTTCAGAAATCGAGAATTGCGTGTTGAGGAGGTGGGCTGGTACAAAGTAGTCTAGGATCCGGGCAATACGCCCAAACATTGTTTCATCATATGGACGAGGGATAAGTTACACTTCCTTGATATTGATCTTACTTGTAGCTCGTGCACGAGTGAGAGTGACTCTCATGACCACTAGACCTTTGGATACACATATGCACATGAGGTTTGCCCGCAAGTTGATGCGAAACTTCGGGATTCCTAGAGTTATCACCACTAGGTTTAGAGGTATTAGATTGGCTGACTCACACCGTATATAGCAGAAGTTGGACGAGCAGATCTGCATAATGATTATTATGCGATCAAGATTATATATCAAAAGGAAAGATCGACACACAAGTTGATTACGCAGTTCAGGTGTTAAAAAACCCTACATCTGCGGAACCTCAAGAGGGGAGGTCAAATCTCGGTTTTTACTAGGCATTCAAGACGATTACAATATAGGTTCGATTACAAAGGTGCACGCAAGATCAACATGTAAAAGACCAATATATAGAACAAGCAAGAACAAGGGAGATACGGAGAACAAGGTATAGAAATAGCCCCTGTGAGGCTAAGCAAAGCTTTCTGTCAAACTTTGCTATCTTCAATCGGAAGATCTTCTTCTGGAGAGGTGTAGGTGATGATGAACGTCTCAAACCCTAGCGAACCACCTCTGACTTCTCTTCGATCGCTCTCTCTCTTTCTCTCAGAGGAACTCTCTCTCTTTTTCTCTCAGCGGCAAGGGCTGCAATCTCGCTTAGGGTTAGATGAGGTATGTTGTTGCTTATATACCTCCTCTTCAAAGCCCAAACGCATCGTTTCATTTAAGCGGTTCCGAACCAAGCCAAACTCTGAAGATAATCATCACAGCTCGAACCCGGTCCAACAAATAACACAAGCGGTTGTCCAGAAGACAACATCTCATGCAACAAGGCCACCTTCACATATCAGATATAAGGAAACAACATGTGTCACAGCTTCCTAGTGAATCCAAGCCACCAAGGTCCAATGAACCGGCAACGAGTGCTATAATAGTCAGCTACAACAAGCATTAGTACCTTAACCCAACCAAACTAGATCTAGGAGCTTTTACAAGTCAATATTATTGCGTGCACTTATGTAATCTATCCTATACAAACATGAATCACAAAGTTAACAATTGCCCTCTTGATTCATGTTAACGCATCGTCTTGATCACCAATAGTAAATCAGGGAGGCACTCCTGGCCGTCATCAGTTCAGTGCTCATTATCTTTAGGGAACATCCCATAAGTGAAGGGAATTCCTACAAAAGATAAATTTGTCAGCATGGACAATTTTTGTACCAAAATCAGCAGGGTTAATATCTCCTCTAATTTTCTTAACCTCAAAGTGTTTCTTTTCTATCTCATTCCTAACAAAATGATACCTAACATCAATGTGCTTAGACCTTTCATGATATACGGGATCTTTACAAAGATACAAAGCACTTTGGCTGTCAATGTTTAAAACAGGAATACATGTTTTATGTTGTATTTCAGTGATTCAGCCTTTTAACCAAATGGCTTCTTTTGATGCTTCAACTGCAACTATGTACTCAGCTTCAGTGGATGATAGAGCTACAATAAATTGTTGTTGTGACTTCCATGAAACACAGTTATTAGTCCAAGTGTAGTAGTAAGCCGTAGTGGATTTTCTAGTATCCTTATTACTAGCATAATCAGAATCTACACAACCAATAACATCATGATTCACAGAATGTTCAGCAAAACACAGACTCAAATTTTTAGTTCCAACAAGATATCTTAAGCAATATTTCATAGCAGTCCAATGTTCCAATCTAGGGTTAGACATGAATCTACTTAGAACACTTATAGCAAAAGAAAGGTCAGGTCTAGTGCACAACATAACATACATCACAGAACCAACAACCACATCATAAGGGATATTAGACATCTTTTTCAACTCACTGGGAGAATCAGGACAGTGCTTCTTGGTCAGATCTAAGTGTCCTCCTAAGGGCATAGGTGAAGGTTTGGAATTTCCCATATTAAACCTATCTAGAACTTTCTGTATATAGTCATGTTGAGAAAGCCACATTTTCTATTTAACCCTATTTCTTATGATCTATTTACCAAGGATTTTCTGTGCAGCACCAAGATCTTTTGTCAAAATGCATTTTAAGGTCTCTTTTTACATTACTAATGATGACTTTGGATTTACACATAATTAGAATGTCATCCACATATAAGAGAACATAAAGAGCATTTGGGGTAGAAAGATTCTTAAAATACAAGCAATAATCATATTTGCTTCTCATGAAGCCCAGATTCTTCATACAAATGTCAAACTTAATGTTCCATTGTCTAGGTGATTGTTTTAAACCATAAAGAGATTTCTTAAGCAAACAAACATGCTCAGGTTTATTTTTATTAACAAAGCCTTTAGGTTGACTCATGTAAATGGTTTCATTTAGATCACCATGCAAGAAAGCAGTTTTAACATCCATTTGTTCAATATCCCAGTCATACACAGTAGCCATAGCAAGCAGTAATCTCAAGGTTTTATACTTAACTACGGGAGGAAAGATATCTGTGTAATCTATTCTCTCTCTTTGAGTAAAGCCTTTGGCAACCAGCGTGGCTTTGTACCTAGGAGGATCACTATGTTTTATACCTTCTTTTAGTTTGTACAACCACCTACATTGAACTAGTTTCACATTTTCTAGCCTAGGTACCAGGATCCAAGTATTATTAGAATTCATGGACTCAATCTCATCATTCATAGATTGGTTCCAGTGTTTGGCATTAGGACATTTTATAGCTTGTTTGTATGTGTCAGGGGTGTAGAAATTATCTATCACATCAGCTGTTAAGAAGGCATAATCAACAACATTCACCTCATCTGTTAGCATGATATACTCAACATTATTAGCATATTTTTTATTAGGGATTTTAAGTCTTGGGGCCCTGTCACTGGTTAACTGGTAGTGATCATGAAAATCAAAACGACTCAGGTCTTCATGTCTATCATTTGACTTGAGTTGGTTTGAAATTCCCTCCTCATTATCAGCACTGTGGGCACTGGTACCCGAGTCGTCTTGATCTCCATGGTCACATCCATTACCAGATTCAAGGTTTGTCAGGTTTTTATTAGGAGTTTCATTACTTTCCTCCCCTAATTGCTGAGGGTTATAATAATTCCTATCGTTCTCATTATTTTCCTCCCCTAATTGTTGAGTATTATCATCATTATTATTTTCATCCTCATTTATGTCTAATTGAGGGGTGTTAGCATTACTGAAACTTTCAGTTTGATAATGTCCTATGTCAAACTCTTCTTCATCATTTTCATTTATGTGAGGTTGTTCATTATGATTATAGAAAGTTCTGGACGTGCTAGGGATATCTATACCATCACTCTCCTCAGGACTATGGGTTACAACATTATCAGTTTTAGATTTAAAATGAAATTCTTCTTCATTAAAGGTTACACTTCTAGAGTTAATGACTTTATATCCATGGGGTTGTATTATGAGTAGTTTGTATCCCTTAACACCTTCTGGATACCCTAACATAACAACTTTTAAGGCTCTAGGGTGTAACTTTCCTTGGGAAATCTGGGAATAGGCAGTATAACCAAAAGGTTTTAAATGAGTTAAGTTTGGTTTCTTACTAGTCCACATTTTCCGAGGGGTTTTAAAGTCTATAACTGAGGAAGGGGATCTATTTATGAGGTAGGTAGCAGTCACTATGGCTTCTCCCCACATAGAGTGTTTCATCCCTGAACTAATGAGCATACATCTAGTCTTTTCAAGAAGATTTATATTCATTCTTTCTGCTGTTCCATTTTGTTGTGGAGTTCTAGGTATAGTAAGGTGTCTTTTAATTCCTTGTTTTTTGCAGTAATTATTAAACTCAGAGTTGCAAAATTCAAGCCCATTATCTGTTCTAAGGCATTTTAGAGTATAACCAGATTGGTTTTCTACAGCTTGTTTCCATTCTTTAAAGTACTCAAAAGCTTCATTTTTATTTTTCAGGAGATAAGTCCAAACTTTCCTAGAGTAATGATCTATGAAAGAGATAAAATATCTCTTTCCTCCTATGTTGTCAACCTGTGCAGGTCCCCATAGGTCAGAGTGAACATATTCTAAAGGTTTTTGAGCTTTATAGGATGAATTATTAAAACTGTGTTTATTCTTTTTACCTAAGATGCAGTTTTCACAAAGAACAATATCTACAGGTTCTTTGTCTAAAATACCTTGTTTATACAGATTTTTAAGGCCAATATTTCCAATATGTCCAAGTCTATTGTGCCAGGTTTTAGTATGACTTAAGGTCATTTTAGTATTAGTAGTGGTAAGGATCAAATTAGGTGCAGTGACAACTTGGTATAACCCACCCTTTTTGGTACTTTTTATAAGAGTAGTTCCATTTCTTATTACTTTCCTTATCCCATTACTAGTATAAATTTGACAGTTTAAGTCATCTAGAGCAGATTCACTCATTAAATTCCTTCTAAGTTGTGGAACCCACCTAACATTCTGGAGAACTCTAATTTTTCCATCAAACATGCATATGGGTACATTTCCTACCCCTCTAATGGTTAAGGCAGTATTATCCCCTAACATAACTTCTCCACCATCAAATTCATGCAGAGAGCTAAATAATGATTTATCAAACGAAGCATGCATGGTACAACCAGAGTTCAAAATCCACACATTAGAATTTAAAGAATCATGTTCAAAGCACATTAGCAATTCACAAGGATATTCAACTTGAACATTTTCAAACAGAGACACTTTTCCATCAAGATTTTTATTATTCCTAGCATCATCTCTCTTTTTCTTCCTACATTCATTTGCATAATGTCCAATATTCTCACAGTAATAACATTTCTTGTTATTTTTGTCAAAGTCAGAAGGTCCATATTTATCTTTTTCATATTTTTCCTTCTTGTTTTTAAAATATTTAGGATTTCCTTTAACCATAAGAACTTCAGGTTTAACATCTGATTTCTTTTCAGTTTTACTTTTAAAAGCTTTTAAGTTATCATTCTTTTCAGTTATAGCCTCTATTATCTTCTCTTGAGTAATATTATCCGAGCTATACTGAATGACATCTCTCAAAGTATCAAACTGAGCAGGTAAAGACCCTAATAACAAGACAACAATGTGGGTTTCTTTTATTTTATCATCACATCTAGCCAAGTCCTGATTCATTCTTAAAAATCTGTCTAAATTTTCATTAAGAGTCAGGTTAGTGTCCATTTTGAAGGTAAAGAGTCTATGCAGTAAGGAGATCCTAGAGGGCAAAGATTTTTTCAAGTATAATTTTTCTAGGGCATCCCATAGAGATTTAGCAAAGGTGTAACTTACAACCTAACGAGCCACGTCGTCACTTAACCTAATCATGATCTCAGCATGGGCCTGCTCACTCATCTCCTTTTTCTTTTCTTCGGACGTCATGGCCAAGTAGTCTCCTGTGATGGCTTTCAGACATTTCTCTTTGGTGAGAATAACCCTCATCTTCACCTGTCACATGGTGAAGTCACCACTCCCATCGAATGGCTTCATCCTTATTGTGGAGTCTGTCATGTTTCACCCTGTAACCACAAACAAAGAAGGGTTAGTATCTATATAAATGGGGAAACCAAAAACAGGCAGATCTCACACACAAAGGGGTAACAGAATACACAAGTAAAAGCAACCAAGGAACAACCGAGTGTAAAACCAGATCTTTCAACACAAAGAAAGACAATACAACGGAAGACAAGATCAGATACACATAACAATCAACATGAATCGATTTTTCAAAGAAAAAGAATATCATAGATGCTCCGATACCAATCTGTAGAATGATTATTATGCGATAAAGATTATATATCAAAAGGAAAGATCGACACACAAGTTGATTACGCAGTTCAGGTGTTAAAAAACCCTACATCTGCGGAACCTCAAGAGGGGAGGTCCGATCCCGGTTTTTACTAGGCATGCAAGACGATTACAATATAGGTTTGATTACAAAGGTGCACGCAAGATCAACATGTAAAAGACCTATATCTAGAACAAGCAAGAACAAGGGAGATACGAAGAACAAGGTATAGAAATAGCCCTTGTGAGGCTAAGCAGAGCTTTCTGTCAAGCTTTGCTATCTTCAATCGGAAGATCTTCTTCTGGAGAGGTGTAGGTGAGGATGAACGTCTCAAACCCTAGCGAACCACCTCCGACTTCTCTTCGATCGCTCTCTCTCTTTCTCTCAGAGGAACTCTCTCTCTTTTTCTCTCAGCGGCAAGGGCTGCAATCTCGCTTAGGGTTAGATGAGGTATGCTGTTGCTTATATACCTCCTCTTCAAAGCCCAAACACATCGTTTCATTTAAGTGATTCCGAACTAAGCCAAACTCTGAAGATAATCATCACAGCTCGAACCCGGTCCAACAAATAACACAAGCGGCTGTCCAGAAGACAACATCTCATGCAACAAGGCCACCTTCACATATCAGATATAAGGAAACAACACGTGCCACAACTTCCTAGTGAGTCCAAGCCACCAGGGTTCAATGAACCGGCAACGAGTGCTACACTAGTCAGCTACAACAAGCATTAGTACCTTAACCCAACCAAACTAGATCTAGGAGCTATTACAAGTCAATACAATTGCGTGCACTTATGTAATCTATCCTATACAAACATGAATCACAAAGTTAACACCTTGGTGTTTGACCATAACAAGATTCTGATATGTTTCATTGTGTGATTGATCCCATATCTACACTATGCTACATGAGGCATTTCCCATTGAAGTTAGAGCTATAGAGAGTATTGCATCTTGGTAGTTGTTTTTTACCGGAGTTGTACTTTGCTCTATGCTTTGATGTATTTTTTTTATCTATGTCTACACTATGCTACATGAGGCATTTTCCACTGAAGCTAGAGCTATATAGAGTATTGCATCTTGGTAGTTGTTTTTTACCGGAGTTGTTTTTTGTTCTATGCTTTGATGTATTTTTTTTTTTATCTATGTCTACACTCTGCTGCATGAGACATTTCCCACTGAAGCTAGAGCTATAGAGAGTATTGCATCTTGGTAGTTGTTTTTTACCGGAGTTGTACTTTGTTCTATGCTTTGATGTGTTTTTTTATACATGTGTGCATCGGGCTTGATTTTAGTCTGCTTATGGTTTTGTTGAAGGTGGATTGACCATTGCCCCGAGGTTTGGGCACTTGTTTGACTTGTGAGTGTTTATGTCTGATGATGGTTTTGCCGAAAGTGGACGGGCCTCATGAGATGTGTTGTTTTTTTAGATATTTTCACGTCTATTGGTATCAGGTAGTTGGTATGTTGAAGAGTATTACATGCCTCTCTAAAATACTTTGTATGTGTTATTTTGGGTCATAAACCATAGGTCGCATACATGTACATAAACTATGTTATTTTAGTATAAGTGTGTCTTAGCGGACCCGGTTATGTTGTTTCACTCTTCTATGATTTTACTTTTACCCAAAAACAATAAATAATAATAATAACCTTTTTCCAACGTCGTTCCCTACACCCTATGTAAACCACCAAATTGTACAAAGACAACATAAATGTTTTCATTAGAGGTATGCCACATACTTGTTTGATCTTTTTATTTCAAAGAGGAATCGGGCTTAAGCAAATGAAGGTGTTTGAATATTTAAGGTGTAGGTTTAATTTTGGGAGGAGACACTATAGTGCTTTCTATTCGAAAGATTTAGGGTTTTCAAGGTCTTCTAGGAAGGAGACATGACTTTGAATTTCATTTTTCTATTGGTTTTTAACAACCAGATCTCACATTTGTAGACAAAGAACGACTCCAAAGTCAAAAAAAGAAAAATGAAGATCGAAAAGCGTTTGTGACCGAACACAACTTTTAGCATAGCCAAGTTTGGGAAAAACCCTCCACCAAAAAGCCTAGGATTTTGAGATTTTATATCATCTTTTTTAGATCAAAGCATTTTTAAACACATTTCGGGTAAGTATCCAAAAGAAGAGAACAAAATTGACTTGAAGAAAAAGGAGAAAGAAGCCACCATTTGCAAGATCAATTGATTCGGCCATGGTCAATTAGGCCTTCTAGGTTTGGAAGAATGTCCGGTGAAACACGTACCCAAGAAGAGGAGAGGGTTTTTTCGTGGTTCATGGGGTTTTATGTTCATACTCGTTAAGTTAGAATTTCTTGTATCACGTATCAAGTGGAGTACTCTAGGGGGACTACAAATCGAAAGTGTCAACTCATCTAGTAGCTTTTGTTTTGTTTAATTTGAATTCCCAATCACTATTCCAAACAGAGCTTGATAGTAATGAAGGTATGTACACCATTTAAACAATAACACCAAAAGACAAGTACAACCCTAGATGCAACTAGGACTGAGCAAGATCGGACCGGACCGGACCGAAAACAACAGGTCCGGTCTTCGGTTCAACCAGTCCGGTCCGGTCCACAACCGGTCCGGGCCTATTTAAATTTTTTATAATAAAATAGACCGGAAATATTTTGTTTAGATACTGTTCCGGTCCGGACCTATAATTTTGTAAATATCACAAGTTTTTCGGTCCATCCGGTCCTGGACTGGACCTTGACTGGTTTGGGCCCGAACCTGGACTGAATAATTCGGAAATGGACCGGTCCGCATTTTTCCAGTCCGCATTTTTCCGGTCCGGTTCAGACCTATGAACAGTCCTAGATGCAACAGATGTTATGACGATTTTGTTGGAACTAATTTTAATTAAAAGAATAAATAAAACATGTTTTATTACATGTGTGCGCCGGACACTTTTCCGGGCACATTTCCGGTGGGCTCCGGCCATTATCAACACCGGAAAGTGGGAGCGTTGACTTCGTCTCCGCGAGCTCTTGCTCGTGGTATATTCATACATTAAATTTGAGTTCCGTTTGAATGAGAAATGGATGCCCAAAGTTGGTTGCATGTTAGGCAATAACTTGGGAAAATAGTCAAAAATTGGGTGAATCCCACATCGACTATATGGAGGTACAAGGGAGTAGGATATAAGGGGCAAATATGCACTAAGGCATGTGCTTGTGCTTGTGCTTGTGCTCGGGCTTGTGCCGTGTCGCCCCGTGCCGCGTCCGAGTCCGTGTCGTGCCGTGTTGCGGGGCGGGTGAGCCTAATTATAATCTGGGCTGGCCACCTATATTATTTTTGGGCCGACCCAACTCGAAGTCCAACAGTCCAGATGAGGAAGGCCTTGGGCCAGGCCCATTTGTGTAAAACGGATCAGCGGACCGGGCTGTATATCCGAATATCCAGTCAAACGGATCAGCCAACAACCCCTACAAAAGTGGGCGGTTATGGTCTTCCGTTGACTCCTAAAATCGTGCCTTTGAAAGTCATGGATTGCGGGACATGTGTCAGCTTCCTATTGGCTCCGATTTTGGGCTGGGCTTCGAGGCCCATAGCCCAATTCAGCTCCTCCAGCTCCTATAAATAGAGAGCTCTTCATTCATTCCAAAATGCACCAACAATCATTCTCTCTTCTCTCTCTCAAGGTTGCGAGCTTTTCTTATCTCAAGAGTGCAACGCACTACTGGTTCGTAGGCTTCCGGTTCTATTACGAAGAACGGATTCGAACAGCAGTTGTATCCTGAGATTCTTAAACACCGGTAACCGTCGTAATACGGGGTGTTTTTAGAATTAAGGAAAGAGATTCCGATCTCGACTCTGCTCAACATACGCACTACGGTGGGTATGAAATTCTAAACCTTATCGTTATATTGCATAAAGTTTAACTGTCGTATTACATGCTCAAGTTCAGAAATCCTGTAATACGACAGTTAAACTTTATGCAATATAACGATAAGGTTCAGAATTTCATACCACCGTAGTGCGTATGTTGAGCAGAGTCGAGATCGGAATCTCTTTCCTTAATTCTAAAAACACCCTGTATTACGACGGTTACCGGTGTTTAAGAATCCCAGGATACAACTGCTATTCGAATCCGTTCTTCGTAATAGAACCGGAAGCCTACGAATCAGTAGTGCGTTGCACTCTTGAGATAAGAAAAGCTCGCAAGCTTGAGAGAGAGAAGAGAGAATGATTGTTGGTGCATTTTGGAATGAATGAAGAGCTCTCTATTTATAGGAGCTGAATTGGGCTATGGGCCTCGAAGCCCAGCCCAAAACCGGAGCCAATAGGAAGCTGACACGTGTCCCGCAATCCATGACTTTCAAAGGCACGATTTTAGGAGTCAACGGAAGACCATAACCGCCCACTTTTGTAGGGGTTGTTGGCTAATCCGTTTGACTGGATATTCGGATATCCAGCCCGGTCCGCTGATCCGTTTTGCACAGATGGGTCTGGCCCAAGGCCTTCCTCATCTAGACTGTTGGACTTCGAGTTGGGTCGGCCCAAAAATAATATAGGTGGCCAGCCCAGATTATAATTAGGCCCACCCGCCCGCAACACTTTTGTAGGGGTTGTTGGCTGATCCGTTTGACTGGATATTTGGATATCCAGCCCGGTCCGCTGATCCCAAAACCGGAGCCAATAGGAAGCTGACACGTGTCCCGCAATCCATGACTTTCAAAGGCACGATTTTAGGAGTCAACGGAAGACCATAACCGCCCACTTTTGTAGGGGTTGTTGGCTGATCCGTTTGACTGGATATTCGGATATCCAGCCCGGTCCGCTGATCCGTTTTGCACAGATGGGTCTGGCCCAAGGCCTTCCTCATCTAGACTGTTGGACTTCGAGTTGGGTCGGCCCAAAAATAATATAGGTGGCCAGCCCAGATTATAATTAGGCCCACCCGGCCCGCAACACGGCATGACACGGACTCGGACGCGGCACAAGTCCGAGCACAAGCACATGCCTTAGTGCATATTTGCCCCTTATATCCTACTCCCTTTATACCTCCATATAGTCGATGTGGGATTCACCCAATTTTTGACTATTTACCCAAGTTATTGCCTAACATGCAACCAACTTTGAGCATCCATTTCTCATTCAAACGAAACTCAAATTTAATGTATGAATATACCACGAGCAAGAGCTCGCGGAGACGAAGCCAACGCTCCCACTTTCCGGTGTTGATAATGGCCGGAGCCCACCGGAAATGTGCCCGGAAAAGTGTCCGGCGCACACATGTAATAAAACATGTTTTATTTATTCTTTTAATTAAAATTAGTTCCAACAGATTTATATAGCAAACAACCATATCTGATACACATCCTGGCTTATCCAACTTGCTAATCTGTCTTTGGTAAGCATCAAACACAACTTTATACAGACCAAATAACTAACAAAACTTCCATTCTTGTTTTACATTGAGAAATCAAGCCATGAGAATAAGATGGTATACAGTGACCAACAAAATGCATCAGACAAAGGGACGCCTTTACTGCTTATCCTCTAAACGCAGCAATAGGGATTCAGCGAAACTTTGTTGCCTGCACACGGCCAAATATACAAGCAATTATTCATATTACAATACAATGAGCCACAAGAATAAAGGAAGATTATCTTCGTTTTCGGATTCTTAGATGATAAGTTATAAATATATCGATGCATTCTTTACAAACAAAACTTAGTTTGGCATTTTATATGAATTATATAATCTACAGTTTGCAATCTTTGCATGAATCATCAACAATTAATCACAAACATGATTAGTAAATTTTAAAAAATAGTCAATATTGATTTTCAAAAAATTAAATAAAAATTTAACCAATTAGGACGAGTGATATGCACTGGACGTACATTGTGATATCAGAGAATATGCGGTGGACGTATATTCAATAGAGACAATTTATTTGAAAAAACAGTCTCTATTGAATAGAAAAAACCCTTTGACTCAAAAAAGTAATGCCATAATTTTTCCATGTCTATTCAAAATGCAGAGATATTAAACCATACTTGCGTTCCGTAAGCTTCGGACTGGGACGTGAATACTTCAAATAACCATCCCAGGGAACTTTTTTTAGACCTGCTCTGACAGAGATCATGTCTCTTACCCTGCACATCAGTAATAGGATGACCGCAATCACTCATATTTCAGGTACAAGTAGCCAAAAAACAACATTTGTCAAAGTATACAAATGAACAAGCAGAATACAACTACACATGTTTCATCACAAAGAAAGAAAAACTCCTCACCTCTCTGCAAATTCAATAGGAGTTTCTCCGGGCCTTAAATTCTGGGGCTCCAAATACCACACATCACAAACCACTGCCCATGAAGTCATTAGTTGGAGTAGATGCGTTGTAAATGATTGCCTGAAATTGAAAATTTTCACTTTCCATTTAGCCTTGTCTGTCAAAACAATAGGTTCACACAAGTACCAACATACAAACAAAGTTTCCAAACATCAATTATCTCCAAAGTGTTCCCACGACAATCTAATTTATCTGAACAGTTTAACATTTCTTTCGCTCTTTCACATGGCTTTAATTAGATTATTTTCTGTACTAACTTTTCTGATTCACATTAAGTTACTCTCAGAGAGATTCAGTACACAGTATCAAAGCATAGCCTTTTCCTGGTTTCCCCCTCAATCTCTTTAATGCAAGGCCAAGTCCCAAGGCTCCCAACTACAAAAAGAGAAACCCTTGACAAATTTCAACTCCAGAAGACAATTAATAGCACAATTATAAATGACATCAACTGAAGATGAAGTAGAAAAGCTCAAAGTGGGCAAAGAATCGTTCCAAGTTTAAACATTCTCACTCTAACTTAAGGAACTACAATTCAGCACTCTTCTTCTATATCCACTGCACCTGCCCCCTTCTTTCACAAGTGCAAATCCTAACAAACGTAAAGTTTCTTTCATTGTAAACCATCTTAATGTAAAGTTTCTTTACTTGGAAACCATCATTAATACAACCTGAGCATACAAAGGCATGTGAAAGGGAAAAAATATGGCATAGAAACAACAAAATTCATGTTCACCGTGAATAGAAGAGCCATAAATAAAGATCTCACTTTTTACTGTTCCAGAAAGCATCTACGAAAATCTTATTGTACTTAATTGCAACTGGACAGACGGTGCATCCCAGCTCAAAAGCACCCTACAAAAGGTGATTATACAATTAAATACAAGTAAACAGGACAGTGATTTGAGCTTTCACAGCAAATACATAACTTAGAAACAGTTTTACCTTTTTAAACATAACAGTATAGTGGTTATTTACACAAGTTCCTTCAGGAAATATCAAAAGAGGGTTGTTGTCAGTTCCATGGACATGTTCTCTTAACCTGCAAATTCAAGTTTCAAAATATGAAACTGGCAATTCTGATATTAACAAGATAGTTGAACTGATTCTACTTAACGTACTTCCTTGCTACAATTTCACGGTCTTTTGCCTCAGTACGATTGAACCAGATGCAACCCACACTTTCTAGAATAGTACTCTGCAATAGTCCTGCACAAAAAGCAGATCAAGAAAGTTGAACTCAATATGTTTGAGATATGCTTCATTGCATTTTTTTCTATCATTTTGTTTTGTTCCCACTTTACATATGAGAAAAACAGGTAGGTAATTGTGTCTGGGTATCATAGTCCATAGAAGCTGATATTCATGCTTATGATCATAGAAACAGCAACGAAGCACAAACTTCAAGTTACACATACAGAAAGCTGAACTCAGCATTACAACAGCAAGAGATGTTCAACACGTACCAACCCAACCAGGATGTTTTTGCATGATTACAGCAAATGCTGTCATTTGTTCCAAAATGATGAAATCAATCATTGAAGTATGGTTAGCAACAAAAACCTGTCACCAACTCAACATAAAGTGAGTAAAGAATTCATGTATTAATCAGATGTTCCAAGTCCACCATGCCAGGATTAAAGAGACGAATACAAAAGGTAAAGAACCTGATGAGGCCTCATGCTAGGTCGAGGCCCATGATATTTGATCACACCAGTCCATGATGCGACAAAGAAACTGCATATCAACTCGACAAGAGACCTCTAGAGGGAGAAGATGAAGAAATGAGCATCAATACCATAAACACTACTATGCATAATAGGTGACATACAAGAAAAGCACTTTATAAAGTCAGAGAAGATCCATACTAGAAGCTATAACAATAATGGATTATGCTTGCAGCACAAAACATGTAAATATTGAATGAGACATATTAATTACTACGAAAAAACTCTAAAAAAGCAAGAGAAACTAAAAAACACACATTACAAGAAAGTGATAGTAATTGTTCTTTTAAAGAAAAAGCAAAATCATGAACAAAGAACTATATCCTCTTCAAACAAAAACACACTCTCTAACCAAGAATACGAAGGAACGCGATAGTACCCGCTCAGATACTAGGTCAACTAGCTTAAAAATAATGTTAGCTGATATCTTTAAAATACACGAGTTTTTTCCTGTAATATCAATGGTGGGGAGTAGTAATAAAACAAGCATACGAATCTATCATATGCAAACTGACTGTGTATAAGAAACACATTAGTGGAAAATGTTTATGATAAACCACTAGCAAAGCCTCTTTTGGCCGGATTGAGATTCTTCTCTTTCTTGCAGCTATATGAAGCTTTTGTCAAGAAATTCTTTTAGGGTTCTTTTGGTATTCACTTAGTTTATATTAAATGTAAACTCTAGAGGATTATACCTCCAGCTCTGGTTTACTTATGTTCCTATTGTTCCTTTCACATTTGTCTTATATATTTCGGAGTAGTTTTTACCAAATATATGGAGCAATTAATCAAGTGTGGATGAACAGTTTTACTAGACAAGAGAAAGCAAACAGTTAATAAGGACAAATACCTCAAGTTTCTTCCTCAGCTTATCATGTCCTTTTAGCAAGAAATGTATAGGAATGTAGAGAGAAAGGAATACAATCCATCCCAATGTCAGAACAAGAACTCTGCAAATAGGTAATTTGCAAAAGGCTTAGTTCACGAGCCTTAAATATGTATTGCAACTCAAATCCAAAGGTCTTCTCAGCTGAAAACATTTGATCAATCACCCACTTTGCACAATGTTATCACTTATCAAAGAGGGGAATTAGGGCAAATCTTTAGGAAGCATTTCTTATCTAACATTACCAGTAACGACATACGCAATCATACAAACTTTAATGGGAGAAAAGAAATATGCCATCACTAACTGACCTTGCTGGGAAAAGAAATAAATACCGAACAATCACTCCACAACACCATAAGGGAAAAAGATAAATATTCCAGTTCCAAGGTTCAGGGGGATTTGACTTGAAGCAACGTGTGAAAGAGTCCTGCAAACAACGACCATGGAAGATACAACTGTAAACAAAAACAATTGCTACTGGTGTAGGACCCGGGTTGGGCATGTGAGAATATAGAAACTGATATGAGACAATACTTCAAATCAACAAAAAACAATTCAAATTAGAGATCAATTTCTAGCATTTATCATATCACCACCCCCTTGATGTCAAAACATTTTATAGATATTTCCAACCTATTATGATTTTTTTTCAATTTTTTTTTATACTCTTTGCATAATTCTCATCCAACATGTCCATATACAGACACTTATAATACAACTATTCAGCTGTTGAGTGTCAACACATAAATACTTTCAAATTCAGCAGCGCGGGATTTCAATGTTCTTATTCTTGGTTGATATCCAGACCACATCTCCATTACAAACACACGTTTATGCCTAGAGAAGGCAGGGTGACTTGGAAATGGTACATCATATTCAAAAACTGGAAAACTGAAAGCATGCATATCTATTTGCATATATGTGACTTAGCTGAACAACAAAGATGTATTTAAATTGATTAAATAAAGACTAATCCACCAAAACGAAAAGAAGTATCCGGTAAGGAGCTATTTCTACAAATGGATGAGGTAACCCCAATTGTAGCCCTAAGAAATCATGCCACGTTTATTAACTCAAAAGTTTTGCTTGGAAAAAGCTCAAGCTCCTTCACTTTCTAAACGATCCAAATACGAACATGTTTATAGATCGGTTAAAATTTAGGCTAGGCTAAAGCTCGGAAGGTTCCGCTAGAATAACACTAGAGGGAAGTTATATTAGCCGAGCTACTCGGGTTCGGCTCCTTCAATTAATTAACGAGCCGAATAAAAACACATTTTAAAGCTCGCTCAAAGTTTAGGCTCGGCTCGTATTACAACCCTATATAGAAAGCCCGGTCGGGAGACAGAGACACCGTCCGTGCCCATTCAATGGGGCAAACATGCAGGGTTTGCCAATATGGGGGGCATCTGTTGTCTGCGACCACGAGTTGAGAACCTTGCTGCAGGTTTTTCATGAGGTTAGGTTGCTACCCGAGGAGAAATAGACAGAAGCTTTGCCAAAAATTCAGGTTAGCAATTCTAACCCCCATAAGTTCTGCTTGGGGATAGTGTTGTTTATGATGAACCGGATGCCTGCCAGTAGTGCAGAAAGGATGAAGGTCCTCCGATCGGCATACCAAGACACTAATTGCTGTGCTAGATGATTAGAATGAGGCAGGGGCTGTTAGGCTAAGAGTCCTTGGAAGCGCAAAGGATCCAACAGACGGGAAGCTGGGCCCCAGCTGGGAGGGTCCTTTCAGGGTGGTGAACAACATCGGTGACGAGGCATTCAAGTTAGATGATATGGACCGTATGTTGATTCCACGGATGTGGAACATACTTAATCTTACAGCAATTTATATTTATGAATGGTGTAAGTAACATGGGGCGCTCTTTTACCTCACACAAGGATTTTCACACAGTTTCCCGTGGAGAGGTTTTAGCAAGGCCCCGACTTCTTATCATGTTTGAATTGACGTACATGAAACTTGCATTTCTCTATTTTGTATGTGGAGCAAGTGTTTTATAATTAGCTGTAGTCAGAGTAGTGACAGGTTTAAGCCCAAAAGCTTGATGCAAACAGTGCTAAGAAGGACACTAGGCTACTAGTCATAATAGATTGAGAAGCACTAAGAATGACGCTAGGCATCGGGCCAATGTTCTCATGAAAAACTCTAGTGCAGCTTATGCTATAGGCTGAAATTTCATCAAAAGAGCCCCAATTCCAGCTCTAAGCAATTATGTCCTGACACGATGGTTGGAGAGGGACTGAGAGATCCAAGCCCCGCTCCATATTCATGTGCAGGACCAAACGACTCGAGGTCGTGGCTGGCTCAAGAAACTGAGCAAAGAGGCGTTGAGTGAATTAGCTTGCTAATAAAATTATTATATTTCCAACAGATTATATACATATTACCTGCTAACAAACCAACGACACATCAGCCCAAACTTAATCTCTTTGCACATAATGGTGAACTCATTATTTTGGGTTCCTGAAGGATTATTTGAAGGGGATTAAATTTTGGAGTTTTGTTTATCATCCAAAACAACATGGATTGGGTTATTAGGTTTATATACAACACCAAACCGGGTTGTCATAGAAGGAACTCTTAATCACATAAAAAAATCCAGTTAATTATCATCCCTACCTGCCATCAATTTCCAAAAACAAAAGGCAGTCAAAAGAGACATTACTATATATCCAGTTCATTCTCATCATTTCAATATGAATCATTTATAGACGGTAAGCCTGATAAAATCAGAATTGAGCTGGCAATCTGATAAAAGGAAGAAGGAAATAAGTGGCGCAGATGCAGAAGGAGGAAATAACTCACGTCAACAATGGCGCCAGCAGCTTCAGTCAAGGCAGGGGAAATATCGAGCAAATCAGACCTGAAGAATGAAAGCAGGAAATAAAATTGAGAAGCAAGAGAAGAATGAAGAATACATTTGAGAGAAGTAAAATTGAAAAGTCGGAGAGTGTTGGTACAGCCGGAGCTTGCCGCGAGGCTCCTGGATGGATCCGGTAGGGAGGTAATCTTCGATATTGGGACGGTCCAAATCCAATTCGGAATTGGAAGATTGCAGCTTCCCCCTGGCAGTCATTTGGAATCCAATTGGGAGTTGGTAGGAGAGATCGTTCGCGCAAGGAAGGTGGAAGGAATGAGTCCCACCGGTGCTCTGATATTTCCATCCAGGATACCCTTGGACGTACAATCAAATTACACAACTGCCACTTTGTCAGGGCCCTGTTAGATAATGTAAAAACGATGGTAAGTTTTTACTTAGGCATGTTTAGTAAGGGTTTGAGTTTATTCGGGTTTATAAATTAAGGGCGTGTTTACCTTGCGGGTTTATAAACTAAATGATAGTTTATAAACCTTTGCTGATTTTTGTGTAACCGTTTACCTTGCGAGTTTATAAACTAAATGATAGTTTATAAACCTTTGTTGATTTTGTGTAACAGTTTACCTTGCGGGTTTATAAACTAAATGATAGTTTATTTGGGTTTTTAAACCCGTAAAAATAACCTTCTCAAGAAGAGGTTATTTTTATTTGGGTTTTTAAACTCATTAGTTTATAAACCCGGATAAACTCAAACCCTTAGTAAACAGGCCCTTAAATAGGTTTATACGGGTTTAAAAACCCAAATAAAAATAACCTCATCTTGAGAAGGTTATTTTTTACGGGTTTAAAAACCCAAATAAACTCATTCACATAAAAACTCATACACATGTAAACGGTTACACAAAATCAGCAAAGGTTTATAAACTATCATTTAGTTTATAAACCCGCAAGGTAAACAGGCCCTTAATATTTCTTAATTTGTCCATCAACTTATAAAATTTACTTTACTTTTTTCTACATATATTTTTTCTAAATTCTCATTTCTAAATTATATATTTATCAACAACATATTTATATATTTTTAAATATATTTAATATTTATTTTTTATGCATAATCACTTCAATAAATTAATTTTATGTGTTAAATTAATAATTTGTATAATAAATATTAAATATCAATAACATCTAAAAACTAATTCATTAATCACTTTCTATCTATTAAAAAACTATTTTGAACGTATTTAATATTGAGCTCTACAAATAGAGACAAATAAAGAGGCGTAATAGATACACCCCTTAATTGTACAATCATTTTCAAATCTATGTATCATTCTTCCAAATTATTGTCAAATCCTTGCTTCAATGCCACAATCATTGTCCATCTCATGCATTAATGTCTCATGCTACCTCACACTGCTCCTCTGGCTCCACTGTGCCACATGGCAGGAGCGCTCAAAATATTCAACCACCGGGAATCCCATTGACACTACTCTTTACTTCACTACCGGCGTGCTCTTCCCTCCCGATAAGACAACACCTCCCACTAACCTTACTCCCTCCCGAGAACCCCGTAAAAGCAAAATATCTTTGTTTCAGAATATTTTGTGTTACCCGTGTGTATATATATACTAGTCTACTTCCCTTCAAATTTTGTATCAATTTTCTCACGGATATCATATCTTCTTAAACTTCAAAATTTTGTTATAAAACTATACAACTTTCAAATTTTTTTTGTTATAAATCTATATACCTATACTAAAACAGAAGTCACTATGACTGACGTGGCGACCTGAGGTTTATTATAGCAATTAATTTTCTTAAAATCAGTAATTAAGGCATAAGATCTTTTTCCCTAAAGCTGAATTTTTTAACAAATACGGTTTGTTACTTAATAATTTATGAAGTTAATTTAAAAAAAAAATTAACAACCAAATCATTTTTTAGTAAATAAATAATTATGAAAATATATTAAAAAATCTTTAGCTATAGGATCCGATTTGTTACAAACCTTATCAAAAACCTAATTCACAGATAATAATTTATAAAGTTAATTTAAAAAAAATAACATTTGTTACTTAAAACATTTGATTATCGAAATTTTATTTTATATAAATATATTTTATAATTGTTTTTTATATCTGTTTACTGTTACAATTTTTCATATTTAGATTCTATAATTATATTTTATAAATTATTTTTACATAAATAGATTTTATAATTGGATTTTTCAAATTTGACTACTGTTACATTATTTTTTAAATAAATATATTTTTTAATATATGTTAGAATGCGTTTGCATTAAATTAAGATTATTCAGTTCATACGACCAATGACATGTTAATCAAAAGATCCAATTTATAAATTAACAAAATAATCGTGGTTACACTCATTATTCGGAAGTAGGGGAAGTAGGCGATGGAGCTCTCGACATCAAATGATATCATTATTGTCATTAATAATATTAAATAGACAGTTTTTGTTTAATTTGTTACTTATACATTTTAGCTTACTTATTCTTACCTTCATTAGTAACATATTCTTTAATTATTATTTTTAAATATGTTAAAAAGGAACGAGGATTTCAAAATCAAGGGATAGACATTAACTTTCCCGCAATCCCGGTAATATACCTTCATTATTTACATATTAGTTAATTATTTATTTTTACCTTCATGGTTTACATTTTCACTAATTATTTGTTTATAAATATATAAAAAAGGAACGAGGATCTCCAAATCAAGGGATAAACTTTAACTTCCCCGCAATCCCGGTTTTGATGCTTCATTTATTAACATATCGTTAATTATTCGTTTTTACCTTCATTATTTACATATTCGTCACTTATTCTTTCCTTAATTGTTAAAAAGGAACGAGAATCTCAAAATCAAGGGATAGACCTTAACTTTCCTGAAGTTCCGGTATTATACCTTCATTATTTATGTAAATTTGTTACTAATTGGTTAAGTGATTGATTTTCGATATTGAACGATATAAAATGTATTTAAGTTATATTACCTTGTTAAAAAAGGTACAAGAGTCTCAAGATCAATGGGAATACACTAGCATCCCGAAGTTCCGGTATGAAAAATCTCTATTGTTTATTTTAACTATAAATTTGTACTTAATTCTTAATTTATTCTAAATGATGAAACCCACAATACATGTAAAAAGAGTTTTATGACACATTTTGTTATTTCTCCTACCTTTTGTAGCGGTATGACCCATATACGGTGGGTTTCGAAGGCCTCGATGTTGTGATGCCGGAAGAATACTATTCAGATGTTTTTACAACGGATAAATGGTAGCCTGACAGAGAATCTATGATAGCTTGGGCTCGTAGTCAGACTTGGCTTGAAGGTATGATTCTCACAATTATGGGATAGTTCACCTAGCATGTGAACAATATGGATCTAAGAGAGAATTAGAGGGTAGGGTTGATATGGTACCATCCTTGATAGCACCTACATTACATGGAACCATCACTAAGTCAAGAGCAGGAGACACGCAAGGAAAGGTTTCTTGCAAGCTGCAAAGATGGGAGGATCCGAGAGAATGGAGGATTGCATGGAAGTTGCAAAATCTCGATCAACACAATAAAATCTCGAACGAGATTTATGACTTGAGACCGATATTCTCACTATTGCGTGTTATCGAGTAGATCTCGATCGGAGAATTATTAACCTCTACTTATCATTTATTTTTTAATACCTTTAAGCTCTAAAACAATACTAAATGTATTTGTTGGTTTTTATCCTATCTTTTAGGATTATCTTTAGTTAGATTTCTTATCTTTTGTAAGAGAATCTTCCCTATAAATAGCCTTAGAGGGGGAGATTATAAGATAGACTGAATTTGATAATATTTTCACAATCTTGTGTGAACTCGCTGCTTCGCTTAAAAAGTTTGTGTTTTTATTTATTTCTATTCAATCAAAGAGAGAGCCTTGATTGAATCGTTGTGAATCCTAACTAGGTTATGCTTGTGTGTGTTAATATTCTTAAAGGTTGGTACTCCTGGTCAATTCTAGTTCCTCATTGTGCTTATCTTACTTATAAGGCTTGTGTAAGGTTAAAAAAGTGAGAGTTAAGGTAAGCTCTTCGTTAAGGGGTTTTGACACATAATTGGTCAAGGTTCTTTGCGGGAATATTTTGTTTTTGTATCTTCCTATATTTCCACTTACTTCATTCCATAAATCATCTTCTTATCTTTCCATTATCAGTCCATCAAAGTCACGTTATTTGGTTTTGAAGCTACATAAATCTCGGCCAACATCAAAATATCGACCGAAATTCCTTCTCACAGACTGGTCGTGGGCATTCAATCTAGACCAGGCAATCACGACTTCAACCCCACATCAAGGGTTCTTGACGATGCTGATCAACCAGTAATAAAATGAGATTGCTCGTCCAAAAAGAGCAATTGTACATTCAAGTTGCATTGTTATGAGGCTGACAAGAACATCTTGAGGCTGAAAGTTCACAACGGGGTTCACAACCACAAACTGAACAAACACTTTAAGGGTCATGCGTACGCAGGCAGGTTATCAAACGCACAAAATAACGAGGCAATTGATCTCACTTTAGCAGGTTGCAGACCAAAGCCGACGGTTAAAATCCTTAAGTCCCGATATGATGAAAATTCAACTTCGAGGCAACAAGTATACAATGCCCGGGCGAAATTTTAGCGGTCCAAGTTAGGGGAGTTATGGTCCCTATGCAACTATGCAAGTACTCCTCAAGATGTTAAGCGCAACAAAATACGTCTATAGTTGGCGAACGACAAGTCAGGGGAGATTGCAAGAAATAGCGTTCACAAACCCAACTTCCTTGCTTATATGGAAGAAATTTCCATGTGTCATGATCATGGACACAACCTACAGTATAAACACGTAAGTGATGATTATTGTATGTTCTTGTAAGACATAATGTTCGGACAACAACAAAATTAATAAATTACATGCTATTGTAGGTACGACATGGACCTTCTAGAAATTGTAAGGCAAACATTTACGCAAAGAAACTTTCACATTGGGTTTGCATTCCTTTCTAGAGAAACGGAGGAGACAAACAATTGGGTTTTGCATCAATTAAGGTGATGGTGCGGTGAGCAAATACCTAAGGTCATAATGATAGACATGGAGCTTGGTCTTTTGAAGGCGCTTCCGAATACAATTCCAGAGGCGTATCACATGTTGTGCATATGGCACGTGGAGCGCAACATAGAAGATAATGCTTACCGTAAGAGTCGTAGTGCAAGCGTCAAAAGTGAGTTCTTGGCCCTATGTTACAATCGAGGGAGACATACGAATAACGACTCCAAAAAATGCATGATTTGTAGGGGATCACCGGAAATTGATGGAATATCTAACAAGAACTTGGTTGTGTCACGCTGAAAAGATTGTTAGCTTCATGACATACCAACATATGCACCTTGGAAATCGAGCATCTAGCCAGTAAATCCTTAACACAAAGCCGCAACCGTTTAGACATGTGCCACGCTGAAAAGATCATCATTATTATTATTATTATTATTATTATTATTGTTATTATTATTATTATTATGATCATTATGTTTGACTCCTAAATACATATTTACAAGGTTGAGTACGCTCACTCGGTCTTCAAAAGTGAAATGGACTCCCGAAACAACCGTTTAGACACGTGTCTAGAGCATATCCACAGGATGTTGAGGGACGAGTTTTGCCATTTAATGGCTTCTTAAGAGCAATCGCGGATCCGCATTCAAAATAAAGTGCGAAATTTGCTGATCTTGTAACTTCCATTGAACAAGGTGTCTCATCGCTACATATCCATGCTCCTTAAAATATTCAACGTTGTCTGCTACGGTGACTATGATCCGTATTGCAGAAGTTGCTACACCAGGTAGGGGTGGGCAAAATCAATCAGATCCGTCGATCTGGACTAAAAAATCCGTTGACCCGATCCGATAAAACCCGATAAGTTAGTACCCATTTTGATCCGGTCCGAATCCGATATAATCCAGGGAATTTTCCTGGATCACTGGATCGGATACGGATTGGGGTATTAGGCATCCGGATATCCGCATATACCCGAATAAAAATAGATATCTGGATACTCACGGATCATCGGATATCCGGATATCCGCGGATCATCAGATCGTCTCGGATTGCAGGATATCCGAATAGACCCGGATATCCGGATAGTCCCGGATCACTATATATTCCCGGATATCCGGCTATTAAAAAAAACTTTTATTGTAATATTAAATGTATTTGTGTTAGGTTAGATAAATGTAACACTCAGAATCCGCGGGACTCGGAGTGCCACATTGGGTTAGAATCTCACAATGGATCTTGACCCTAACGTGACAACAAGTTCACTGGACCTTACAACATGACACCGACATATATAAAAATAAATACATAAAACTGTAAAAACTGTACATCCCAAAAGGTAAAACAACCTAGCCGAGTACATAAACCAACACCCTCACACAAGAGGTAACAAAAGATCATCCTCACACAGGATGGAAAAGGTAAACAACCCAAAAGCCCACAACAACCTATGTACGAGACGTCCCCGGCCTGCCACTCTGCTAGATCACCCAGCAGCATGCCTATCCCGTGGGGTATCTACAACATGGTAATAAACCATAGCTATCCATACACATATATAGAGTAATGCATAAGCACATTCACAATCAAGGAAAGATAAACACATCAGCATGCTTTCACACATTTACCAATTTTATCATCTCAATATAATGGTCATTCATTCAAATCGTATATATAAATATATATGAAACTATGTGACACAAGGACCGATACATCCTCGCCTCTGAGCCTACTAGCCAGCTGCACAAGTATCGGTCACACAATCCGTGTACCCTGTGGGAGTGGATTGTGCCCTTCTTGTAAAGTCAGTCTGGCCTGACATCAGAGAACCTTCCAGACTCCACGGCGGGATGAAAGGGAAAGGTTATCACAACCACGCATATGGGGCAGTCAATAAAACATAGGTCGGTATAAATGACATCTCATGCTATCATAGCAACATATATATCACACACCACTCATGCAAACACCCAATATAAGGATGACAGCTAAGTAAGTCCTACGGACTTACCTCAACCTCGATCAAACTCAACCACGATCACCTCTACACTAGAGGGACAACACAACCTATAAACAGGGCATATAGAGATATATCAATCTCCTAACAACACAAGGGTCACACCTAGACCCAAAGGGATCCATAAGATCATCCTCAACTTAACTCACGACCTAATGAGCCTCAAAAGCCATACAAGGCATAAACCGATCATAACCTCAACCAAACACATCCTCACACCTCTAGCATGATCCTATACTCTCACACTAGGAAAGGAGGGAACAAAGGCATCCTAAGAAAATCCTAGAAACACACACACACCTGCAGAACCAAGAGAAGACCCTTGCTGATGCAGGTGGCGTAGGGGCGGCTCACTGGTGGCGCAGGGGCGGATCTTGGCCGGTGCAAGGGCGACTGCGAGGTGGCACAGGGGCGGCTGGACAACATGAGGCACCACCTTATCTCTTTCTTCACTTTTTCCTTCGATTCTGTACTCTTCTTCACTCCAATAACAACATACATATAGGACATACATATATTTACATCAACACAAGTCAAAAATGGTTGGAACATGATCCAAGCCTAAGGAATCTAAGCTAGGCTAACGAAAGAGAGGAAAAGATGAAGAAAAGAGGAAAGAAAGAAGAAAGGCCATGAAAGCTTACCAATTAAGCTTTCCAGAAGATCAGCACAACACCATCATCACCTCAAGCTGGCTCAACAAGGCACAACAACATCATCAAACCAAATCCAAGCAAAACTATGCAAGATCTCTCAAAAACTCAACAAAACTCAAGGAAGATCAAACAAAGATGATCCAAGGGAGAAGAGAGAAGAAGATGTACGTAAAGAGAGAGAGATAGAGCTGAGAATGGTAAACCCTCATCAAAGGGAGAAGATGAAGTATATAAAGGGGGTAAAAAGAGTAAAGCACGGGTCAAAGGGTCAAAGAAGACGGCTGCAGCACACAGAGCCGCGGGGGCGGACTCTGTGAGCCGCAGGGGCGGCCCAGGCAAACCACAGGGGCGCCCTTTGGGTCACGCAGGGGCGGTCCAGGCACAATCTTGGCCCTTTGCACACACTCTCAACAACTCAGCAACTAGGCTCTTACATCTCACCCCCCTAAAAGCATGTTTCGCCCCGAAACTTGCAAGATCCCAAAACCTCTCGGACCCATAAGCCGAGTTATAACTCGCTCTCTCTATCGGAGGTATCACATCTCCGCTCAGAAGGTCAGAACCTATACAAATCTATAACCTCAAGCATAAACATGGAGGACTCATCAACTCTAGAAAACAGGGCCATAACGCTACCAAAAGACGTAGACGAATCACATCTCTCGCCATACCACATCACAAGGCATAGAGGAAGCACATCTCTAGCCAAACATACTCATATACATCGCATGGAGGAATAACATCTCCACTGAAACTATGTCCATCAGAGTAGCATGGAGGAAAGAACCATCTCCAGCTGAAACCTAATCACACTTAGATAGCATGGAGGAAAAAACCATCTCCAGCTATAAACATATATCATACTCAAACAACATGGAGGGAATAATCATCTCTAGCTATAACATACATCACGCTAGCATAACAAGATCATAAAACATGACATATCTAGCATGGAATAAGCACATCAAAGCATATAAGCACATAAGCACATACTCACCAAGATAGCTCTAAGATCTACTCATCGACCCTAGATGCATCTATCTCGGCCTAAAACTCTGGATAGTTCCTATGGATACTATCCTCAGTCTCCCATGTAGCCTCCTCAGGTCCACGTCTAGACCACTGTATCCTCATCATAGGAATGTCCTTCGAACGCAGGCGTCTCACACCTCGCTCTAAGACTGCAATAGGATGCTCAACAAAGGTGTGGTTTGGCTCCACTACCAAATCATCATAACTCACAATGTGCCTCAGATCTGGTATATACTCTCTCAGCCGAGACACATGAAACACAGGGTGAACACCCTCTAAACTCGGAGGCAAAGCTAATCTGTAGGCTGCCCTCCCAACTCTATCCAGTATCTCGAAAGGACCGACATATTGGGGACTCAGCTTCCCCTTTATGCCAAAATGTCTAACGCCACACGTCGGAGATACTCTCAACTAGACATGAGCTCCTACCTTGAACTCTAGAGGTCGACGCCTCTTGTCTGCATATGACTTCTGGCGACTCTGTGCAGCCAACATCCTCTCTCTAATCAGTGCTACTCGAGCCATATCATCCTGAATCTGCTCTGGCGCTATCCCACTGATATTACTAGGCTCATCCCAACATAAAGGTGTACGACATCTACGTCCATACAATGCCTCATAAGGAGCCATCCCAATAGATGCATGCCAATTGTTGTTGTATGAGAACTCAACAAGTGGGAGGTAATCAGACCATCACTGTCCCCAATCTAACACACAAGCTCGCAACATATCCTCCAAGGTCTAGATGGTCTTCTCAGACTGACCATCTATTTGGGGGTGAAACGCAGTCATGAAGTGTAGACTCATCCCCAAAGCAGTCTGGATCTGTTGCCAAAATCTCGAGGTAAACTGTCCATCACGATCAGAGACGATCATCCTCGGTACACCATGGAGTCTCACTATCTGTCTAGTGTACTCCTCAGCTAACCTGCTCACTGGCCACGTCTCTCTGATAGGAATGAAACGTGACATCTTTATCAATCTATCAACCACAACCCAGATAGCATCAAAACTCCTACTAAGTCTCAAACGAGTCACAAAATCCATGGAGACGTCCTCCCACTTCGACTGCGGTACTAGCAATGGATGAAGCTCACCTCAAGGTCTGCAATGCTCTATCTTGACCTGTTGACAGGTCGCACACTGAGCCACAAATCTGGCTACATCGGGCTTCAGCCCTCCCCATCAATATGAACGTCTCACATCATTGTACATCTTACTCGTACTTGGATGTACAAATTAAGGTGTAAAGTGAGCCTCTTGTAAGATCCTTTGTCTCAACTCTGCATTTGCAGGAACACAAATACAATCATGTCGCCTCATTACTCCATCTGCCCCAATAGAAAACTGTGGTGCCTCTCCACGAGACATCCTCTCTCTAATCCTCATCAAAGTCAGGTAGTTCCCCTACTTCTGTTGGATCTCATCCAACAAACCAGGTAAAACCTCTAAAGCATGTAACTGGGCATCCTTATCAGGAAACTGGATGTCCATCTCTAGCCAAGCTAGATCCCTCTGAAGCTGAGGCTATACTGTCAATCTCGCAATTGCCTTCTCTCGAGGCGTCTTTCTGCTTAAGGCGTCAGCTACAACATTTGCCTTTCCAGGATGATACAAAATCTCAAGGTCAAAGTCCTTGATCAACTGAAGCCATCGACGCTGGCGGTTATTCAACTCCCGCTGCGTGAAAATATACTTTAGACGCTTATGGTCTATGAAGATCTAACATGTGGCACCATACATGTAATGTCTCCAGGTCTTCAAAGCATGAACTACCGCTGGCAACTCTAGATCGTGAGTTGGGTAGTTCTCCTCATACGTCTTCAGCTGTCTAGACGCATAAGAAATCACTTTGCCTCTCTACATCTACACACATCCCAAGCCTAGCTTGGATGCATCACTGTAGACCACAAAATTATCAGAACTCTCTAGCTGTGCCAAGACAGGAGCAGAAGTCAAACGTCTCTTCAACTCCTCAAAACTCTAGGCACACTGGTCGGTCCACACAAACCTGGTGGCCTTCCTTAGAAGACTCGTTAGTGGACGGGCAATTACAGAAAATCCCTCCATAAAGCGTCTGTAATAACCGGATAGGCCAAGAAAGCTACGCACTTCCTTGACGTTCGTCGGTGTTGTCCATGCAACAACATACTCGATCTTTACTGGATCAACCATAATCCCGTCGGCGGAGACGATATGCCTAAGGAAAGCAACCTCAAACATCTAGAACTCGCACTTAGAGAGCTTGGCATACAACTCTCTATCCCTCAAAATCAGCAAAATTGTCCTCATATGACCGGCGTGCTCCTCTATGCTACGAGAGTATACCAGTATGTCGTCAATGAAGACCACCACGAACTGATCAAGGAAGTCGATGAATATACTGTTCATCAACTCCATGAAGACTGCTAGGGGTTCGTCAGCCCGAATGACATCACTACAAACTCGTAGTGTCCATAACGGGTATGAAATGCCGTCCAATGCACGTCCTTCTCTGTCACCCTCAACTGGTGATATCTTGAGCGCAAGTCGATCCGGGAGAACACTGTAGCTCCCTAAAGCTGATCAAGTAGATCATCAATACGAGGCAATGGATAGCTGTTCTTGATGGTCACCTTGTTCAACTCTGTGTAATCAATGCATAACCTCAAAGATCCGTCCTTCTTCCGCACGAAGAGGACAAGTGCACCCCATGGTGAAACACTAGGGTGTATGAAGCCCTTCTCAGCCAACTTCTCGAGTTGCTTCTTCAGCTCCAACATCTCGACAGGTTCCATACAATATGGGGCCTTCGAGATGGGTCTCGTACCAGGCTCCAACTCTATGCTGAAGTCCACACTCTATTGAGGCGGCAAGCTCGACGGCTCAACAAATACGTCTACAAACTCACAGACCACTGTAATGTCCTCCAAAGCTGGACTCTCCCCATCCTTCATGGCGTAGCACCAGAAGGCATTACATCCATGTGCAATCAATCTAGTTGCTCGTACGGAGCTGATGACAGAACCCGTCTTCCCAAGGTCCCAACCCCGGAAGACCTCAATCTGACCAACCTCGGTAGAGACTGTAACAGTCCGTCTACCAACATCCAGAACCACATGATGTCTATGCATCCAATCCATACTTAATATGACTTCTTCATGCATCAATGGCATGACTAAGAAGTCAACAAGTAAAATATGAGTCCCTAAACGAAGGGGACAACTACGTATCTCACGGGTACCTCTTACCCGACTACCATCAGGTAACCCTATAGTAAAGGGTATCCCCTCTATGGTAGCTAAACTCACATGCTCAACACATGTATCATAAATAAATGAATGCGTAGCACCAGTATCAAACAAGACTCTAACAGGTAAACTATGAAGCAGAATGGTACCTGTAGCAGCCGGTGCAGGTGGATCCTCTGCACTCCTCAACTCAAAAGCTCGCCCTCGGGCTCCTGTGGCATCACTAGTGCCAACATCTCTACCTTTGCCTCTACTCGATCCTAGAGCAGAACCTTGAGTAGATGGATGCTCTAGGACTTTCTGCTGTCCCTGTGTCTGCTGCTGAGGTGTCCTCTAATCACCTCTTGCTACACTGGCAGAGGAAGAACCCTGCTGAGATGTAACTCCACCCTGTCTACAGAAGGCAGCTCTGTGGCCTGGTCTACCACAGATAAAGCAAGTCACAACTAGTCTAGGACAATCTGGCCTCAAATGGCCAGGGTTACCACAATTATAACACTGTCGTCCCTTATCTACAGTCAGTGCAGACAAGGGGTAACTCTGGCGTCTCTGGTCTCGTCTAGAACTAGATGCTCCTCTAACTCCACTGGTCTGCCCAGTGCGTTGCCTCTTCTCAAACCGTCCTGTTTGAGAAGCTCTCCTCTGACTGGCTCGCTCCCTCTCAAAAGCAGAAGCCCGGTCCTGATAGTCAGCTAGGGACTCGCAATGGAATCCCGCCATATATGAACGCGTACTCTCCCTCAGACGACGAAAGAACAGATACACATGCTGGTCCTCCGATGGTGCAGCTGGACCAAGCAAAGCTAACTCAGTCTGGAAGCGGCGGATTGCATCAACAATAGGCACGTCCTCAAAACCAGCCTCCACGAAATCTTGTAGCTTCTCCCTCCTCAGTGAGGCAGGGCAGAACTGCTCCCTAATCATGCTCCTCATGTGATCATAACTGGTGGCTTTGGTCCGTACAGTCCTCCACCACTGGTGTGCAAGGTCACGGAATAGAGACTGTACCAACTTTATCCGTTTGTCCTCAAGATACCTGATAGACTCTAAGGCTGAGTCTACATGCCCTATTCACACCTCAGTTTGTAGCCCTATCTCTCCTGAAAAGTGTGGCACTCCCTTCTGGTGAAACGCCTTCAACCAGGCATCTGGTCGAGGCCCTCGAATCTCCTCCATAGCTCGAACTGTCTCAACAACACGTGCAGGTGCAGTTGGCACATGTGTCGCTCCTGAGATCTCTCAGAAGATCCCTCATGAACTGGTAAATTTGGGGTCCGTCTTCCAGCCCTGATGTCCTCCTCAAAACGTCTGAGGTACTCCCTGAACTCTGGTCCTCCCATGGAGACACGGTCAGCGTCATCAGACTAAGCTCGGTGTGAATGATATCTCCTAGATCCACCGCTCATCGTCTCTGGAACAACGCTCTCTACAACCTCCTCGTGTATCTCCTCCACCATTGGTGGACCAGCAGCGGGAACTGGTCCCTCACCTACCACACCCGGAGGACGGGGTGGTCTACCTCTACCTCTGCCTACAACGACAGTAGCTCTAGTCCGAGCCATCTGCGGGGTATGCACACCTAACTTATAAGGCTCTATATAGGCCATATATATATATATATATATATATATATATATATATATATATATATATATATATATATATATATATATATATACATATATATACACACACACACAACACATACATAAACCATAATACATATATACATAACTATACTGCACAGATCCATAGCAAAAGTGCCGACTTCTTGTACATCTAACCCAAAACCACATTTAAAACCAAAAACCTTTTTTAAAACTTCAGACCCCATGTGAGTTCTGTTTATTTTACCTATCAAACCTTATTGCAGGTAGCAAGTGTTTATTGTTGTCAACCTAAGGCTCTGATACCAACTTTGTAACACCCCAAATCCGCGAGACTCGGAATGCCACATTGGGCTAGGATCTCACAATGGATCCTGACCCTAACCTAACAACAAGTTCACTAGACCTTACAACATGACACTGACAGATATAAAAATAAATACATAAAACTGTAAAAACTGTACATTCCAAAAGGTAAAATAACCTAGCCGAGTACATAAACCAACACCCTCACACAGGAGGTAACAAAAGATCATCCTCACACACGAGGGAAAAGGTAAACAACCCAAAAGCCCACAACAACCTATGTACGAGACGTCATCGGCTTGCCACTCTGCTAGATCACCCAGCAACATGCCTATCCTGTGGGGCTACAACATGGTAATAAACCATTAGCTATCCATACACATATATAGAGTAATGCATAAGCACATTCACAATCAAGGAAAGATAAACACATCAGCATGCTTTCACACATTTACCCATTTTATCATCTCAATATAATGACCATTCACTCAAATCGTATATATAAATATATATG
The DNA here is from genome assembly GCA_033239045.1 of Fagopyrum esculentum. Classification (NCBI taxonomy): domain Eukaryota; kingdom Viridiplantae; phylum Streptophyta; class Magnoliopsida; order Caryophyllales; family Polygonaceae; genus Fagopyrum; species Fagopyrum esculentum. The sequence continues at coordinate 41,959,384 of BSUD01000001.1, read as the reverse complement.
AAACTATGTGACACGAGGACCGATACATCCTCGCCTCTGAGCCTGCTAGCCAGCTGCACAAGTATCGGTCACACAATCCGTGTACCTTGTGGGAGTGGATTGTCCCCTTCCTGTAAAGTTAGTCTGACTTGACATCAAAGAACCTCCCAGACTCCACGGCGGGATGAAAGGGAAAGGTTATCACAACCACGCATACCGGGCAGTCAATAAAACATAGGTCGGTATAAACGACATCTCATGCTATCATAGCAACATATATATCACACATCACACATGTAAACACCCATTATAAGGATGACAGATAAGTAAGTCCTACGGACTTACCTCAACCACGATCACCTCTAAATTGGAGGGACAACACAACCTATAAACAGCACATAAAGAGATATATCAATCTCCTAACAACACAAGGGTCACACCTAGACCCAAAGGGATCCATAGGATCATCCTCAACTTAACTCACAATCTAATGAGCCTTAAAAGCCATACAAGGCATAAACCGATCATAACCTCAACCAAACACATCCTCACACCTCTAGCATGATCCTATACTCTCACACTAGGAAAGGAGGGAACAAAGGCATCCTAAGGAAAGCCTAGAAACACACACACATGCAGAACCAAGAGAAGACCCTTGCTGATGCAGGTGGCGCAGGGGCGGCTCACTGGTGGCGCAGGGGCGGATATTGGCCGGCGTAGGGGCGGCTGCAAGGTGGCGTAGGGGCGGCTGGACAGCAGGAGGCACCACCTTAGCTCTTTCTTCACTTCTTCCTTTGATTCATTACTCTTCTTCACTCCAACAACAACATACATATAGGACATACATATATATATATATACACATATATATATATATATATATATACATATATATATATATATATATATATATATATCAAAACAAGCCAAACATGGCTGGAACATGATCCAAGCCTGAGGAATCTAAGCTAGGCTAAGGAAAGAGAGGAAAAGATGAAGAAAAGAGGAAAGAAAGAAGAAAGGCCATGAAAGCTTACCAATTAAGCTTTCTAGAAGATCAACACAACACCATCATCACCTCAAGCTGGCTCAACAAGGCACAACAACATCATCAACACCAAAGCCAAGCAAAACTATGCAAGATCTCTCACAAACTCAACAAAACTCAAGGAAGATCAAACAAAGATGATCCAAGGGAGAAGAGAGAAGAAGATGTACATAAGGAGAGAGAGAGATGGAGCTGAGAATGGTTAACCCTCATCAAAGTGAGAAGATGAAGTATATAAAGGGGGTAAAAAGAGTAAAGCACGGGTCAAAGGGTCAAAGAAGACGACTGCAACACATAGAGCCGCGGGGGCGGACTTTGTGAGCCGCAGGGGTGGCCCAGGCAAACCGCAGGGGCGCCCTCTGGGTCACGCAGGGGCGGTCTAGACACAATCCTTGCCCTCTGTATACTCTCTCAACAACTCAACAACTAGGCTCTTACAATAAATCAAGATTGTATATTACAATTTTGTACTAATATTTATATTTGAAAATATATTAAATGGGAAAATATATGAGTTAGGCAAAGTAATGAATTAATAATGTTAATTTGTTACAACTTAATAACTTATGCATACTTAGTTACTTTATATCACTATACATTTTTTTGTATTAATATTTATATTTGACATATATTACAATATTACATGGTAAACTATTTTAGTTAATCAAAGTAATGAATTGATAATATTTATTTTCATATAACTTTATACGTACTCACATAGTCACAATGATCTCATTATTTAATTAAACATATATGCATCTATAATATATACAACTTTGTACATACTCACATATTCATACCTTTTGGAATAAATATTCAAAATATTTTTTTAAGGGCAAATTTGGTTAGTAGGCTATTTAGAGAAATAGTGATAGTAAGTAGGCTTTTTTGTTTTTCAATTAAGTAAATATACCCCTCTTATTTTTTTTTTTACCATCAAACCTTCTCCATCCTTATTTTATTCTTTCTTCCGAATGCTTTTTAAAAACTGAATTTCTTTTTTTTATTTTCTTTTATTAATTTTTTTTGTCTTTTTTATTTTCTTTATTTTTTATTTATTTTCTACAATGAAGAATTTTTTCACACACCGGAATTATCACATACCGGAATTATCACATACCGGAATTTCCACATACCGGAATTTCACATACCGAAATTTTCACATACCGGACCGGAATTTTACATACCGGAATTATCACATACCGGATTTTCACATACCGGAATTTTCACATACCATAATTTTCACATACCGGAATTTCACATACCGGATTTTCACATACCGGAATTATCACATACCGGATTTTCACATACCAGAATTTCACATACCGGACATTTACATACCGAAATTTACATACCGGAATGAATTTTTAATCGTCTAATATTTAATTTTGCAAATTTTAGGGGGCTCGTTGTAATTTTGCAATTTTTTTTTTGTAATTTGCGTATATGATGACGATTTGCAAAAATGGGTCTATCACCGTCTCTTTTGGTTTCCAAAAGACTTGTTCTTTTTTCCAGTTGAAAATGACAAATTGACAAGACATGGAATTATAAGATTTTATATTAAATCTTATAATTCCTTTTCTTATACACCCGTTGATTTGTAAAATATAGGGCGATTTCACGGTGTACTACTACTGAGATTTTGTCCATTTTAATGCATAATAAAAAGCCACAGCTAAAAAACTACCATTTACCAACGTAAGACAATGAAACTCACATAAGCTACAATCAGGGTATCTAGACAATATACCTTTGATCTCGAAACAACCAGGGTATAGAGTATGTTGCATATTTTTCAATGACCAAAGTATATGTATCACATGTTTTATACGAACCGAGGTATAACGTTGAGCATTATTTGAGTGGAGAATTATATGTTAAAATTGTCTCAAAATAAAAGTATTATGTAAACAAAAATAAATAGCGGACGGAAAGCACAAGGATCAAGTGCTGATTGTGCCGCTAGTTTTAATTCAGAAATTTTTGGAATGAAATTTCTGGTATGAACTTTTCGTATGAAATTTCTGGTATGAAAAATTCTGGTATGAAAAAATTTTAGTATGAAAAAAATTCTGGTATGAAAAAAATTCTGGTATGAAATTTCTGGTATGAACTTTTCGTATGATAATTTCTGGTATGAAATTTATGGTATGAGAATTTCCGGTATGAGAAATTCAGTCCAGAAAATAAAAAATAAAATAAAAAATAAATAAAAAAAGGCAAGAAAAATAATAAAAGAAAACAAATTCAGTAATTAAAAATTAAAAATTATACTTATATAACAAATAACAAACATCATTTATTCTTTATTTCTAATAGAAGGGTTAATAATTTTTACCTACTATTAAATGAAAGTGGTAAAAAATTTGGGGTACATTTTCTTAAACAAAAACTAAAAAAATTTGGGCAATTTTGATAACTAGGCCTTTTTGAGAAAGTAGAGTAGTAAGTAGGCTTTTTAATGTTTCAATTAAGTAAATATACCCCAACCTTTTGTATTTATTTTCAAACTCTACACACTCTTCTCTCAAGGGGTACATTTACTAAATCCAAAACTAGAAAAAGCCTAGTAAATCAAATTGTTTCTTTTTTTATTTTTTTTTATTATAAATTGATCTCATTGTAAGATATATATTTTTATAAATATGATTATAAGTAAGTCTCAATGATAATATTTTATTAGAAATTGGTCTCATTTGAATGAACAAATGTTCATAATAGTCTTTTATTATAAGTTGGTCTCATTTTAAGATATTGATTTTCATAAATATGATTATAAGTTTGTTTTATTAATAATCTTTTATTAGAAGTTGGTCTCATATAAATGAACAAATTTTCATAATAATCTTTAATTATGAGTTAGTCTCATTTTCAGATATAGATTTTTATAAATATGATTATAAGTTGGTTTCAATAATAACCTATTATTATAAGTTGGTCTCATTTAAATGAATAAATGTTTATAATAATCTATTACAAGACATAAGTTTTATAAGATGATGTCAATAACAATCTTTTATTATAATGGTCTTTATTATAATTTGAGCTCATTGTACGATATATATTTTATAAGATGTTTTCAATAATAATCTTTTATTAGAAGTTTATCTCATTTAAATGAATATATGTCCATAATAATATTTTATCATAAGTTGATATGCCGTCTTGGGCACATCCTGCTCTATCACCCTCAACTGGTGATATCTGGACCTCAAATCTATCCGGGAAAATACAGAAGCTCCCTACAGCTGATCTAACATGTCGTCAATACGGGGTAGCGGGTACTTGTTCTTGATGGTCACCTTGTCAAGCTCTCGGTAATCGATGCACAACCTCATCAATCCGTCCTTCTTCCTCACAAAAAGTACCGGTGCACCCCATGGGGAAACGCTAGGGTGTATGAAGCCCTTCTCTGCTAACTCCTCGAGTTGGCTCTTCAGCTCTAGCAACTCGATAGGCGCCATATGGTATAGTGCCTTCAAGATTGGTGTCGTCCCAAGATCTAACTCGATGCCAAAGTCCACACTCCTCTATGGCGGTAAGTTGGATGGCTCGTCGAAAACGTCAATGAACTCGCACACGACGGGAATATTTTGTAATGTCAGACTCTCACCTTCCTTCATAGTGTAACAATAGAAGGCCTCACAACCCTATCCAATTAGCCTTGCCGCTCAGACTGCGTTAATGACGGAACCGGTCTTTTCAAGGTCCCAATCTCAGAATATCTCAATCTGACATGCCTCGGTAGTGACCGTCACGGTCCGCCTACCGATATCTAAAACAACAACATGATGATCCATCCAATCCATCCCTAAAATGACTTCATCATGTACTAAGTACATGACAAAGAAGTCAACTATCTAATCACAATTTCCCACACAAATGGGACAATCGTGTATCTCGCGGGTACCTCTAACCCTACCTCCATCGGATAACCCTATAATAAAGGGTATCCCCTCTACCGTATCTAAGGCCAAACGCTCTACGCATGCATCGGAAATAAATGAGTGCGTAGCACCAGTATCAAAAAGTACTCTAACAAGTAAACCATTAATCTAAATGGTACTTGTAGTGGCTGCCGCTGCCGCCTCCTTAGCGCTCCTCAACTCAAAAACTCGAGCATGTGCTCCTCTCATATCAGTGGTACCCCCACAACGGCCTCTACCTCTACTTGGTCTTGGCGCGGAACCTTGAGTAGAAGGATGATTTGGGACGCGTTGCTATCCTTGTATCTAGTACTGAGGCGGTCTCTGCCCACCTCCTGTTGCACTAGTAGGGGAAGAACCCTGCTACGAAGAAGCCTTGCCTTGTCAAAAAAAGCAAATCGATGTCATGGCTTGCCATAAGAGTAGCTAGTCACTGGTGCCCTTGGGCAATCAGGTCAAATATGTCTAGGATTGCCGCAGTTGAAACACTGCCGTCCCCTAACAGATGTCTGTGTAGATTATGGGTAACTCGAGCGTCCTTGTGTCTGGTTCCGCCCGTACCCAAATGCTCTTACTCTAGCACTGGTCTGCCCCGTCCTTTGTCTCTTCTCAGACCCTCTGGTATGAGCAACCCTATTATGGCCGGGTCTATCTCTCTCATACGCTGAGGCTGAATCCCGATAGTCTGTCAGGGAGTCCCAACGAAAATCCGCCATATAGGCACGGGTACTCTCCCTCAGTCCGCGGGAGAACAAATATACATGTTGGTCCTCTGGGGGTGCAGATATACCCAACAATGCCAACTCCTTCTAGAACTTCCTGATTGTCTCGGATACAAGAACATCCTCAAAACTGGCCTCCACGAAGTCTTGCAACTTCTCCCTCCTCAGTGCAACAGGGCAAAAACGCTCTCTGATGAGATTCCTCATTTGATCATATCCCGTGACTTGACCACGGATGGTCCTCTACCACTACTATGCCAGATCCCGAAACAGAGTCTGAACCAACTCAATGCGCCTATCCTTGGGGCATCTAATCGACTCTAAAATTGAGTCTACATGGCCAATCCAGTGCTTGACCTCTAATCCCATCTTTCTGTCGAAAGGGGTACTCCCATCTGGTGAAAAATCTTCAACCAAGAATCTTGTCTCGGTTCCCTCGGCTTCTCCTGAACCCTGGCAACCTCGGCTCGTCGTACTGGTGTAACTAGCACCTGTAATTGTTCCTACGAGACCTCAGATGATCTCACAAGAGCCGGTGGATATGGGACATGTCTACCTACCTTGGCTGCCTCCTCCACCTGGCATATATACTCACGGAACTCCGGTCTCCCATTGAGACACGGTTCATCTCATCAGGCTGTATTGCCCGAGCTCTCGGCCTAGCCGCCATACCGTCCCCATCCTCGGGAACTACACACTCTACGACCTCCTCGTCTCTAACTTCCTTCTCTGGAAGATCAACAATGGGGACTCTACCCCAATCTCTCACTACGAAAGTTCTACTAGCACGTTCAAGACCTAGGACTATAGAGGGAAGAGGTGGTCTACCCTTACCGTGCCTTACTGTAGATGTCGCTCTCGTATGAGCTATCTACAATATAAGCATAACTAATCGTATAAGGCCAACTAATACCACATATATATATAGGTAATAATCAAGTCCATTGATACACACATATTCCAATATATATTATTAAACTACTGAGATCCGCGGAAGAAGTGATGGTTTCCCGTACATTCTATCCTAGACCGATTGTGAACAAGGTTAAAAACAAAATTCCTTTTGAAAACTCAGACCCCTTTCGGGTTTTGTTTGTTTATCTATTCGGCCTTTGAAGAAGATTGCAAGTGCCATTGTTGCTAACCTAAGGCTCTAATACCATGTTTGTGACACCCCAAATCTGCAAGACTTGGAATGTTATGGTCTTGGACCTCATAATGGTTCTTGACTCTAGAATGACAACAAGTTCACTGGATCTTACAACAACGCACAAATAAATATAAAACCAACATCGATAAAACCAAAAGATCATATATAAAAATACATACAAAACCCATAGCCGAGTACCAAAACTATACAAGACATAATCTTATACATGCACAACCCCAAACCCATCCTACATGTACGGAAGCCCTCGACTGATCTCTCTTGCTAGATCACTCTGCAGTCCTCGTATCCTGCAAAGCATCTACAACACGGTATAAACCGTTAGCTACAATTCAAATAAGGGATTAATATATAAGAACATGCACACATTATAAGTACAATAAACACCAAGTATGCTATCACACATTTCCCGTTTTATTATCTTTATAACGTTATACACTCATAACCAATTTATGGTTGTGACACGAGAAGTCTACAACTCTCGCCTCTGTTTCTTTTACCATTTGGAGTGGTTAGACATACCTCCCGAATACCATATGGACTGGTGGAGTACCCTTTCCATGTACCAAGACTGTCCTAGTCTCAAAGAACCCCTTAACTTCCCTCAAGAATACTAAGCAAGTTGTCACCTCCCATTACAAGGGGTCCAATCATAGGTCGATAATAATCAATGTAACACATGCTATAAACTATATAACAACCATCACTCATGCATACATCCAATACATGAACACAGCCAAGTAAGTCCTACGGACTTACCTGTATCAAGTTAGCCTCAACTATTGATCAACTCTCTATCCTACAGGACTCGGATCATAGTCCTCGAGTGTCCTGCATGCTCCTCTATACTCCGAGAGTACACCCGAATGTTGTCGATGAAGACCACCACAAAATGGTCTAGGAATTCAATGAAGATACCGTTCATCAATTCCATAAAGACGGCGGGCGCATTCATGAGCCCGAATGACATCACTACAAACTCGTAGTGTCCATATCTAGTCCGAAATGCCATCTTAGGCACATCCTGCTCTCTCACCCTTAGCTGGTGATACCCTGACCTAGAATCTATCCGCGAGAACACTGTAGCTCCATGCAACTGGTCTAATAAATCGTCAATACAGGGCAACATATACTTATTCTTGATAGTCACCTTATTGAGCTGTCAGTAGTCGATGCATAATCTCATAGATCCTTCCTTCTTCTTGATGAAGAGTACTGGCATGCCCCAAGGAGATACACTAGGGATGATGAAGCCCTTCTCAGCTAACTTCTCGAGTTGCTTCTTGAGCTCGAGCATCTCAATAGGTGCCATGCGGTATGGTGCCTTTGAGAACGGTCTCGTCTCGGGATCTAACTCAATGCCAAATTCCACACTCCTCTATGATGGAAACCCTAGTAGCTCACTAAATATGTATGAGAACTCACCGCCACCAGAATATCCCCCCTAGAACCGGACTCGTACTATCCTTCATGGCATAACACTAGAAGGCCTCACAACCTTGTCCGATAAGTCTTACAACTCGGATTGCACTGATGACTATACTAGTCTTCCCAAGGTCTCACCCCCAGAAATATCCTGCCTCTGTGGTGACTGTCACAGTCCTCATGCCAATATCTAACACTGCCCTATGTTTGTCCATCCAGTCCATACCCAAAATGATTTCTTCTTGTACCAGGTACATGACAAAGAAATCAGCTAGCCAAACGCGACCTCCCAACCAGAAGGGACAATCACGAACTTCCCGAGTACCTCTAATCTTACCCCTGTCGGGTAACCCTATAATGAAAGTTCTCCTCTCTACTATATCTAAGGCCAGTCTATCCACACATGCATCAGATATAAAAGAGTGCGTAACACCCGTATCAAAAAGAACTCTGACAAGAAAACCATTAATATCAATGGTACATGTGATAGCATGAAATATGACGTTAGTTTAGATGTGCATATAGGTACTTTTTCCCTTCCTTTTGAGTACATGAACATGTTTTCATAGCACTTATTGAGCACATTCACCTATTATGTTGGAATAGAGATCAACGCAAGCTTTGTTGGGATTTTAGGTGAATTGACGCTGAATTGGAGTGGAAATGGAGCATTTATGGAGTGTTGATCGATGTGGAACTCATTAGGGAGAATTGGAGAAGCCTAGGAAGGAGTATGAAGCAAAACAAAGGAGAAAAGTATCGAAAAGGAAGAACCACGACCAGAGAAGAAACTTCGACGGCCGAGGTTTTGTTAATTCTTTGATTATCACACATGGAAAGGAAGGTCCAGAGTCATCATGGGACAAACCACGGCTGTGGTTTTGATGACGTCACCCGTGGTTTTCTTTGGGAAAAGCCGTTCCGTTATTGCCACGTCAGCAACACAAAAGGAGAGCTTTTAGACCTAATTTTATTCTATAAAAGAAGGTTGACGGTTGCATTTTGAAACCATGCTTGGACTCGCTTACACACTTTCACACTTAGGTTTGACGGATTGCTCCACATTGGAGAGTCTCTTGCTTTATCATTGGAAGGAGATTGAAGAACTTTGGAATTGGGAGTTTGAGATTAAAGACATTTGTGAAGTTTTCTTAGGTTTTGATTCTTGTCTTTTGAGAACACAAGAACTGCGATTACTTGTTGTTTGATTCAGTTATTGAGATTTGGATATTGCTTATTTGGAAATCATAAGTTCTTCTTTGTGTTTTCTTGGTTGCATGTTATTCTTGATTTCTTCCTTTATTTTTGAATTGAATATGATGATGATTGTAGGCTACCCCCCTACGATTCTAGGGTGAAGGGTTGATGGTTTTGGTATAGATAATGATAGAACCTTGTAACATATCGGACCCTGAGAGTTGTGAGTCAAAACCCACGGATAAGGTTTTCCACGGCTTGTTCTTAAGTAACCACGCCCGTGGTTTCCCAAGATTTTGCCGTGGTTTCCTCTGCCGTGCACGTTTTGCTTTTACCTTTACCCAAAGTTAAAGATTGCCTAAACCCTAGCCTTGTTGAACCATTCTTACTCATAGCCTTACTTGGTTAATAACGTTTACGAGTTATAGGTAATAGAGGATTTAAAACCCTCTATTAAGGTTGAGAGTGTCAAAGCCTTTACCTTGTGCTTCCTTTCGACTTCCTTGGGTCTGGTTTTCGTATTGAGAGTATAATCCTATCCTTAGATCCTCTTCTTGACAAGACTCAACATCCGTTAAGAAGAACCTTTAGGTGAGACAAAAGGGTGATGAAACTTCACCGTACGATATCCTACCTTAGATCATATACCTTTGCTATCTAGCTCTATCCTTTACACATCTTTAGACATATTGAATCGGAAATCACAATCAGATACTTGGATCTCTAGAATCTGCATTCCCTAATTATTCTTACATCCTATTCATTACATTTGATCATTGCTTTGGTTGCTTTACAAGTTTGATTGCTTACTGGTTTGTTCTCACCAATTCCTTGAGATCGACTCCGGAATATCAGCCCTTACTACGATAGATCCGTACACTGCGGGCTCGCTATCGATAGGCACTATTCTTGGGTATAAATATAAAGTTTTTTGCACACACACCTTTTGGAGCGAACAAGTTTTTGGCGCCGTTGCTGGAGAATTGGTCAAGACCAATCCAGTGTATGATTGTCTAACTTGGTAGCTTCTTGCTTTGTTACAAATCATTCTGTCTGAGTGTTCTTGCAAGATCTTTCTTTAGGTTTATGCGAAGAACAATAAGTGGTAAAGAAACCATTCCTTACGATCCTGAACAAGAGAAGACTTATAAGAAAAGGTTAAAAGAAGCTAAGAAGATGGTTGCTACCAACAATAAAGAATTAGAGGATCTTCGAGTTGAATTAGCCGATGCTCGAGATCAAATAAGGATGCAAGATGAAGCTCTAAGGAAAGAGAGAGCTGAAACACTTACTCAACAGGAGCAACTTCAAGCTGACATGGCCGAACTGAGAGAGCATATTTGAATAGCGAACAAGGAAAAAGAAAGGGATGCCAGAGTTGTGATTAACCCACCGGCGCCCGTTTATGTGCCACCACCACTACCTCCACCGAAGGTGGTGCCAGTTGACCCGTTTGTGGTCATTCCGCAAACACTTGAGAAACAAATGGATCCCGTCCAGCAAGCACGCCGTCCGGGCATTAAATTGGGAGATCCGGCTGAAAGAGAGTATGAGTTTAGGCCTCAAGTTATTATAATGATTTAGCAGAATCGTTTTGGAGGCATGGAGAGAGAGTCACCACACCAACATTTACAAAACTATGAGATTTTGATGAAAACTTTGAGACCTTCTAGATGTGAAAATAACAATTATAAACTGCGTGTTTTGTTTTTATCTTTGAAGGATAAATCACTTGCATGATACCAATCGCTTCCCACCAGAAGAGTTAACACATGATAGGATATGACCGCGGAGTTTCTCACCAAATTCTTTCGGCCATCAAAGACGGAGGAGTTGAGAGCAAAGATAAATGCATTTGTGATGAGAGATGGTGAAAGACTCTTCAAGTCATGGGAAAGGTTCAAGGACCTTTTGCTAAATTTTCCACATCATGGGATTCCGAAGATTGATTTGCTTGTGATCTATTTTAAGGGTTTGGATGCGGAAACGCAGTTCAAGCTTCAATCACTTTCAGCTGAAATGTTCATGGGCAAGCCAGTTGATGAAGCGTGAGATTTTGTCGAAAAACAAGCTCTTACTATTGAGAAATACTCCCACCGGAGTGTTGATTCAAGAGTTCAAAGTTCAAGATCTCAAGAGATGAACGTTACTTCCTCCAACATTAATCAACTGAATGATCTCAACAACGAGATGAAAGCTTTGAAGGAGCTTTTGAAGACACATATACAACAACCCAAGGAGCAATATCTGGGCTATTTGGGAAGGGGAAATAATCAAGGAAATCAACAAGGAAATAGGAACAACAACAACTTCGACAATAACAACAACAACCGGAACTACAACAATTGGAGATCCAATCAAAATAATTCCGGTAACCTTTATTCTCATGTTGAAAATGCACTAACTCCTCCTCCTCCTCCTCCTCCTTCTTCTTCTTCTTCTTCTATTCCTTTGAAGAGTCAGGGACAACCATCATCAAGTTCGAGCAAACCGCCAAAGGACAAGCTTCAAGCTATGATGGAAGCTATGATGGGAAATATGAATGAACTAGAGAGTCTAATACTTAGATTTCTAAGGCACAAAAACCCTTGGAAAATCAAGTGTTTAGTAAAGCCGGAGAAGTTCCTAGAGATCAAGGAAGACTTCCCGGAAGAACGAAGGATAACTCAAAGGGGCAAGTTATGTCGATCACCACAAGGAGCGGTGTAACGACTACCGATCCTACACCGAAAGCGGACGACAACAGCAAGCAACCCATGAGAGCCGAGGCTCCATCCGAGAAAGAGAAGGAGAAGTCAGCCATCTATGTACCTCCTCAAGCTTACAAACCTCTGCTACCATTTCCGCAGCCTAGAGCGAGAGCACGTCTAGACAAGCATTTTTGTCAGTTTCCTTACCTCATGAGCAAACTGCACATTAACATACCTTTTATTGATGCAATTTTAGGTATGCCCGCTTATCAGAAGTTCCTAAAGGAGATCCTCTCCAACAAGAGGAAACTAGAGAATTTTGGTGAGGTAAAGATGACTTCCGAGTCATCGGAACTCATAAAAATCATGACGGAGAAGATGCCACCCAAGCTGAGGGATCCGGGATCGTTTTGCATTCCCATTGGAGTTGGAGAAGGCACATATAATGGACTTTGTGATCAGGGAGAAAGTGTGAGCATTATTCCACTTGCTTTGTGCGAGAAGGTTGGTTTAGGAGAGCCTAAACCGGTAAAGATGACATTGCACATGGCAGATCGATCTACCCCTCGACCCTACGACATATTGGAGGACATTACCGTAAGACTTGGTAAGTTTTACGTTCCTATAGACTTTGTGGTTTTGGACATTCCTGCAGATAACCCAACGTCAATCATTCTTGGAAGACCTTTCTAGCAACTTCTGGTTGCTTGGTGGATTGTAAAAACGCCAAATTGTCTTTCAATATAGGAGAAGAACATGAGGAGTTTGCGATCCAAGAGGAAGAATCGAGGGAGATAGTAAATTCCATATTACTCAATGATTCTACATAGAAAGTCATGAGAATGAGCATTGTCGAGGAAGAGGAAAAGAAGGAACATGGAGAATTGCAAAATAACCCGGAAACTGGTCAAAACCACGAGCAAAAACAAGATTCCACGGGCGTGGTTTTAATTAATTTACCCGTGGAAACACATGTCGAGAACCATCTCGGGACATACCACGCCCGTGGAACCTCAAAATTCCAAGATTTCTCCCTTACTCCTCACAAACACTCTTGGGCATCCCCCTGCCTCTTCTCCACCCCTACAAGCATCTAGGAATGCTCCGAAAGGTCATAATACCGCAACAAAGGCATTTAAGAGTGCCCAAATTTACAAGGAAAAGTGGAAGAAGTGGCATAATAAACATTGGATTCCAAAGGATTTGAAAGAAGGAGATCTTGTCCTTCTCTTTCAATTCCCGACTTCATCTATTTCCCGATAAGTTGAAGTCTCGTTGGACAGGACCTTTTGTAATTAAACACGTTTTTCCCCATGTTACAGTTGAAGTATGGGGTGATCAATGAGAAACTTTCAAGGTCAACGGCTAACGCCTTAAGAAGTACACACCGGAGATTCAGATTGAGGGGATTGCACCTATCCTCCTATCTTGAGCACAAAAACGATTGGTCTAGCTACGGACCTTAAACAAAGAGCTTCTTGGGAGGTAACCCAAGGTATTGTTTTCTTTCCCTTTTCCATAGATAAGAGTAGATTAGACTGTTTTGTTGTTTTCGTTGGTACATTTTCGGTTTTCTTGTGTCTTTGGATGACATGACCTAGGAAATCTCCAAAAAGATTCAAAAAAATGCAAAAACAAAGTCAAAATTATCAATTAAGGACGTAAAACGAGGTTTCATGGGCAAAATTAGAGTTCCACGGGCGAAGTTTGCTAATTAAACCCGTGGAAAATCATGTCGAGAGCAAAAATTACAAAAACCACTGTCAACCCAATTTCCACGGTCAAAACCACGGCCGTGGTTTTCCAAAATTTTACGAGAGTATAAAAGGAACACTTCACCTCCAAGCTGCACAAATTCTATCCCCAAAAACCACGCTCAAACCCGTAAACGGCGAAAACCAATCCCTGGTGCTCAATCTGGCGTTTGTTGATTATTTCGAACGATTCTTCCTCCAAAACACAAGCAAATCGCATCCTATTGAAGATTCAGTGCGCAAACAACACGAAAATTTAGAGAATCGACGGACATTTGGATTTTTCAATCTAAACCCTAGGTCTTCTCTTCTTCTTTGATCTTGGTTTGATTTCGTTCGTTTTGCTAAGAATTTTACTAGAGAACTGACGGAATGAACTTAGAAATATCCTAGGATTGCTGTTTGTGAGAATCTTTGCTGATTTTTGAGATTTGCTGGAAATCGACGATTTCCACCACCTGTTTTTGAAAACCACGGCCGTGGTTTCTGAAGATCTGACCGTGATTTTGCCAATTCTGGATGGACTTCATCGTAGTGGCCGAAATTTGTTTGGTAAGGGCAAAGGCTCCTCCTCCCACCCCCACAACAACCCCCACATCAACCACTACCCCCACCTAGACTTCCTCGCATCCTAGAGGAGTTTAAGGAGGATTATAACCGGATTCAACCCCGAACCGTTGTAGCACCTAGGTACTTAGTGCTTGAGGAGCTTGATTGTATGAATATGGTTGACGATCTTAACATGATGATTGATAAAGCTGGGCTTAGGACCTTCGTAGGTATTCGGGGACACTCTTATGAGGAATTGACCATGGAATTTCTTAGTTCTTTTGACCATGATGCTAGAGAGAGGACGGTAAAGTTCCGGATGATGAACCGAAGCTATGCTACGCCAATTGTGAGGTTTTCTAGGTTGTTTGGGTTTGGTGAGACTACACATGGGACCTTCCCTAGGCACACTAAGCCTAGTTATTTCTGGGATAGCATCACTATGATAGGATGCTCAATTGATAGGTGGCACCCGGCCGACACGAAGGATAAGTTGATTTACAATTTATCTTTCAAGATTGCACATAGGATCATGTCCGAGAGTCTTTTACCTAGGACCGAGACTCCACAAAAGCTGAAAGCCGATGAGCTTTTTATCCTGTATTGCATGGCCACCGGTACTACTCCAGATTGTGCCGCCATGTTAGCTGATAGCCTTAGGAGGATCAAGAACAAGGCACGGGGTGATATTTGTGTTGGTGGGATTGCGACGCATATTGTTAGACAGTTGGAGGTGGACTTTTCTACTTGTGATCTAGTCGTTGAGGCTAGACCTCTTGGATTAGAGAGATTGATTGTGAGGGGTATTTTGATCCCCGCCATAGAGGTCCGCCACATGCTGTTGTGACTTGGGAGGGAAAGAGTGGGAAGGGGATTCCGTGGAGGTCGGATTACTCCATTAGGAACCCCTATACTTGGAAGCTCACATTCGAGGCGATGCATGTTGACAGAGTAGGTCCCGAGGTTGACGACGATGATGATACCGCAGTTGAGGCGGATGTAGGGAAGAGCATTGAGGACATGAATACTGGGACTGATGTCGGTCCTAGTGAGTTAAGAGCCGAGGCTGACTATGGTAGGTTTCCGGAGCCGCCGACTGATTTTCCTAGCATGGGAGAGTTCCCTGACCCTCCTCGGAGGTCCACAGCTTGCCGCCCCCGTACTAGTCCATCACAACGCCGAGCCAACACCTCCTAGCGCCCTTCATGGTATGATGAGCCACCTAATTGGGCCACCGACATCCAAATCCAGATGAGAGATCTTACAGTTACTGTAGGACAGATGGATATTGATAACACGATTTATGACTTAGGATTAGGTAATCATTTAGATAGAATTTTCACTCATTCATGCACGTTTTGGCATTGGTTCATGACGTCTTCGCTCAATTCATGCACATTTCTAGAAAAGACGTCTACACCACCTTTTATCGGTTTTGTAGGTAATTCGGGGATCTATTGGACGTTAATCGATACATTTGAGGGCCAAGCCTCATGATGGTACACATCCAAAGCTTTGGAGGAGCATAATTGGAGCAACAAAGGACACAAAGACCACTATTGGTGCAAGCAATGGAGCAACTCATGGCTAGACGATCATAGCATGTTTCTGCTGAAGAAAATCGGACCAACAAGCAGCTAAATCGGCCGATTTATTGCTCTGGGTCGATTTTTAGGCCTTTGACAGCTTAAAGCCACGTGTCCCACGATCTCTTGTCCGTCCTTGCTCTTGGTGGAGAATATAAGTGGTCCTGCAGGTGGTTGCTGAGCATCTCTCCTCTCCCACACTCTCATTCACAGCTCATCAATTTGGGGGAAAAGATTGGAGGAGAAGAAAAGCTCTCAAGGATTGAAGGAAGAAGAAGAACACCATTGTAGGAGAATAGTGAGGTTTTGAGTGATTTTGAGTTACTTTTGTAGTCTTGGATTGAAGAACTTTTGCAAGGATTGTTAGGAACGTTTTGGATCTTCATTTAAGAGTTTGTAAGTCTTGCTACAACTTGGATTTGGCTAAGATTTATTGATTTTGCTTGCTCATCTTTCATTATTCATCTATGAACACCATGTATGCTTGTTTGTTGATTTTGGATCTTGATATGCATATTATTGGCTAGTTTATTGTGATTCTAGAGTGATGGATTGATGATTATGGCTAGGGTGATGATAGGATGGACTTATATATTAGTTTAGGATGATTTGTATGCACGAAACCCATTCCAGAGACAAAAATCGACCTGTTCATCATGCTAGATCGACCGATTTTTGTATGATCCACCCGATTTTCTTCCCTGTTGCTCTTTAATTGAAGAATCTGCATGTTAGAGTGTTTGGTTGTTTAAATCCTAGTGTTTATTTAGCCTACTTTAGCTTAGGATCACCTAATGCTATCAATCTAAGTGAGGGAAGAGATCTACCCGATGATTTCCGACCTTAGATACCTAAGATGATGAATGCTAGGTAGTAGTGAGCTTCATAAGCCGCTATTGGATCGAGTGTGCTAGGATTAGTACTTGAGACTTCCCTATTCCGAGACTTACCCGGTAAGGAGAGGGTTGCACCCTTAAGTAGTATCCGGTTTGTGTAGAACTCCCTATTTAACCACCTTGAGACCTACCCGGTAATAGGAGTTAGATGCGGGACTAGTGAAGTGAGAGACCTACCCGGTAATTTCTCCCATTAGTGAAACACTCTTCCCCAACACCGCAACTTGTCCTTAGAATCCTTAGAACCTTGAATCCTATGCCATAACCGGAAATCTTGACCTCTAGAATCTACTTTTCTCTCTCGATCATATTCTTGTGCTTTGTGTTACTTACTCATTTGCTAGTTTAATTTGTTAGATGTTTTATTTCCTTGCTTGACTTGTGATCTTTGTTTGACCACCATAAAAACCAACAAAAACATTGAGTTTTCCATTTTCTTTGTTTCTCATCTTATCTTAGTCTAGATTCACACTATCTTTGATCATTGCTTGACTCGATTTCACCTTAGTCTTTGTGTCGACCTCGGAATACTTACCTTTCTATAAACGTCCCGTACACTGCGGGTTCGCTAGGAGTTAGGATAAATATAACGAGTAGAAATTTAAGACTTATTGCGTGCACATCACATCTATTCCTAGACGTAACAAGTTTTTGGCGCCGTTGCCGGGGACTAGGTCTAGATTGAGTCGTTTTGTGATTGTTTATAGTGTAGATCTTTCTTGTTGCTTTTGATCTCTCTCTGGTGTGTGTCTTTGCTTTTTCAGGACATCGTCTCTCTCTTTAGGTGTATGTGAAGATCTCGTGGCAAGAATTTAGCTCCATTCGATCCCGAACCGGAGAAAACCCTTCGATCTAGATCCAAGAACATCCGAAAAGAGAAAGAGATGGCCGGAAGAAACCTCCAAGCTGAGTTGGATGAAGCCTTAGAGCAAATAAGGCTAAGAGATGAGCTCTTGGAGGAAGAAAGGAGACTTGCCAATGAGAGGCAAGAGGAAACTAGGAGGGAGATTGAGGAGATTAGGCAAGCCCTTGTTCAAGGAGAGCTTAATCGCCGACAACCTCCACCTCCTCCACCACCGGTGGAGCAACCGCAGCCGGCGGCTAATGTTAGGGTTGTACCCATTGCCATTGAAGAGCCACAACCTTTGGGGAGACGTATGGATCCGGAACAAAGAGCACACCGTCCGGGTGTGAACTTGGGAGATCCCGCAGCCCACAACTATGAGCTCCGCCCTCAAGTTCTACAAATGATCCGGCATAATCAATTTGGAGGGATGGAAGGAGAGTCTCCTCATCAACACTTGATGAACTATGAGATTTTGATGGAAACTCTTAGACCGCCAAGATTGGAGAGCAACAACCATAAGCTAAGGGCTTTCTCCTTCTCTCTTAAGGACAAAGCCTTAGCTTGGTATCAATCTATTCCACAAGGGCGAGTTGGTACTTGGGAGGAGATGACAACCGAATTTTTGACTAAGTTCTTCCCCCCTTCCAAGACTACCGAGTTAAGAGGGAAGATCAATGCCTTCGTGATGAAGGATAGAGAGAGCTTGTTCAAGTCTTGGGAGAGATTCAAAGATCTTCTCCTAGATTGTCCACACCATGGCATACCGAAAATTTAGCTATTGGAGATCTACTTCAAGGGACTTGATGAAGATAGCCAATTCAAGCTTCAATCCCTTTCCGGTGGGACTTTCATGGAGAAGCATGTGGAAGATGCTTGGGAGTTTGTAGAGAAGCAAGCTCTAGTGATTGAGAAATACTCCCATAGGAAGAGTGAAGGGAGAAAGGCGGGAGCATATGAGGTGAGTGAGGTCACCATGAGCATCTTCAAGCTCGACGCCATCAACAACGAGCTAAAGTCCTTGAGGGAGTTGTGTGCTACAACCTTGAAGAACCAAGCAACCCCTCAAGTGCTTCCACAAGCTAACTTGTCTTCCAAGGAGGAGGATGTGAATTACATGGGAAGGGGAAACTACAACAACTACCAAGGCCCAAGGAACTTCAACAATAACCGGCAATTCAACAATTACCGGCCCAACCATAACCATCCCGGGTTTTCTTACTCTAACCCGGATGGAGCCTTGAACCCTCCCGCTTCTACAAGCACAACTCCACCACCAAGAGCTTCACAAGAACCTCCACCCGGATTCACTCAACCTCCAAAGGATAGAACCGAAATGATGTTTGAGCAATTGCTTGGAAGGTTGAGTGGTCTTGAGAGCACGGTGACTTCTATCTCAAAGGCTCAAAAGGTTTTGGAAGCACAAGTGTTCCAAAAGGCGGGTGAAGCACATAGAGATCCGGGAAAGCTTCCCAGAAGAACCGAAGAAAACCCAAGAGGCCAAGTGTTGGCTATTACAACAAGAAGTGGGTTAAGCATGAAGGATCCTATGCCCAAGGAGAATGCTAAAGGGAAGCAAGTGGTGAATGAAGAAGAGACTTTGCAAGGAGATGGAGGCAAGAGCAAAGATGTAGAGCCAACCTATGTGGCACCGCCTCCATACAAGCCACCACTACCGTTCTCTCAATCGCGAGCAAGAGCTCGCTTGGACAATCATTTTGGTAAGTTCCTTGAACCAATGTCTAAATTGCATATTAACATTCCGTTCATGGATGCTATTCTAGGGATGCCGGCATATGGCAAGTTCTTGAAGGAAATACTCTCCAACAAAAGGAAGTTGGAGGAGTATGGTGAGATAAGGATGACTAAGAGATCATCGGAGTTGATTCAAACGATGAAGGAAGAGATGCCTCCCAAGCTAAGGGATCCGGGATCCTTTTGTGTGCCAATCGGAGTAGGAGAAGTGAAGTATGATGCCCTATGTGATCTTGGGGCAAGTGTAAGCATCATCCCGCTTGCACTTTGCAACAAGGTTGGGCTAGGAGAGCCAAAGCCGGTCAAGATGACCCTTTACATGGCGGACCGCTCAATCACTCATCCGGTTGGGATCTTGGAAGACATTCCGGTGCAACTAGGGAAGTTCTATGTGCCCATAGACTTCGTTGTCTTGGATATTCCGGCAGACTATCCAGTTCCTATCATCTTGGGGAGACCTTTCCTAGCTACTTCCGGATGTCTAGTAGATTGCAAGAATGGGACTCTCTCCTTCAACATTGGAGAAGAGAACATCAAGTTCAAGCTATCAACAATGATGAAAGGGCCAACCCTTGATGAGGATATATTCAACATAGTTGAAGAAGAGGAGTCTAGAGAGGTTGTGAGCTCAATCTTGCTCAAGGATCCACTTGAGAGAGTTCTTAGCTCAAGCTTGATGGAAGAAGGAATTGAGGAGAGTAGCAATGAAGTAATCAAGGCCTTGAATGCATTGGACGAGCTACCAAGTGTTGGGTTTGAAGTGCTAGAAGAAGAGGAAAACTGCCAGAAAAATCGGACTAAAGGGCAAAAATCGGCCGATTTTTGTACTTATGCTGAAATTTCAGCCAGTTTTGCCAAAACAGAAACTCAGATCGACCCCCCTTCAGATAAATCGACCGATTTTTCTTCCTGGGTCGATTTTCCTGAGTCTTTTCAGCATCAACCACTTGAGTGTGAGCAATCATCAAGGGACTTCAAGGAGGCTTCCATGGCTTTGCAATCATCTTAACCTACATTGTATGGATCGTCTCCAACCGAAAAAGGTCCTCCTCAACTTGATCTTAAACCTCTTCCTTCTCATTTAAAGTATGCTTTCCTTGGTTCAAATTCAACTTATCCGGTGATTGTGAATGCATCTTTGAATGATGATGAGCTTAATAGATTGTTGAATGAATTGAAACTGCATAGAAAGGCAATAGGATACACCATTGATGATCTCGTTGGCATCAAACCTTCTTTGTGCATGCATAGGATAATGATGGAAGATAATCATAAACCCTCTATTGAACATCAAAGAAGACTAAATCCTATAAGGAAAGAGGTAGTTAAGAAGGAGATCATAAAGTTGCTAGATGCGGGAATTATCTACCCTATCTCGGATAGTAAGTGGGTTAGTCCCGTTCATGTAGTACCTAAGAAGGGTGGGATGACCGTAGTAACCAATGAGAACAATGAACTAATTCCCACTAGAACGGTTACGGGATGGAGGATGTGCATTGATTATAGGAAGTTGAACATGCCCTCTAGGAAAGATCACTTCCCTCTCCCTTTCATTGACCAAATGCTAGAAAGGTTAGCTCAACATTCCCATTTTTGTTAGCTAGATGGCTATAGTGGATTCTTCCAAATCCCTATCCACCCCGATAACCAAGAGAAAACAACCTTTACATGTCCATGGGGTACTTTTGCATATAGGAGGATGCCATTTGGGTTGTGTAATGCACCCGCCACCTTCCAAAGGTGTATGATGGCTATCTTTTTGGAATACATAGAAAATATCATGGAAGTGTTTATGGATGATTTCTCTGTTTATGGTTCTTCTTTCGATGATTGCTTGGCTAACTTGTCCTTAGTATTGCAAAGATGTGAGGAGACAAATCTTGTCTTAAATTGGGAAAAATGTCACTTCATGGTAAGTGAAGGTATTGTGTTAGGACACTTGGTGTCTAACCGTGGCATTGAGGTTGATAGGGCCAAGATTGAGACGATAGAGAAGTTGCCACCACCTATCTCGGTGAAAGGGGTAAGGAGTTTCTTAGGGTATGCCGGTTTTTACCGGAGGTTCATTCAAGACTTCTCTAAAATTTCTAAGCCCCTTACTAACCTACTAATGAAGGATGTTGAATTTGTTTTCTCCAAAGATTGCCTTGAGGCTTTTTGTAGGTTGAAGAACGCTTTGATCTCCGCACCCATCATGCAACCTCCGGATTGGAGTTTACCGTTTGAGATCATGTGTGATGCAAGCGATGTAGCCGTTGGGGCTGTTTTAGGGCAAAGGAAAGATGGGCGCACTCATGCCATTTATTATGCTAGCAAGACGCTAGATGATGCCCAACTTAACTATGCCACAACCGAGAAAGAGTTGCTAGCGGTAGTGTATGCCTTTGAGAAGTTTCGGTCATACCTTGTTGGAGCAAAGGTCATAGTCTATACGGATCATGCTGCGATCCGTTATCTCCTTACAAAGAAGGATGCCAAACCTAGGTTGATTCGGTGGATCCTTCTTCTTCAAGAGTTTGATTTGGAAATCCGGGACAAGAAGGGATCCGAGAACTCCGTGGCGGATCACCTTAGTAGACTACCTCCCTTAGAGATTGAGAGAGATGATATCCCGATTGATGACTCATTCCGGGATGAGCAATTGCAAATGGTGGAGGAGTGCTTGTTCCAAGTATCTAGAGGGAGTGAGCCGTGGTATGCCGACATAGTGAACTACTTGGTGTGTGAGGAAGTGCCTCCCGGATTAACATATGCCCAAAGGAAGAAGTTCTTCAAGGATGTAAGGCACTACTATTGGAGTGAGCCACTTTTGTTCAAAAGAGGGCCGGATGGAATGTTTAGAAGATGTATACCGGAGGATGAGGTGGAGAGTGTGATCCGCCATTATCATTCCTTGCCATGTGGAGGGCATGCTAGCTCACACAAGACATGTGCTAAAGTGTTGCAATCGGGCTTCTTTTGGCCTAGCTTGTTCAAGGATGTGCAAGGCTTTGTGGTAGCTTGTGATGCTTGCCAAAGGACGGGCAAAATCTCAAGGAGGAATGAGATGCCCTTGAACAACATACAAGAGGTAGAGATATTTGATGTATGGGGTGTGGACTTCATGGGACCATTCCCTTCTTCATGTGGCAACCTCTACATCCTATTGGCAGTTGACTATGTTTCAAGATGGGTGGAGGCAATCGCCTCTCCTACAAATGACGCCAAGGTGGTGGTGCGGTTCTTCAACCGAGTGATCTTTCCTAGGTTTGGAACACCAAGGGTGATCATAAGTGATGGAGGGAAGCACTTCACAAATAGGAATTTTGGAGCACTTTTGGCTAAGTATGGGGTGACTCATAAGGTGGCAACACCTTACCATCCCCAAACTAGTGGCCAAGTGGAGATCTCCAACCGGGAGATCAAGGCCATTCTTGAGAAGACGGTATCAAGGACGAGAAAGGATTGGGCTATGAAGCTCAATGATGCCTTGTGGGCATATAGGACCGCTTTCAAGACACCAATTGGCACCACTCCTTACAAGTTGGTCTATGGCAAGTCTTGCCACCTTCCGGTAGAGATGGAGCATAGAGCTTATTGGGCTATAAGGTGGTTAAACTTTGACCTCAAAGAAGCCGGTGAGAAGCGTTTGCTTGATATAAATGCTCTTGAAGAGATCCGGTTGGATGCTTACGAGAATGCTCGGATCTACAAGGAGCGAACCAAGCGATGGCATGACAAGAGGATCATCCCGAAAGAGTTGAGTGAAGGAGACCTTGTCCTTCTTTTCAACTCGAGGCTGCGACTCTTCCCCGGAAAGCTCAAATCAAGATGGACCGGGCCATATGTGGTGAAGAAAGTTTTCCCTCATGGAGCGGTAGAGATAGGAGGAGATCATTGTGGTGACTTCAAAGTGAATGGGCATAGATTGAAGAAGTACATCCCGGAAGCCCCGGTGGAAGTGATTGCCCCGCTTCACCTTGATTGAAACGCTCCTGAATTTGGTCAAGCTAATGACCTTAAAGAAGCGCTTAATGGGAGGCAACCCATTGGTATATATTTTTCCCTTTTGTTTTTCTTGCTTTTGTTTAATCTCACTCTTGGTGTGCTTTGTTTTTCTTTTGTGTTTTTGGGTGCTAGATCTTGTTGATTGTCATGAGTTATGAGACGTTGGAGGTCATGTGAAAGCCTCATGGACCAGTTGAAGGTACAAGATCCAAGCACATGGACGAGGAGGAAAGCACCCAGAAAAATCGGACTGTTCATGCATAAAATCGTCCGATTTTCTGGGCAACTGGGCCGATTTTTCCTCTGTAAAGGAAAGTGATGATCTCCAATCATGTATGGGTGGAGCGAACGAGGAACTTGGACGGCTTGCGGTGCCAAGCGCGGGTTCCGACACCATAATGAACATCAAGAGCTCTCTACCATCCTTGATCGATCATCCACCATCATCATCCAATGTGAACCGAAATACCAAAGCATCACCAATTTTACATTGTGAGGACTCTCTTTCACTTCTTTATTTAGCTTCCACATTGGGGACAATGTGTTTCTAAGTATGGGGTGGGGTTTTCATGATCACTTGCATGATTAGCATCTAGGATAGTTTAATTTTGTCACATGTTTCATTATGTCTTGCATTGTACATACATATTTCGAAAAATCCAAAAAACTCAGAAAATTTAAAAATTTTAGTGCTTCTAAAGCTTGGATATGACCCTTATGATGAATCTTGTCTTGTGAATTGGCTATGAATGGCCTTATGTGTCAAATTGATGATAGCATATGTGGACTTGAAGTACTTATCTTGAATCCCATGAATGATTTGTGATCATGAATGTTTGTCTTGATTGAATTGAGTATTGAAAGTCGAAATTGCATGCTAGTTCTTGCACATCATTTAGGAATGAATAAGGCAATTCATCTTTCTCTACTTCTCATCTTGATCATGTTGTTTGAGCACCTCAATTGATGAAAAATTTGACCTCTTTTGACCCATCCGGGAATAGGAGCATGATAGTGTGTTGATGTGTGTGAAAAGCAAGTGTGGGGTGAAGTTGTTGATGAAAGAATGATGTGAATGAAATGCTGAAATTGTTGTGAAAGTGTAGACAAAAATATAGGTTTGGGGACGTTGGTTTAAATGACAAGTAACTCGGTACACTTCACATAATCGGGTGTTGGTGCCTTGCCAAAGTCAAATAAACCGATAGTCCTAACGAGCTTTGGTATGTGTGCCCGGTGTGGATGCATCTCGAAAAATAGAAAAAGCCCGAGAATGGCTAATCACCAAGGTTTTGGCTTTTGTACACCAATGCCATAGTCTCAAAAATAAAAGAAGGAAAAGAAAATGAAGAAAAATATACACTTGGGGGAAGTTGATAAGAAAATGTGAAGTTGTGGTTGTTTAGTTCCTTTCCCGGATTAGCATCACATAGCCTAGAAAATTCCCACCTAATCACAACGTCTCTTGGCCTTCTATTTTACAAGTCCTTATAACCTACTTGCATGTGTGTAAGACTTAGTGATTTAGATTGGATATACTCATGATCATCTTGACTTCTTCATCTTTACATTTCATTGCATGCTATCAAGTTAAGTGTAATTGTCTTTCCATGCTTTCATTTATTTGATACATAATTGCTTGTCCATTGCCATGAAACATGACTATGAAGGTGATCCAATATTAGAAGCACAAACCCAAAAAGATTTTGCCATTTTTCTGCATACATAAATCATGTCATCTCTTAGTCTATAGTTGGGAATTTGCTCGGGGACGAGCAAACCTTAAGTATGGGGTATTTTTGATAACAAGATTTATGACTTAGGATTAGGTAGTCATTTAGATAGATTTCTCATTCATTCGTGCAAGTTTTGGCATTGATTCATGACGTCTTCGCTCAATTCACGCACATTTCTAGAAAAGACGTCTACACTACCTTTTATCGGTTTTGTAGGTAATTCGGGGATCTATTGGACGTTAATCGATACATTTGAGGGCCAAGCCTCATGATGGTACACATCCAAAGCTTTGGAGGAGCATAATTGGAGCAACAAAGGACACAAAGACCACTATTGGTGCAAGCAATGGAGCAACTCATGGCTAGACGATCATAGCATGTTTCTGCTGAAGAAAATCGGACCAACAAGCAGCTAAATCGGCCGATTTATTGCTCTGGGTCGATTTTTAGGCCTTTGACAGCTTAAAGCCACGTGTCCCACGATCTCTTGTCCGTCCTTGCTCTTGGTGGAGAATATAAGTGGTCCTGCAGGTGGTTGCTGAGCATCTCTCCTCTCCCACACTCTCATTCACAGCTCATCAATTTGGGGGAAAAGATTGGAGGAGAAGAAAAGCTCTCAAGGATTGAAGGAAGAAGAAGAACACCATTGTAGGAGAATAGTGAGGTTTTGAGTGATTTTGAGTTACTTTTGTAGTCTTGGATTGAAGAACTTTTGCAAGGATTGTTAGGAACGTTTTGGATCTTCATTTAAGAGTTTGTAAGTCTTGCTACAACTTGGATTTGGCTAAGATTTATTGATTTTGCTTGCTCATCTTTCATTATTCATCTATGAACACCATGTATGCTTGTTTGTTGATTTTGGATCTTGATATGCATATTATTGGCTAGTTTATTGTGATTCTAGAGTGATGGATTGATGATTATGGCTAGGGTGATGATAGGATGGACTTATATATTAGTTTAGGATGATTTGTATGCACGAAACCCATTCCAGAGACAAAAATCGACCTGTTCATCATGCTAGATCGACCGATTTTTGTATGATCCACCCGATTTTCTTCCCTGTTGCTCTTTAATTGAAGAATCTGCATGTTAGAGTGTTTGGTTGTTTAAATCCTAGTGTTTATTTAGCCTACTTTAGCTTAGGATCACCTAATGCTATCAATCTAAGTGAGGGAAGAGATCTACCCGATGATTTCCGACCTTAGATACCTAAGATGATGAATGCTAGGTAGTAGTGAGCTTCATAAGCCGCTATTGGATCGAGTGTGCTAGGATTAGTACTTGAGACTTCCCTATTCCGAGACTTACCCGGTAAGGAGAGGGTTGCACCCTTAAGTAGTATCCGGTTTGTGTAGAACTCCCTATTTAACCACCTTGAGACCTACCCGGTAATAGGAGTTAGATGCGGGACTAGTGAAGTGAGAGACCTACCCGGTAATTGCTCCCATTAGTGAAACACTCTTCCCCAACACCGCAACTTGTCCTTAGAATCCTTAGAACCTTGAATCCTATGCCATAACCGGAAATCTTGACCTCTAGAATCTACTTTTCTCTCTTGATCATATACTTGTGCTTTGTGTTACTTGTTCCTTTGTTAGCTTGAGTTGTTAGTTGTTTTATTATCTTGCTTGACTTGTGATCTTTGTTTGATCACCATAAAAACCAACAAAAACATTGAGTTTTCCATTTTCTTTGTTTCTCATCTTATCTTAGTCTAGATTCACACTATCTTTGATCATTGCTTGACTCGATTTCACCTTAGTCTTTGTGTCGACCTCGGAATACTTACCTTTCTACAAACGTCCCGTACACTGCGGGTTCGCTAGGAGTTAGGATAAATATAACGAGTATAAATTTAAGACTTATTGCGTGCACATCACATCTATTCCTAGACGTAACAAGTTTTTGGCGCCGTTGCCGGGGACTAGGTCTAGATTGAGTCATTTTGTGATTGTTTGTAGTGTAGATCTTTCTTGTTGCTTTTGATCTCTCTTTGGTGTGTGTCTTTGCTTTTCAGGACATCGTCTCTCTCTTTAGGTGTATGCGAAGATCTCGTGGCAAGGATTTAGCTCCATTCGATCCCGAACCGGAGAAAACCCTTCGATCTAGATCCAAGAACATCCGAAAAGAGAAAGAGATGGCCGGAAGAAACCTCCAAGCTGAGTTGGATGAAGCCTTAGAGCAAATAAGGCTAAGAGATGAGCTCTTGGAGGAAGAAAGGAGACTTGCCAATGAGAGGCAAGAGGAAACTAGGAGGGAGATTGAGGAGATTAGGCAAGCCCTTGTTCAAGGAGAGCTTAATCGCCGACAACCTCCACCTCCTCCACCACCGATGGAGCAACCGCAGCCGGCGGCTAATGTTAGGGTTGTGCCCGTTGCCATTGAAGAGCCACAAACCCTAGGGAGACGTATGGATCCGGCACAAAGAGCACACCGTCCGGGTGTGAACTTAGGAGATCCCGCAGCCCACAACTATGAGCTCCGCCCTCAAGTTCTACAAATGATCCGGCATAATCAATTTGGAGGGATGGAAGGAGAGTCTCCTCATCAACACTTGATGAATTACGAGATTTTGATGGAGACTCTTAGACCGCCAAGATTGGAGAGCAACAACCATAAGCTAAGGGCTTTCTCCTTCTCTCTTAAGGACAAGGCCTTGGCTTGGTATCAATCTATTCCACAAGGGCGAGTTGGTACTTGGGAGGAGATGACAACCGAGTTTTTGACTAAGTTCTTCCCACCTTCCAAGACTACCGAGTTAAGAGGGAAGATCAATGCCTTCGTGATGAAGGATAGAGAGATTTTGTTCAAGTCTTGGGAGAGATTCAAAGACCTTCTCCTAGATTGTCCACACCATGGCATACCGAAAATTGAGCTATTGGAGATCTACTTCAAGGGACTTGATGAAGATAGCCAATTCAAGCTTCAATCTCTTTCCGGTGGGACATTTATGGAGAAGCATGTAGATGATGCTTGGGAGTTTGTGGAGAAGCAAGCTCTAGTAATTGAGAAGTATTCCCATAGGAAGAGTGAAGGGAGAAAGGCGGGAGCATATGAGGTGAGTGAGGTCACCATGAGCAATTTCAAGCTTGACGCCATCAACAACGAGCTAAAGTCCTTGAGGGAGTTGTGTGCTACAACCTTGAAGAACCAAGCAACCCCTCAAGTGATTCCACAAGCTAACTTGTCTTCCAAGGAGGAGGATGTGAACTATATGGGAAGGGGCAACTACAACAACTACCAAGGCCCAAGGAACTTCAACAACAACCGGCAATTCAACAATTACCGGCCCAACCATAACCATCCCGGGTTTTCTTACTCTAACCCGGATGGAGCCTTGAACCCTCCCGCTTCTACAAGCACAACTCCACCACCAAGAGCTTCACAAGAACCTCCACCCGGATTCACTCAACCTCCAAAGGATAGAACCGAAATGATGTTTGAGCAATTGCTTGGAAGGTTGAGTGGTCTTGAGAGCACGGTGACTTCTATCTCAAAGGCTCAAAAGGTTTTGGAAGCACAAGTGTTCCAAAAGGCGGGTGAAGCACATAGAGATCCGGGAAAGCTCCCCGGAAGAACCGAAGAAAACCCAAGAGGCCAAGTATTGGCTATTACAACAAGAAGTGGGTTAAGCATGAAGGATCCTTTGCCCAAGGAGAATGCTAAAGGGAAGCAAGTGGTGATAGAGGAAGAGACTTTGCAAGGAGATAGAGGCAAGAGCAAGGATGTAGAGCCAACCTATGTGGCACCGCCTCCATACAAGCCACCACTACCGTTCTCTCAATCGCGAGCAAGAGCTCGCTTGGACAATCATTTTGGTAAGTTCCTTGAACCAATGTCTAAATTGCATATTAACATTCCGTTCATGGATGCTATTCTAGGGATGCCGGCATATGGCAAGTTCTTGAAGGAAATACTCTCCAACAAAAGGAAGTTGGAGGAGTATGGTGAGATAAGGATGACTAAGAGATCATCGGAGTTGATTCAAACGATGAAGGAAGAGATGCCTCCCAAGCTAAGGGATCCGGGATCCTTTTGTGTGCCAATCGGAGTAGGAGAAGTGAAGTATGACGCCCTATGTGATCTTGGGGCAAGTGTAAGCATCATCCCGCTTGCACTTTGCAACAAGGTTGGGCTAGGAGAGCCGAAGCCGGTCAAGATGACCCTTTACATGGCGGACCGCTCAATCACTCATCCGGTTGGGATCTTGGAAGACATTCCGGTGCAACTAGGGAAGTTCTATGTGCCCATAGACTTCGTTGTCTTGGATATTCCGGCAGACTATCCAGTTCCTATCATCTTGGGGAGACCTTTCCTAGCTACTTCCGGATGTCTAGTAGATTGCAAGAATGGGACTCTCTCCTTCAACATTGGAGAAGAAAACATCAAGTTCAAGCTATCAACAATGATGAAAGGGCCAACCCTTGATGAGGATATATTCAACATAGTTGAAGAAGAGGAGTCTAGAGAGGTTGTGAGCTCAATCTTGCTCAAGGATCCACTTGAGAGAGTTCTTAGCTCAAGCTTGATGGAAGAAGGAATTGAGGAGAGTAGCAATGAAGTAATCAAGGCCTTGAATGCATTGGACGAGCTACCAAGTGTTGGGTTTGAAGTGCTAGAAGAAGAGGAAAACTGCCAGAAAAATCGGACTAAAGGGCAAAAATCGGCCGATTTTTGTACTTGTGTTGAAATTTCAGCCAGTTTTGCCAAAACAGAAACTCAGATCGACCCACTGCTTGAAAAATCGTCCGATTTTTCCTCCTGGACCGATTTTTCTGAGTCTTTTCAGCATCAACCACTTGAGTATGAGCAATCATCAAGGGACTTCAAGGAGGCCTCCATGGCTTTGCAATCATCTCAACCTACATTGTATGGATCGTCTCCAACCGAAAAAGGTCCTCCTCAACTTGATCTTAAACCTCTTCCTTCTCATTTAAAGTATGCTTTCCTTGGTTCAAATTCTACTTATCCGGTGATTGTGAATGCATCTTTGAATGATGATGAGCTTAATAGATTGTTGAATGAATTGAAACTGCATAGAAAGGCAATAGGATACACCATTGATGATCTTGTTGGCATCAAACCTTCTTTGTGCATGCATAGGATAATGATGGAAGATAATCATAAACCCTCTATTGAACATCAAAGAAGACTAAATCCTATAATGAAAGAGGTAGTTAAGAAGGAGATCATAAAGTTGCTAGATGCGGGAATTATCTACCCTATCTCGGATAGTAAGTGGGTTAGTCCCGTTCATGTAGTACCTAAGAAGGGTGGGATGACCGTAGTAACCAATGAGAACAATGAACTAATTCCCACTAGAACGGTTACGGGATGGAGGATGTGCATTGATTATAGGAAGCTTAACATGGCCTCTAGGAAAGATCACTTCCCTCTTCCTTTCATTGACCAAATGCTAGAAAGGTTAGCTCAACATTCCCATTTTTGTTAGCTAGATGGCTATAGTGGATTCTTCCAAATCCCTATCCACCCCGATAACCAAGAGAAAACAACCTTTACATGTCCATGGGGTACTTTTGCATATAGGAGGATGCCATTTGGGTTGTGTAATGCACCCGCCACCTTCCAAAGGTGTATGATGGCTATCTTTTTGGAATACATAGAAAATATCATGGAAGTGTTTATGGATGATTTCTCTGTTTATGGTTCTTCTTTCGATGATTGCTTGGCTAACTTGTCCTTAGTATTGCAAAGATGTGAGGAGACAAATCTTGTCTTAAATTGGGAAAAATGTCACTTCATGGTAAGTGAAGGTATTGTGTTAGGACACTTGGTGTCTAACCGTGGCATTGAGGTTGATAGGGCCAAGATTGAGACGATAGAGAAGTTGCCACCACCTATCTCGGTGAAAGGGGTAAGGAGTTTCTTAGGGTATGCCGGTTTTTACCGGAGGTTCATTCAAGACTTCTCTAAAATTTCTAAGCCCCTTACTAACCTACTAATGAAGGATGTTGAATTTGTTTTCTCCAAAGATTGCCTTGAGGCTTTTTGTAGGTTGAAGAACGCTTTGATCTCCGCACCTATCATGCAACCTCCGGATTGGAGTTTACCGTTTGAGATCATGTGTGATGCAAGCGATGTAGCCGTTGGGGCTGTTTTGGGGCAAAAGAAAGATGGGCGCACTCATGCCATTTATTATGCTAGCAAGACGCTAGATGATGCCCAACTTAACTATGCCACAACCGAGAAAGAGTTGCTAGCGGTAGTGTATGCCTTTGAGAAGTTTCGGTCATACCTTGTTGGAGCAAAGGTCATAGTCTATACGGATCATGCTGCGATCCGTTATCTCCTTACAAAGAAGGATGCCAAACCTAGGTTGATTCGGTGGATCCTTCTTCTTCAAGAGTTTGATTTGGAAATCCGGGACAAGAAGGGATCCGAGAACTCCGTGGCGGATCACCTTAGTAGACTACCTCCCTTAGAGATTGAGAGAGATGATATCCCGATTGATGACTCATTCCGGGATGAGCAATTGCAAATGGTGGAGGAGTGCTTGTTCCAAGTATCTAGAGGGAGTGAGCCGTGGTATGCCGACATAGTGAACTACTTGGTGTGTGAGGAAGTGCCTCCCGGATTAACATATGCCCAAAGGAAGAAGTTCTTCAAGGATGTAAGGCACTACTATTGGAGTGAGCCACTTTTGTTCAAAAGAGGGCCGGATGGAATGTTTAGAAGATGTATACCGGAGGATGAGGTGGAGAGTGTGATCCGCCATTATCATTCCTTGCCATGTGGAGGGCATGCTAGCTCACACAAGACATGTGCTAAAGTGTTGCAATCGGGCTTCTTTTGGCCTAGCTTGTTCAAGGATGTGCAAGGCTTTGTGGTAGCTTGTGATGCTTGCCAAAGGACGGGCAAAATCTCAAGGAGGAATGAGATGCCCTTGAACAACATACAAGAGGTAGAGATATTTGATGTATGGGGTGTGGACTTCATGGGACCATTCCCTTCTTCATGTGGCAACCTCTACATCCTATTGGCAGTTGACTATGTTTCAAGATGGGTGGAGGCAATCGCCTCTCCTACAAATGACGCCAAGGTGGTGGTGCGGTTCTTCAACCGAGTGATCTTTCCTAGGTTTGGAACACCAAGGGTGATCATAAGTGATGGAGGGAAGCACTTCACAAATAGGAATTTTGGAGCACTTTTGGCTAAGTATGGGGTGACTCATAAGGTGGCAACACCTTACCATCCCCAAACTAGTGGCCAAGTGGAGATCTCCAACCGGGAGATCAAGGCCATTCTTGAGAAGACGGTATCAAGGACGAGAAAGGATTGGGCTATGAAGCTCAATGATGCCTTGTGGGCATATAGGACCGCTTTCAAGACACCAATTGGCACCACTCCTTACAAGTTGGTCTATGGCAAGTCTTGCCACCTTCCGGTAGAGATGGAGCATAGAGCATATTGGGCTATAAGGTGGTTAAACTTTGACCTCAAAGAAGCCGGTGAGAAGCGTTTGCTTGATATAAATGCTCTTGAAGAGATCCGGTTGGATGCTTACGAGAATGCTCGGATCTACAAGGAGCGAACCAAGCGATGGCATGACAAGAGGATCATCCCGAAAGAGTTGAGTGAAGGAGACCTTGTCCTTCTTTTCAACTCGAGGCTGCGACTCTTCCCCGGAAAGCTCAAATCAAGATGGACCGGGCCATATGTGGTGAAGAAGATCTTTCCTCATGGAGCGGTAGAGATAGGAGGAGATCATTGTGGTGACTTCAAAGTGAATGGGCATAGATTGAAGAAGTACATCCCGGAAGCCCCGGTGGAAGTGATTGCCCCGCTTCACCTTGATTGAAACGCTCCTGAATTTGGTCAAGCTAATGACCTTAAAGAAGCGCTTAATGGGAGGCAACCCATTGGTATATATTTTTCCCTTTTGTTTTTCTTGCTTTTGTTTAATCTCACTCTTGGTGTGCTTTGTTTTTCTTTTGTGTTTTTGGGTGCTAGATCTTGTTGATTGTCATGAGTTATGAGAAGTTGGAGGTCATGTGAAAGCCTCATGGACCAGTTGAAGGTACAAGATCCAAGCACATGGACGAGGAGGAAGGCACCCAGAAAAATCGGACTGTTCATGCATAAAATCGTCCGATTTTCTGGGCAACTGGGCCGATTTTTCCTCTGTAAAGGAAAGTGATGATCTCCAATCATGTATGGGTGGAGCGAACGAGGAACTTGGACGGCTTGCGGTGCCAAGCGCGGGTTCCGACACCATAATGAACATCAAGAGCTCTCTACCATCCTTGATCGATCATCCACCATCATCATTCAATATGACCCGAAATACCAAAGCATCACCAATTTTACATTGTGAGGACTCTCTTTCACTTCTTTATTTAGCTTCCATATTGGGGACAATGTGTTTCTAAGTATGGGGTGGGGTTTTCATGATCACTTGCATGATTAGCATCTAGGATAGTTCAATTTTGTCACATGTTTCATTATGTCTTGCATTGTACATACATATTTCGAAAATTCCAAAAAACCAGAAAATTTTAAAAAAATTTTAGTGCTTCTAAGGCTTGGATATGACCCTAATGATTGAACCTTGTCTTGTGAATTGGCTATGGATAGCCTTATGTGTTGAATTAATGATAGCATATGTGGACTTGAAGTACTTACCTTGAATCCCATGAATGATTTGTGATCATGAATGTTTGTCTTGATTGAATTGAGTATTGAAAGTCGAAATTGCATGCTAGTTCTTGCACATCATTTAGGAATAAATGAGGCAATTCATCTTTCTCTACTTCTCATCTTGATCATGTTGTTTGAGCACCTCAATTGATGAAAAATTTGACCTCTTTTGACCCATCCGGGAATAGGAGCATGATAGTGTGTTGATGTGTGTGAAAAGCAAGTGTGGGGTGAAGTTGTTGATGAAAGAATGATGTGAATGAAATGCTGAAATTGTTGTGAAAGTGTAGACAAAAATATAGGGTTGGGGACGTTGGTTTAAATGACAAGTAACTCGGTACACTTCACATAATCGGGTGTTGGTGCCTTGCCAAAGTCAAATAAACCGATAGTCCTAACGAGCTTTGGTATGTGTGCCCGGTGTGGATGCATCTCGAAAAATAGAAAAAGCCCGAGAATGGCTAATCACCAAGGTTTTGGCTTTTGTACACCAATGCCATAGTCTCAAAAATAAAAGAAGGAAAAGAAAATGAAGAAAAATATACACTTGGGGGAAGTTGATAAGAAAATTTGAAGTTCTGGTTGTTTAGTTCCTTTCCCGGATTAGCATCACAAAGCCTAGAAAATTCCCACCTAATCACAACGTCTCTTGGCCTTCTATTTCACAAAGTCCTTATGACCTACTTGCATGTGTGTAAGACTAAGTGATTTAGATTGGATATGCTCATGATCATCTTGACTTCTTCATCTTTACATTTCATTGCATGCTATCAAGTTAAGTGTAATTGTCTTTCCATGCTTTCATTTATTTGATACAGAATTGCTTGTCCATTGCCATGAAACATGACTATGAAGGTGATCCAATATTAGAAGCACAAACCCAAAAAGATTTTGCCATTTTTCTGCATACATAAATCATGTCATCTCTTAGTCTATAGTTGGGAATTTGCTCGGGGACGAGCAAACCTTAAGTATGGGGTATTTTTGATAACACGATTTATGAATTAGGATTAGGTAATCATTTAGATAGAATTTTCACTCATTCATGCACGTTTTGGCATTGGTTCATGATGTCTTCGCTCAATTCATGCACATTTCTAGAAAAGACGTCTACACCACCTTTTATCGGTTTTGTAGGTAATTCTGGGATCTATTGGACGTTAATCGATACATTTGAGGGCCAAGCCTCATGATGGTACACATCCAAAGCTTTGGAGGAGCATAATTGGAGCAACAAAGGACACAAAGACCACTATTGGTGCAAGCAATGGAGCAACTCATGGCTAGACGATCATAGCATGTTTCTGCTGAAGAAAATCGGACCAACAAGCAGCTAAATCGGCCGATTTATTGCTCTGGGTCGATTTTTAGGCCTTTGACAGCTTAAAGCCACGTGTCCCACGATCTCTTGTCCGTCCTTGCTCTTGGTGGAGAATATAAGTGGTCCTGCAGGTGGTTGCTGAGCATCTCTCCTCTCCCACACTCTCATTCACAGCTCATCAATTTGGGGGAAAAGATTGGAGGAGAAGAAAAGCTCTCAAGGATTGAAGGAAGAAGAAGAACACCATTGTAGGAGAATAGTGAGGTTTTGAGTGATTTTGAGTTACTTTTGTAGTCTTGGATTGAAGAACTTTTGCAAGGATTGTTAGGAACGTTTTGGATCTTCATTTAAGAGTTTGTAAGTCTTGCTACAACTTGGATTTGGCTAAGATTTATTGATTTTGCTTGCTCATCTTTCATTATTCATCTATGAACACCATGTATGCTTGTTTGTTGATTTTGGATCTTGATATGCATATTATTGGCTAGTTTATTGTGATTCTAGAGTGATGGATTGATGATTATGGCTAGGGTGATGATAGGATGGACTTATATATTAGTTTAGGATGATTTGTATGCACGAAACCCATTCCAGAGACAAAAATCGACCTGTTCATCATGCTAGATCGACCGATTTTTGTATGATCCACCCGATTTTCTTCCCTGTTGCTCTTTAATTGAAGAATCTGCATGTTAGAGTGTTTGGTTGTTTAAATCCTAGTGTTTATTTAGCCTACTTTAGCTTAGGATCACCTAATGCTATCAATCTAAGTGAGGGAAGAGATCTACCCGATGATTTCCGACCTTAGATACCTAAGATGATGAATGCTAGGTAGTAGTGAGCTTCATAAGCCGCTATTGGATCGAGTGTGCTAGGATTAGTACTTGAGACTTCCCTATTCCGAGACTTACCCGGTAAGGAGAGGGTTGCACCCTTAAGTAGTATCCGGTTTGTGTAGAACTCCCTATTTAACCACCTTGAGACCTACCCGGTAATAGGAGTTAGATGCGGGACTAGTGAAGTGAGAGACCTACCCGGTAATTGCTCCCATTAGTGAAACACTCTTCCCCAACACCGCAACTTGTCCTTAGAATCCTTAGAACCTTGAATCCTATGCCATAACCGGAAATCTTGACCTCTAGAATCTACTTTTCTCTCTTGATCATATTCTTGTGCTTTGTGTTACTTACTCATTTGCTAGTTTAATTTGTTAGATGTTTTATTTCCTTGCTTGACTTGTGATCTTTGTTTGACCACCATAAAAACCAACAAAAACATTGAGTTTTCCATTTTCTTTGTTTCTCATCTTATCTTAGTCTAGATTCACACTATCTTTGATCATTGCTTGACTCGATTTCACCTTAGTCTTTGTGTCGACCTCGGAATACTTACCTTTCTACAAACGTCCCGTACACTGCGGGTTCGCTAGGAGTTAGGATAAATATAACGAGTATAAATTTAAGACTTATTGCGTGCACATCACATCTATTCCTAGACGTAACAGATATCCACCTCGACACCATAGAGAAGGATGCACGGATGGCGTGAGATCTCTACCATGCTCAATTCGGTCGTCCCTATGACCCCTCTTGGTTCCCGTTCCCACCACCACTCGGATGATGACGTTCCACTTCTATCGGTTTTATCAAACTTCGTGAGTTTCTTGTACTTTTCTTTCTTTTATTGCACATTGGGGACAATGTGTAGTTCTAGTATGGGTGATTGAGAAACATGGTCTGTAATAACTACTTTGATACTTGCTTTGATCTATGTCCATCGTACTTTTCATTCTCATTGCTTTTGTCACATGTTTTGATATTGCCTTGCATTATATAGCTTTGGAAAATCAGAAAAATTGAAAAATTTAAAAATTTTGTGCTTCTATGATTGGAAAAGACCTCAATGAAGAAAATTACTTGTGGAATGGATTTTTGATATTTTTATGTGCTTAAATTGAATTGTGAATTGTGAAGAATTTGAATGTTTTGTTGAATTTTCTTGCAAGTTTGATAATTTGGATTTTGGTCTAAATCATGTTGAGAAATTGAAGATTGAAACCGCTTTATAAGTTCTTGCACTTCTTATTAATATGATTACGGATCTTCGGTTTTCATTCCTTTCTTCTTCTTGATTCACCTTCTAGCTCCTCATGTATATGTTTTGCCTCCTTTATACCTATCCGGAAATTAGGATGCCATTGTGTAAAAGTTGTGAAGTTTGAAGTTGAAAGTGGTGAAGTGTGTTAGAAAATAGGTTTGAGGAATTCAATCATGACGATGAGTAGCTCAACACCATTCGAATATCCGGGTGTTTGTGTCTTGCCAAAGTCGAATTGAGCGATATTCCTAACGAGTCATGGTGTGCGCATTACAGTTTGAGGCAACTCGAAAAATTGGGGTATGTTGATTTCCTAGGCTTCGATTATTGTGCACATCTATCCTTGATCTCAAAAAGTGAAAGTAAAGAAAAAAAATTGCTGAAAAAGAAGAGAAAAAGAGCTTATTGGTGGGTGTTGAAGTGTGCTTACAAAGTTGTGATGTTATTGTCCTCTTTATCGGATTTTGCACCATATATCCTATACATGTCCCACTCTAACACGTTTCTTGACCTTCATTTGAAAGACCTTAAGATCTTTAAGTTTGTTGTCTGGTTTTGTGGTTTAAATTGGATTCTTCCATGATTGATTTTGATTTTGCTTCAGGTTATGATGCTTGTTTTGAAAACTTTTGCAAGATATGATGATTCTTTTCAAGACATGAGTCTTTTTGCTCACATAACGGTTTTCACAAACTATGAAACAAGTGTGGAGAGCAATCCTTGTATAGAAGCACGGTACCAAAAATATTGTGTTTTTTCCTTGTCATCGCATTCATATTTCATACATCTTTGTATCCTAGATTTGAACCTTGCTTGGGGACAAGCAAGAGGCAAGTATGGGGTATTTTAATTGCATGAAATATGACGTTAGTTTAGATGTGCATATAGGTAGTTTTTCCCTTCCTTTTGAGTACATGGACATGTTTTCATAGCACTTATTGAGCATATTCACCTATTATGTTGGAATAGAGATCTACGCAAGCTTTGTTGTGATTTTAGGTGAATTAACGGTGAATTGGAGTGGAAATGGAGCATTCATGGAGTGTTGATCAAAGTGGAACTCATTAGAGAGCATTGAAGAAGCCTAGGAAGGAGTATGAAGCGAAGCAAAGGAGAAAAGCAACGAAAAGGAAGAACCACGACCAAAGAAGAAACTTCCACGGCCGAGGTTTTGTTAATTCTTTGATTTTCACACGTAGAAAGGAAGGTCGAGAGTCATCACGGGACAAACCACGGCTGTGGTTTTGATGACGTCACCCGTGGTTTTCTTCGGGAAAAGCCGTTCCGTTGTTGCCACGTCAGCAACATAAAGGGAGAGATTTTAGACCTAATTTTATTCTATAAAAGAAGGTTGACGGCTACATTTTGAAAAACACTCTTGGACTCGCTTACACACTTTAACACTTTCACATTTAGGTTTGACGAATTAATCCACATTGGAGATTCTCTTGCTTCATCATTGGAAGGAGATTGAAGAGCTTTGGAATTGCGAGTTGGAGATTGAAGACATTTGTGAAGTTTTCTTAGGTTTTGATTCTTGTCTTTTAAGAACACGAGAACTGCGATTACTTGTTGTTTGATTCAGTTTTTGAGATTTGGAGATTACTTATTTGGAAATCATAAGTTCTTCTTTGTGTTTTCTTGGTTGCATGGTATTCTTGATTTCTTCCTTTAATCTTGAATTGAATATGATGATGATTGTTGGCTACCCCCCTGCGATTCTAGGGTGAAGGGTTGATGGTTGTGGTATAGATAATGATAGATTTAACCATGTAACAGATCGGACCCTGAGAGTTGTGAGTCGAAACCCTCGCATAAGGTTTTCCACGGCTTGTTCTTAAGGAACCACGCCCGTGGTTTCCTAAGATCCTGCCGTGGTTTCCTATGTCGTGCACGTTTTGCTTTTACCTTTACCCAAAGTTAAAGAACACCTAAACCCTAGCCTTGTTGAACCATTATTGCACATAGCCTTGCTTTGTTATTAATGTTTATGAGTTCTAGTTAATAGAGGATTCAAAACCCTCTATTAGGGTTAAGAGTGTCAAAGCCTTTACCTTGTGCTTCCTTTCGATTTCCTTGGGTTTGATTTTGGTATTGAGAGTATAATCCTATCCTTAGATCATCTTCTTGACGAGACTCAATATCCGTTAAGAAGAACCTTTGGGTGAGACAAAAGGGTGTTGGAACTTCACTGTACGATATCCTACCTTAGATTATATACCTTTGCTATCCAGCTCTGTCCTTTACACATCTTTAGACATCTTGAATCGGAAACCACAATCAGATACTTGGATCTCTAGAATATGCATTCCCTAATTATTCTTGCATCCTATTCATTACATTTGATCATTGCTTTGCTTGCTTTACAAGTTAGATTGCTTACTGGTTTGTTCTCACCAATTCCTTGAGATCGACTCCGAAGTATCAACCCTTACTACGATAGATTCGTACACTGTGGGCTCGCTATCATTAGGCACTATTCTTGGATATAAATATAAAGCTTTTTGCACACACACCTTTTGGAGGGAACAGTGGTCGCTGGTGTTGCTGGCTCCTATGCACTCTTGAGCTCAAAGACTCTAGTATGAGCTCCTCTCGTATTTGTGGTGCCTCCACCACGTCCTCTACCTCTGCCCTATACCCGAGTGGAACCTTGGGGAGAGGGGTAACCTGGGGTCCTCTACTACTGACCCTGTGATTGATATTGAGGCGGCCTCTGCCCACCTACTACAATGCTAGTAGGTGACGAACCCTGTTGTGATGATGCCTTTCCTTGCCAGCAAAACATAACTCTATTTCCGAGCTTGCCACATGAAAAGAAGGTCACTGGTGTCTTCTTACAATCAGCTCTCACATGTTCGACACCTCTGCAATTGTGACACTTCCGTCCCCTATCAGAACTCTACACCGCCTGTTGGAAACCAGAGCATCCCGGCGTCTGACTATGCCCAAAACCAAAATATGTAGCTCCCGTACTGGCTGGTCCAGTCCTCTGTTTCTTCTCAAGTCCTCCTGTTTGAGTAGCTCTCCTTGGACCCGGTCGGTCCTTCTCATAGGCTGATGCTCTATCTTGATAGTCCATTAGGAAGTCATAATGAAAACCAGCAAGATAAGCACGGGTAGTTTCTCTCAACCTCCGGGAGGATAGGTACACATGCTGGTCCTCTAGAGGTGCGGAAGGACCCAATAGTGATAACTCCTCATGAAACTTCCTAATCATTTCCAAAATAGGAATGTCCTTAAAACCAGCCTTGAGGAAATCATGCAGTCTCCCTCTCCTCATTGTTATATGGAAGTAGCAATCCCGGATCATACTCCTCATCTGGTCAAATCTCGTGACCTTGCTACGAACTATCCTCCACCAGTGTGCTTAGTCTCGGAATAAAGTTTGCACTAGTTCCACTAGTCGACTCTCTAGGCAACGAATCGACTCCAAGGCCGTATCTACATGGTCTAGCCAAATCTCTACCTCCAAACCTGCCTTTCCTTCGAAAGGAGGCACCTTCAGCTGGTTGAAAGACTTCAACCAACGATCCTGTTTCGGTGCTCTCATCTCATCTTGGGCCTTGTCGACCTTAGCAGCTCTCACAGGTGCAACTATCACCTATGTCACTCTTTGTAAAATCTCAGCTGATCTCTCAAGTACCGGCGGTGTTGGGGAAGGTCCCCTTGTCCTAATGGCCTCCTCAACCCTCTAAACATACTCTCGATAAGCAGATGCTCCAATGGACACTCGACCTGACTCGGTTGACTGTGCTCTTTGTGCTCCGGACCTAGCAGCGGTCCCATTCCCGATCTCGGAGAAAACACTCTCAACCCCAAATCTATCCTATAGAAAACACTTACAATGTCAAAGCAGATCCGCAAAATAATTCAGTTATTACAAACCAAATATCTCAAAGCACATAATGGCCTCCTCGACCCTCTAGACATACTCTCGATAGGCAGTTTTTGTACGTTTTTCAATCAAAAATCCTGTTGTAATGCATGTAATGTTCAAAATAGCTTATAAGCATATAATGGAAGTAGAGAAAATAGTCATAAGCACATAAGTCGGTTATTACAGACCAAATATCTCAAATCACCCCATACTTAGGATACATCATCTCGATGGGTATAAGAAGTCTAGAGAAAAACACTTACAATGTCAAAGCAGATCCGCAAAATAAGAAAAGATAAAGTAGCAGCTCTGTGGAAGGCTCGATCATGCACCCGTAGGAGGAGGTGGATGAAAGGGGTACAAGGATGGATCTAATGAATATCCCATCTACTGTTGGAACTGTAGCTCCATCATCCGGCGCTAGTAGTGATGAATCTTTTGCATCTCACGCCTCATGGCACCAATCTCGTTGGTCTCTTCTCAGACCGACCCGTCTGAGAAGTCCTCCTCTGGCTAGCTCTCTCTCGCTCATAGGCAGAGGCCCGATCCCAGTAGTCTGCCAATGACTCACAGTGGAATCCCGCCATATACGAACATGTGCTCTCCCTCAGACGATTGGAGAACAGATACACATGTTGGTCCTCAAATGGTGCAGATGGACCCAGCAATGCTAACTCAGTCTGGAAGCGGCGGATAACATCTGTAATAGGTACATCCTCAAAACCCGCCTCCACGAAGTCTTGAAACTTCTCCCTCATTAATGAGGCAGGGCAAAACTGCTCCCTCAACAAAGTCCTCATCTGGTCATAACTCGTAACTCGTGCTCGGACAGTCCTCCACCATTGGTAAGCAAGGTCACGGAATAGAGACTGCACTATCTCTATCCGTTTGTCCTCAAGACACCTAATAGCTCTAAAGCTGAGTCTACATGTCCTATCCACACCTCAGTCTCTAACCCAATCTGCCCTGAGAAGGGTGGTACTCCCTGCTGATGAAACGCCTTCAACTAAGTATCTGGTCGAGGCCATCTGGTCTCCTCTACGGCTCTAGCAGTCCCAGCAGCATGTGCAAGCATAACTGGCACCTGAGTGGCTCCATGGGATCTCTCAGATGATCCCTCATGCCTTGGTAGATCTGGGGCTCGTCTGCCTGCTCTGATGGCCTCCTCAAAATGTCTGAGGTACTCTCTAAACTCTAGTCCTCCCATGGAGACACGATCTGAGTCATCAGTCTGAGCTCAATGTGCCTGCTGTCTCCTGGATCCACCACTCCTCGTCTATGGGACGACATCTCAGCAACCTCCTCAAGAGCCTCCTCCACCACTGGTGGATCAGCATTGGAAGCCGGTCCCTGTCCTATCCCTCATGGAGGAAGAGGTGGTCTACCTCTACCTCGACATACAACAATAGTAGCTCTAGTCCGAGGCATATGCGGGGTATCCAAACCTAACTTATAAGGCTCTATATGGGCCATATGTATATATATATATATATATATATATATATATATATATATATATATATATATATATATATATATATATCTATATCTATATTGTGGAGATCCTCAGAAGGGTGACGACTTCTGTACATACTATCCCAAAACACCTGTACTCGCTTTAAAACCAAAACCTTTTCAAAAGGTCAGACCCCTTTCGGGTTCTGTTTATTTATCCACTCTACCTTAATTGCAGATATAAAGTGCCATTGTTGTCAACCTAAGGCTCTGATACCCACTCTGTAACACCCCAAATCCGCGGGACTCGGAGTGTCACATTGGGCTAGGATCTCACAATGGATCCTGACCCTAGCCTGACAACAAGTTCACTGGATCTTACAACAAGGCACAAGTAGATGAAAACCAAAAATATAAAACTGTATAAGATACATCAAAAAGGTTTACAACAACAAAGCCGAGTACAAAAGAACATCCATAAACATCAGATACAAAAGATATCCTATATCTCACGCAACCTTAATGTACAGAAGTCCTCGGCTGGTCACCCCATCTGACTCACTCTACAGTCTTCCTAACCTGCAGATTATCTACAACACCGTATACACCGTTAGCTACAGTAATGAATAAGCATGAAGGTAATAGCACAAACACACATCATCATCTCATACATGCAATGCCACACACATTCATTTATTATCTTTCAATTTTGTTATTCTATTACTAATTCAACTTATTTTGTAACACGAGGAGCTTCAAGAACCTCGTCCCTTCCAACGTAACACAAGGGTTTTGCATGGGGGTGATCATCACTCGTCCCCCCCTGTGAGATCATCTTCAAGGCACCTCCTCCTACCCGCAGGCAGAGGCAAGTGGTCACGACCCATTTGTAACAGTTAGGATTTCGAATTCTAATTAATGTTGATTAACTTAATCGTTGATAGTAATTGACATATAACTCGCGAAGATTTCGCAAGTGATGAGCAAGAGTCCCACAGTTATGATCCTGGCGTAATTTTGGACGTTTGGGAAAATTTTTACTTTTTTCCCGGGTAATTATTTTTACCCTCCGGTGTTATTTGAAGAATTTGGGAGCTCCAATTAATAAAAAATGCAGTTGAGAGAAATGATCAGGACATCGGATATGTCCTAGATATGAAATAACATGGAGAGGCAAAACGGCCAAAAGAGTCGTTATTTCGTTTCTTAATGGCTAAGAAA
Source organism: Fagopyrum esculentum (assembly GCA_033239045.1). NCBI lineage: Eukaryota > Viridiplantae > Streptophyta > Magnoliopsida > Caryophyllales > Polygonaceae > Fagopyrum > Fagopyrum esculentum. The sequence goes on along the minus strand of BSUD01000001.1, from coordinate 41,915,484 downwards.
GACGGCTTAGGAATACACGTTTTCCGAGGCAGTTGTGGAATAATTATCCCTACAATATTCCAGATTTAATGTTCCAATCTCGGGAAGTTTGGAGAAAGAGGTTCGACCCGCTAGCGGAAAAATCCTTTATTAATTCATTTCCTTTCACGTTTCGTCGTAAAAGCTCCGATTTCTCTCAACCTTCAAACTCAGATCTACTCTCCGTTTCTAATCCGATTTCAATTCCTTTTGAGTTTCTAGATTCCTCTCTTCATTCTCTTCATAACGGTACCGAGTTTCTGCATTTCCGAGTATATGGAGGGCTGATCGAGCATATATGTCACCAGGACAGCTCCGTCGCTCAGATTCCGATGAATTTGATGCTGTCCATGCGTAGCCTGCGTCGTTGTGATTCCGAATCTTCTTTCAGATCGTCATTCGGGTTAGTAACGAATAAGTTATGAATTTATTCGTTTTCCGTACTGCGATTTAACTTGAGTTTAGGCTTGTCAAATAGGACAATTAGAAATTCCATTATGGTCGTTATAGTATTCTGGTGATTATAAGTTGTTTGTTTGATGAAATGTGATGACAGGGGGTTTAGCAATTGTCTGCGGGCAAAAAGTTATTCTGGCGAAATCTAATTAATTAATTAAAGGTTAATTAATTAAATTAGGATTAGAATTGAGATTGAGGAATGTTGATTAGATACTACCTTGAGATTTGAGGAATTGTGAGTTATGTTGAGATATTGAGGTTTAGTTGGTTGTGAGGCTTATAGATTGATTATGATCCTTATGGATCCCTTGGGTCTAGATGTGACCTTTTTGATTGATAGGAGTATTGATATCTCTTTATGCCTTGTTATTAGGCAATATACCTCTCAGGATTGGAGGTTGATCGTGGTTGTGATTGTACGAGGTTGAGGTAAGTCCGTAGGACTTACTTAGCTACCACCCCTATATTGGGTGTTTGCATGAGTGGTGTGTGCTTTATATGTTTGCTATGATAGTATGAGTTGTCGTTTTTATCGACCTATGTTTTATTGACTGCCCCACTGCGTGGCTGTGATAACCTTTCCCTTTCATCCCGCCGTGGAGTCTGGGAGGTTCACTGATGTCGGGCCAGACTGGTTTACAGGAAGGGCGCAATCCACTCCCATAGGGTACACGGATTGTGTGACCAATACTCGTACAGCTGGACATTGCACTCAGAGGCGGGGATGTATCGGTGCTCGTGTCACATACTTTCATCTATCTATATATATATACATACGGTTTTTGAGTGAATGGTTATTATATAAAGATAATAAATGGATAAATGTGTGATAGCATGCTGATGTGTTTATCTTCCATGATTGTGTTTGTGCTTATGCATTACCTCATATATGTATGGTTAGCTAACGGTTTCATACCGTGTTGTAGATGTTTATAGGTTAGGCACTGCTGAGTGATCTGGCAGGGTGACAGGCCGAGGACTCTCGTACATTAGGTGGTTGGTTTGGGTTTGTTGTGTTCCCCTCCTGCGTGAGGATGTTCTTTTGTACCTCCTGTGTGAGGTTGTCGTTTTATATACTCGGCTATGTTGTTGTTTACTTTGGGTTGTACTGTTTATACTGTTTTATGTATTTGTTTTATATCTGTCAGTGTCATGTTGTAAGGTCCAGTGAACTTGTTGTCAGGCTAGGGTCAGGATCCATTGTGAGATCCTAGCCCAATGTGACATCCCGAGTCCCGCGGATTCGGAGTGTTACACCATTATAATACACTTGGGTCATTTAATGTAATAAATGGTCATCCTAGTCCGGTTTAGGTTATAAATGCACAATCATATGAACATACACAACCATTACAATCACACAAACCCGCAACTGAACGCTAAGTAAGTCCTATTGACTTACTTGTAACACTCGTAACCTGTACCACTACTCAACTTCTCCTTGGGAAAGTAATCAACACCTGCAATAGCAAGGCACACATCATCACATATTGTAAGGGTTAGGAGACTCGTCTCCATAACCATAACCAACCTACAACCTCAATCTAAACCTCGAGAGCATAGCATGCTCACAAATGCCTAAGGCATATCCTCAACATAAACACAAGTGCCTAGGGCACATCTCTATCATGCAATTCATCCGAACCAAGCTAGACTAGCCAACATCTAAGCCAAGAACAAAGGAAAGGAAAGAAGGAATCATACCAACAAGGTATGCCCTGAACACACCAACGGAAACAAAGGACGCAGGGGCTGAACCAGTAGGCGCAGGGGTGGCTCACTCAAGGCGCAGGGGCGGTTCACAACAAGCGTAGGGGCGACTAGGTTCAGGCGCAGGGGCGGCTATCTGTGCAGAAGGTTGGCCCCGACTTCTCTTCGATCTCTTTCTCAACTCTCTTCACTTCTTCATCACACAGCAACATACCACATACATATATACACATGTATGAACATCAAATTAGCCAAGAAAGGATCGACACAAGCTTAGCTTGTGATCCTAAGCTAAAGAGGAAAGAAAGAAGCAAGGAATAAGAAGGAAAGAAGATAGAGATGGAGATCTTACCACAACAGAACCCTAAGCAGCAACTAAGAGCATCAACACCACCTCACACTCTCAGCACATCAACAACACTCAGCAACAAGCTCAAGATCATCCAAGCTCACAACCACAAACAAACTCTAAAAACTCTCTCACAAGATCAAAGGAAGATCAAAGAAGAGGAGAGGAAGAAGAAGAGAGTACAGAGGGGGATGAAGCTGAAGAAGATGAGGGAAACCCTCTAACAGAAGCAAATGATGGCTTATAAACGAAGCCAGCCACAAAGCACAAGTCAAAGGGTCAACGAAGGCGGTTGCAACCACACAGAGCCGCAGGGGCGGACTCTGTGAGGCGCAGGGGTGCCCAGCCGCAGGTGCGCCCAGCCGCAGGTGCGGCCACCTGGGTCCGCAAGGGAGGTTGCTAGGTTCAGTTAGAGACTCAGCAAGGACTCAAGACTCCTAAGACTAAGGCTCTTACACAAACTCGACCTATGATGTATGGAATCCCAACTGCCCACTCCTCCGGATCACTCGGCCACATCCTAACCTGCAAACCGATTCTTATCCTCTTTTTAAGTCATTCCGTTACTATTTCTATTCATTCCAAAGTGTGACACGAGAGTCTTATAACTCTCTCCTCTGTCCCCGTGTAACCAACAAGAGGGATGCGGAGCTCAACTCGTATACCATGTGGAGTGGTGAAGAAGCCCGCCCGTATACCATGTATGGCGTGGTCGTAGAGAATCTTACAGTCTCCATCGGGAGATGGGTAGTGATGTCACCGCCCGATAATAATAAACAATGGGCCAACAATATATATATACATCTCCAAGTTATCCTAATCCGGTTTCATGATTATAACCAAAACCAAAGCACACGCCACCACCACATATCCAAATAATGCATAAAAGTAAGCTAAGTAAGTCTGAAGACTTACCTCGTCCCTTCGATAAGCCGAATTTCATTTCCCGTAGGAATATAACCAAAGTCTGTTCAAGTTGCAACTAACCCAACACCAATCCATCCACTCTTGGTGGCAACACCAATCTGTAAATCACATCCTACTTGTGTTCATCTCTCAAAAAGGTCCATAAAACGGAAACTCAACCTCCTTTAAAGCCAAAAATTTGACGCCTCGCGCCCGTAAAACTCTCGACTCAACCGTACCTACTCCATAACTGAACTCTAGACGTATGCGCCTCTCATCAATATATACGCCTCCCGGCGACTCAACTCGGCTAGCATTTGCATTTGGACCACCGCTACTCGAGCGAGGTCATCCTTTAACTACTCAGGCTATCCCTACATATACTATCAAATTCCGACACCACGGTGCACTATACTCCCGTCCATAAAGCCTCCCAAAGGGCCATCACAAACAACTGTTCCCAACTATCATAATACAAAAGTTAGATCAAAGGAAAGTGTTTGGATTACACTTGTTCTCACTTTATCACATAGGCTCCCAACACATCCTTTAAGGCTTGAAAAGCCCTCTTTAACTGACCAAATGTCTGAGAACAAAAACTGTCGTGAAAGACAACTAGGCCCCCTAAGAGGCACTCCCGCTGCCCATAATCTCGAGATGAATCATACATCTCAATCGGAACGATGGTACTTGGTACCCTAGATAATCTCACTATGGTTTAGCATATCGCACAACTAGCCGACTCATTGGCCCTGTTTCCCAATAGGGTGTAAAATGCGTTATCTCCGTCGGTCGGTCCATAATGACCCAAACACGTCACAACCGTCACATGGTCTCAAACCGGTAATAACCTCTATGGGGGTATGCTCCCACTCCCACAACGTAGCTTGCGGTGGATGAAGTCCTCTTTCCCGTCTTATGGTGGTCAAGCTTAACTTGATGACGGGTCACATAATGGCTATGTACTTAGCCACCTCGTCCTTAAGGTCGTCTCACCAATGTGAACATCACCAATCCGGATACCTCTTACCAGCACCTGGATGAACTAGTAAGGTTAGTGCGAGCATCTTTGAGGCTCTATCTCAGCTCTCCGCTATAAGCACACGTAGACGCTCAAACCGTCAACCCATAAAGATAACTACGGGGTCTCTCCTCGGAACCTTCCATCCTGGATTTTTCTCAAAGCCCTTCAAGTCTCGCGACTTTGTCGGATCTCTTCACAATTTGTTAAAACACTGAGGCTGAACCGTTCGTTAAGTTGTTGCTTCCACTCAAAGTGTCCACCTACTAAGGATTTTAGTGATCTCATTCACCTACCCTGGATGATATCAAAATCATAAGCCCGCAACCCTGAACCAACTCTATCCATCACCTCTGGTGGGTATTCTTCTCTTGCAAAGCGAATATATACACATATCATACTCTTATCGTATGTGCACAACTAAAATGTCGCTCATCATGCAAATACCGTCATCATCTTAAGTGCGCGCATTAAAGCGCCTATCTCTTGACCCTTACCCGGTCATTCTCCTTATATGCCCACAATCGTCTAACACACATGCGAAACCTCTCTCGTTGCTTGACACGTATCCCAAGCCCCACTTGGATGTATTTATCATGACATATAGTCCTCATGACTCAATGTTTGTGTCAAAGAAATTGGAATGGAGGTCACTCACCTCTACTGCTTCTAATGAAGCTCCATGGACATGTCTCAGTCCCCACGATCTAATCGACTTCCTTAGAAAGGAGGAAGTGTCAAAACCATCCCGCGACTCAACAGTTATGGCCCACCAACTCATAGGTTGCATAGCTCCTCTACGTACCTTGGAGGTATGACTTAAACTATCACCTCGCCCTCATTGGATCAACTTGATACTATCAAAATCGATGCGTCCCTTAGGAAGTCACTCAGACGTCCTATCTTGCTTAGACAAATCTGCTCATCCTCTTATCCTGCATAACCCGTATCACCGTCTTCTCGTGTCACGCTTGTTCCTCTCAATCCCAAGAGTATAACAAGCCGTTCTCAACAAATGAGAACTCGAAGAACCACTCGTACACCTCGCATCTCAATAGCTGTTATGAACCGTTAGGTCACGGTCCACCTCATACCACAACTCTTACCAGTCTGCAACACTATCATAAGCTTAGGGTTCACATTGGAACCACCCGAAACCACAAAACGAACGTCGCTACTACAATCCGCTTTATAAACTCGATATATGCACATTATTAACAACTCAAACTCACCAATCGCACTCGTGAGTCCAAAAAGGCTTCACTATAACCTGTAGTGACCAAACCGGCCTGAAACGCCGTCTTTCGATGGTCCTTTCTTTATTTCACCCAAATCTGGTGGTATCTCGACTTCAAGTTGATCTTATAAAACATAGCAATCATACGCAACTAGTCTTAACGAGCCTCCTACTATGGAGAATATACCTCTACTTGTCAAGAACCATACCCATCTCTCGATAATCGAATTACCACTTTTCCGCCTCGTGCTTTTCCTCAAAAACCGTACCAACATGCCCTGTGGGGAAAACCCAAAGAAATTCCCCATTCAAAACCACCACAACTCCCAACTCGTAAATTCTCAAGTACCACCATCTTAAGCTTAAACCTTATAATGCTACTATATTCTCAGTCCTCCATTCTACACCATAGCCACATGGCTCCGCGAGGCGAGTCAATAAACTTTGACTCATCTCTTATTCGCGACAACGTATCTTCCGTTTCGTAAGAAGGAAAGTATCGTGCATCTTCTTTCTTTACATTCTCATTTGCGTAAAGCACAATGGAAACCTCACCTTCCTCTTAATCCACTAGTCCTCTTAACCATGCTCAAATCTTAAAGGTCCAATTCCGCGCCATTCTCTCACATGTCAATCCCATGACCGCAACAGGTCACGTAAGGTCGTTACAACCCCCTCCTTGGGAGGTCGATTATGGTTACTTGCCTTAACCTCTTCACCTCAAATGACCAGGACACAAGCGCCTTAGTTGATACACTTCCTTACCATTGACATTGAACCATTGGCATACACCAAACTCTTGTCACCGATCTGCTACATTCCCACAATCTTGCTTACTCTTCCTATCGGTACTCATCATTTAGGTAATCCTGCACATCTGCGTTCTTGATTGCCACCGTCAGTTTATAGCTGACCTCCTCAAGGTCATTGACTTAACTTTCTTCTATACTTTTCATGTTATCATAAGCATGAAGGCTACCCTCCTCGGGGTACTCTTACCTTAACTTCGCTAGATTAGTTTATACTCTTAGACTCCTTCTTCTTTCATAGATAACTATATCCTTCTTGACCTTGTTGGGTCATATAACTCACCTTCATAGGCTTAGCCACTCTCCCATGATTTCCTTCAAGAGCACCTTTTCAAAAATCTCCCACGTTAGATAGCGTCCGATCACGTTTCTCTTGGGTTGGTAACTTAAGTCCTTTCATAACAAAAATCTTCTTGTTGCGTTTCTCATCCTCTCGGGATCAACATCTACTCACTCTTCTTTCTTCTTGGCGTTTCTTAGCCTTATCACAATAACGGAAAACGGTCAACTCCACCAAGGAAATTCCACCATGTGAATCCTCACCTTGCCATTCTTCTCATAATTCTCGTAAGTCCGAAGAGGTCAACCTGCTGGTATCCTAGGAAACTTGACACTTCATCTTGGGTACCCCCCCCCGTAAGCTTAACTTACGGGTCTCTTATTCCTTTCGTCAGTGGTGAAACATACTTCTCATCTCGACTCCCGTGCTTAGGAGTGTCTAGGGAAAACTTGCCTTAATTGGATCGCCACTTTTGCAATCCTATACACTTAATCCACTTCTTCTATTTATCGCCATGACACTTGGATTTCTCCATAAGATGGTTTTCTCTAGACTCTTTCATTTCCGCTCAATCATTGTTTCTTCAAAACCGCTCCACATCTCCATGTTACTTTCTTGGCTTGTATTGCTTCCACTTCAATTTCTCTTAAGTTGTCTCGAGTGTTCCTTCCACTTGTTCGCATTTCGTTTATGTCATCTCTAATCTTCCTCTTCGACATTCTTTTAAAGGAATCCGAGAAACGCCATGGTGTTCGTCAGCACAAAATGCTCCACTCGATACTTGAGCATACTCATCCACATATGAACGCTAACTCAAGCCAACATCGTCGTCTCAAAGGTGATGATATCATACTATCATCTTTTCTATTAGGTCCTATATCTCTATAGGCTACTATATATAATAAGTACACATATATTTAAGACTATATAAGCCTTCTGTCCATGATATTAGCAACATATCAACTCCAAGAAGTCCACTATCATACCACAAGGTCCAAACCCTAATATGATACTGTCATACCACGTGTACAACTCATATCAATATAAAGGTCATGCCACCACTATAACATAACAAGTTCATCATGCATAACTACAATCCACATATACAACAAGTCCAGAAACAACTTGCAATCCAACATACATCCATAGTCCAAAACATCCTAAGTCCACAAGTACATATCTATTTATATATATATATATATATATATATATATATATATATATATATATATATATATATATATATATATATATATATATATGCGAAAGGAGTGGTGGTCCCGTACATTCTATCCCAACAGACTATGCTCATGATTTGAAAACGAAATTTATTTTGCAACTCAGAACCCTTGCGGGTTCTGTTTATTGGTCTATTCGGCCTTTTAGAAGATTGCGAGTGTCATTGTTGTTAACCTAGGGCTCTGATACCACCTTGTAACACCCCGAATCCGCGGGACTGGTATAAGAGAATCTTACAAACTCCTTCAAAAGCTATCTCAAAGCTATGAAACTTCCTTTCTTCAATCTTAAAAACTTCCTCCAAACTTCCAGAAAATCTTCCTAACTTCAGCTTCTTCAATCTCCAAGCATGCGGTGATGTTGAATTATGGAAAATCCAGCCCTTTTTATAGGAGAATTATCTTACAAAGATAATAATATCTTAAAAAGATAAATTCCTATAAAATATATCTATATCTCTAAAATAGATCTTCCAAATATATAATCTTCCTTCCAAAAATAAAAGATCTCAGCCAAAAGATATGATCTCATCGGTGCTAGGGTGTTCGCCTCGGTCGGGACGTCCTTAAGATCACCTCGGTCGAGGTGATACTGTAGCTGACCGAGGTGAATCTCAACTGAATATGAAATCTCTCAAATCTGGTCCAAAGTAAATCTTCTTTATTAATTCCTTGCTTCCTGAGTTCTTCTTTAAGCTCCAAAATGTAGCTCTTATGACTCCTTAGCTCCATTTCGATCCAAAATGTGCCATTTTACCTACGATTACAACGAAACTTGGTGTAGACCTCGATTCCCGTAAAGGTAGATGAAACAACAATATAATCACATAATATACATCCATACATGCAGTTTATTGAAGATAAAACGTCTAAACAAGTCCCAAAATATAGACTATAATACATGCTATCAAAATACCCCATACTTGTCCCTTGCTTGTCCCCAAGCAAGTTTCAAATCTTAAGTACAAGATAGAATGAATTATAAGTCATAAAAATCAATGAAAAATAATTTAAAACATTTTTGGTGGTGTGCTCCACTCATAGATCACTCTAATAGAATGCTTCATGGCAAATAAAATCAAGATATGATCAAAACATTTTATAAATATAAAAAAGTTGTTCATCTTTGCATAAAATCATAGAATGCATGATAAATCATAATTATCGAAATTAATCATGTATAATCCAATTTAAACCACCAAGTCAATCAACAAGCTCGAGGTCTCAAGGGCTTTTCAAAAGAAGGTCAAGAAACGTGTGAGGGTGGGATGTATATAGGGAATGTGGTGCTAGAATCCGGGAAAAGGATCTTCACTTCACTTGCTTTGAACTTCAACATCTTCCACCAATAAGCTTTTCTTATTTTACTTTCTTACTTTTTGGGATGCATGGACAGAGGTGCACAATAACCGAAGCCTAGGAGATCAGCAATCATCAATTTCTCGAGATGCCTCAAACCCTTGATGCACATATCATGACCCGTTAGGAATATCGCTCAATTCGATTTTGGCAAGACACAAACACCCGGCTATGTAAATGGTGCCGAGTTACTCATCATCATGATTGACTTCCCCAAACCTATTTGTTTCTTTGTAAACTTCCTGCCAACATCTCAATTATTCTTTCACTTGCTTTTCACGTTCTTGCTTCCAAACTCCCGGATAGGTAAAGGAAGGCAAATATGTATATGAGGGGCTAAGCATGATCAAGAGGAAGAAGAGAAGATAATGAATTGCCTTAATCATCCAAGGCAGAATGTGATAGAACTCATCATGTGGTGTCAACCCTTCAAATTCAACATAATTTTGATAAAAACAAAGTATTAAACATGCCAAAACTTCAAACAACGCATTTTACAACTTAAACACATCATAAAACCTTTCAAGCATATAAAGATTTCAAAACCAATCTGCAAATAGAATCATCACTGAGGTCATAACTTGAAAAGAAGCACAAAACGTTTCAAAAGATCTCTTAGTTAAACCGCCTCGGTCGAGGTGTTCTAAGTCATCCGAGGTACTTGACCTCTTTTGACCAGAATCATCCCGGTTGAGGTCATAAATTTTTTTTTCTTAAACCAATTTTTGACATTTTTCTCAAACAAAAACCTGTATGCATGCATGTAATCTCAGATAAGCACCTAGAGCCAAATAAGATCATAATCAAAGATCAAGAGAGTCATACAAGTACCCCATACTTGGGACACATTGTCCCAGTGGGTCAAATGTAAGTCAAAAGAACAGAATACTCACCAGACATAGCTGAACCGCATAAAGAAATAAGAAACAACTCCCAGATAAGATCATCTCGGTTGGCGAAGAACATCTCGGTCGAGGTTCTGTGACTACACCCGAGATGTGTCTCAGTCAAGCTCTGTCTTCTCAATTTCTCAAACTTCTGTCCTTCTAGTGTAGCTCCTGAGCTGTAATCCTTCCTTAGAGAGTACCTAGTTTCTGTATAGAGGACGCCAAAAACAAAGCAAAGCAAAGCAAAGCAAAAGCAAACTATCTAAACTAAACTAGAAAAGGGAAAAGAAAGCAATACCTTGGGTTGCCTCCCAAGAAGCGCTTGATTTAAGGTCGCTAGGTGGACCTTTCCTCATGAATTTACTCAATGTACCTCGAATATCTTGGAGTGCTCATCACATCCATCATAAAGTTCTTCCAAGAAGGTTCCGGTTTTTAATTTCACCGGCAAATGGTAGGATCTCCCACGTACAAGCTTGTATGGTTTAGTTCTCACCGAAATCCTACCGGTCTTCCTATGCTTCCGTGGGACATAACTCAGTTTTGCATCCCATCCTTTCCTGGATCGGGAAATCAGCTTCTCGAGAATCCACTTAGCTTCCCCATCTCCAGCTTGGGGATAGTACTAGGTCTTTGTCACGTGAGTGACCCCATACTTGAACAAATAACACTTCGTTGCCTTAGCGGTGAAGCGCTTATTAACTCCACTCCTTTCAGTCCAAGGAGCATTTACTTTCAGCAAATTCAAGGGAGGTTTCATCTTGATCTTAGGAGGTTCTTTCGGAAGAGACCTCCAACTCTTCGGTGCGTCCCTGAAGAAATCTAGAACTTTAAAGGGAGTAGGAGTAAGTACCTTATAAAGTTCTTCAAATAGTGGGACACGTTTCATGTTAGGGTGATAATCCACACATGAAATCTTTCCAAACTCAGCTGGATTCTCCTCAACCTCGGCCGATCTCTCTTCCATCTCGGCCGATATCTCTTCAACCTCAGCCGAAGTTTCAGCAGTTGGATCGAGATCTTCCACTTCTTCTTCTTCAAGAGCTTCAGGAGAAATTTCCGGTTCGATTGGAGGAATGCTTGAAACTTGCAGTACTTCCTTATGCTCCTCTTTCGGCTTAACATAGGATAGAGTGCTTTTCTTGAGCTCCTCCAACTTCTTCATCATATTCTCCCATTTTGATTCAAGCGAATCTTCAAGAGGTTGCTCATAAATCTTTATAGGGATATTCAGCTCATCCCATATCGCAAGCTCTTTCTTAATGGCCTCTTCTCTTTCCCTTTCATTGTCAAACCAATATAAGGAGTATTTCTCTTCCAAGTATTCATAATGGTCCGCCCTAGCACTTTGTCTTGCTATCCAAGTTGGATCAAATGTAGCCATCTGAAATCCTGTAAACTACAAAACTCATAGAAAAAGTAGTCAAATGCAACAAGGGCAATAGCCCCAAAAGACAACCGAAACCGGCTTGGTCTAGACCAAGTCCCCGGCAACGGTGCCAAAAACTTGTTCGCTCCAAATGGTGTGTGCAAGCTTTAAATTTATATCCCAAGAAATATGCTTAAAATAAGGATGTGAACCCGCAGTGTACGGATCAATTATAGTAAAAAGCAAGAATTCCGGGGTGTCGATCTCAGAGACTAAGGTGAAACTAAGCAAGTATAGGCTGGCAATGCAACTAATAACCACGAAAGCGATTAAAGCAATCATGATGATAATAAGGTCAAATAAGGGGGAAAATGCCAATTCTAGGGATTAAAGCATCTAGTTGTGCTTCCGACTCAAGATCTCAAGATAAAGCGGACAAAGCTGAGATTTTGCAAAGGGAAGATGTTTCTAAAGTGGAATAGATTACCGGGTAAGTCTTACTACTCACTATCCCAAACCAAAGCTCCTATTACCGGGTAAGTCTCAAGGCACTAAGGAAAGAAACTATAATCTCAAACCAACACACCAACTAAGGGAATAGAATTAACCTTTACCGGGTAAGTCTCAGGCTACCTCACAAAGGTGGGATAAAAGCACACTCAAACCCCAATAAAGGATAAACCTTTATTACCTACACTTATGAGCTTGGGTAAACAAACTAAGGAATCACCGGGTAAGTCTCATCCTAGGCTTGCATTGAACCAGAAAAGGTGTAATAAGAATAGGATTTGGCAAACTTAGAACACTTAACTCTCAATTTCGGAACAGAAAAGGTCACCTCGGTTAGTCAAGTTCCACCCCGGCCGAGATGTTCATCGACTGAGCGAGATGTTCTAGGGTTAAGGTTTAAAGGCTCGAGCTTTCAGGGTCCTATTGGGATTAAGATCATTCTATCATCGTCTTTCCCACAACTTTCAGCCAATCACCCTAGAATCGCATAAAGAATTTAGCCACTCATCATCATGATAACAATAATCAAAAATATGAGAAGGGAATGAATATTTGAACACAAAAACCTTAAGAACAAGGCTTCAATAACTGAATCAAATAATCACAAATCAGCGTTCCTTGAATCACAAATCACACAAGACAATAAACTGAAAGGAATCTAAGAGAATCTTACAAACTCCTTCAAAAGCTATCTCAAAGCTATGAAACTTCCTTCCTTCAATATTCAAAACTTCCTCCAAACTTCCAGAAAATCTGCCTAACTGCAGCTTCTTCAATCTCCAAGCATGCGGTGATGCTGAATTATGAAAATCCAGCCCTTTTTATAGGAGAATTCTCTTCCAAAGATAATAATATCTTAAAAAGATAATTTTCTATAAAAATATATCTATATTTATAAAATAAATCTCCCAAATATATGATCTTCCTTCCAAAAATAAAAGATATCAGCCAAAAGATATGATCTCGCCGGCGCCAGGGTGTTCGTCTTGGTCGGGACGCTCCTTAAGATCACCTCGGTCGAGGTGATACTGTAGCTGACCGAGGTGAATCTCAACTGAATATGAAATCTCTCAAATCTGGTCCAAAGTAAATCTTCTTTATTAATTCCTTGCTTCCTGAGTTCTTCTTTAAACTCCAGAATGTAGCTCCTATGACTCCTTTGCTCCTTAGCTCCATTTCGATCCAAAATGTGCCATTTTACCTACGATTACAACGAAACTTGGTGTAGACCTCGATTCCCGTAAAGGTAGATGAAACAACAATATAATCACATAATATACATCAATACATGCAGTTTATTGAAGATAAAACGTCTAAACATGTCCCAAAATGTAGACTATAATACATGCTATCATGGAGGATCCATGGAAGATCAAATGAAGAAGGTGAAGCAAAAGAGAGGAGAGGAGAAAGGGGAACAAAACTCACATGAAAGAGGAAATGGGGAAGGAGAGAGAGAGAGGGTTGCATCCCTAGGGAAAAAGCAAAAGCCAATTAGCCCCATCTCTAAGAGAACGAGGGGTCATACGCCCAAAACGAAGGGTCACTCAACCAAACGAAGGGTCGGAACGGAAACGAGGTAAAAACCCGTCACTCAACACGTCGTACCTGCGGGAAAGTTTCATAATGTAGAGTTGCCTCAATTTGAAAATATGATACTTTTCCTATTCATATGTTGTCTCTTACCATTAAGGCCTCATGATTATATCTTTCATAACATTTGGAGGATCATTAAATATGATATCCTTAATGATACACGTGCTTACCCTATCTTAAGATTTACTCTTAAGATAATCTTAGACTTCTTATATGCCTTAAAAATTGCTTTCGCTATAATTAAGGATCTTAGGGTAATGCATAAATGGTACATAAAAATACCATGAAATGATATTATGAGCTCTATAATGTTGACATACGAGGTTATAAAGAACTTTTATGGCCTTGTGTGTAATGTTTTCATGTGGAGTAATATTTTTTCCTTGTGCCATATTTTTCCTCGAAGTATATATATATATATATATATATATATATATATATATATATATATATATATATATATATATATATATATATATATATATATTTATATATATATATAGAGAGAGAGAGAGAGAGAGAGAGAGAGAGAGAGAGTATAGATCCTATGAGAACACTCTCTAACGTCAGAACATGAGAACAGATTCGTAATTATTATTAGTTTTGTTACGAAGGTGACATATCGTTTAATGTATTATTCGTAGTTATTGTTGGATTCCTAATTATTATTATTCATAATTATTATTAATTATGATATCTACTCTAAATCTCAACCCTTAATACTCACAATCCAACGGTGTATGATTGTTCTCATGTTCTCACATTAGGGGTGTTCTCATGGGAACCACACCCTATATATATATATATATATACCTCTTATGTTACACTCTTGGTTTATCTCACAGGTTCTACATACTCATGGAAGCCGCCCCTGCTACAAATCCGCCAACGCAAATCAGATTCATGGTCGAATCCTTTTAAAGAAGGGAGCGATGACGCGGGAGTATCTCCGAACCTAGCACACTTCAAGACCATAACCATGGAAGCTAGGAAGCAAGGAGTGAATAAAACTCCAAGGAGAGGAGAGGAAGAGTCAAAAGCTTCAGGACCACAACCATGAAAGTCAAGAAAGCTAGAAGGCAAGGAAAGAGGAACACTGTTAGAAGAAGAAGAGAAGGGGAAAAGTCAAATTCATATCCAAGATATAAATGCATAACGATTCCCGAACCACTTCTCGGAAGATGACAAGATCCACGTATGCATGGAACCAATATAACCATGCAAGTATGTGAACGGAAGGAAGAGAGGATGGATCGATCAAATACCAATGTTAGAAGATCCTACGAGACGAACCCTTTCTTCTCACATACAAAGACCGGAGCCCACATGCAAGACCAATCCAACAACTTGGTTCTAGAGCATACGTAAAATTTACCCATGCATGAAGGACGCACGCATCCAAGCAAGACAGGAAGGTCAACTATGTAGATTTACCATCCATCCATGCGTGTGGATTAGATAAACGGGCCACTTTGGTTCAATCTATTTTATTTCTAGCCCATAAAAGACTTGTTAATTATGGAATATATTTTATTGGCCCTTAATTATATTTTCAGCCATACCAATTTTATTTATTTTAGATTAAAATTAAGTCTTCTAATAAGGAGGCTTAAAGATCTTATCTTATTAGAAGATAAATCCTATTTTTGTTAAGAAGATCTAATCTTTTTAGAAGATTGATTTTATTTATTCCCCATAAATATAGATCATATCTTATTAGAAGATATATTCTATTTTTGATGGTTTAAGAAGATCTAATCTTTCAAGAAGATTGATCTTATTTTATTATTTTCCTTAAAGGTATATCTTATCTTTCGAGATGGAAGTGGGCTGGTTTTCGACCCACAGTCGATCCGCCCTAGGGTTAGGATGACGCACCCCTCTCTTATATATAGGGTGATTGTGTCTCATTATTGTTATCCAGAATTATATACAGTTACTGATAAATATGTTGTGTTATCCCCTACGGGGTTTATCGTCGTCTTCACGAAGTGAAGAGCAAACCTGTGTAAGAGACGTCTTGCTTGCCTCGCTTGGACTTGTTTGAGGGTGTTCTACTTGCCTACGGCATAGGTAGGGTGCTTCAACTAGCTACAAGAAAACCTCCAAGCGGTCTAGGGTCTTTGTAACCCTTTAGTATGTGGAGTAGCGGGAGGAGTTCTATAGAGCTTTGTTGGTTGTGTGTTACGTGCCATCGCGTTGTAGCTTTTCTCCAAGTTGTTTCTTAGGGTTCAACCTTGATCTATCTTTCCCTTTGTCTTATTCGATTCACTTTTGTTTCTCTTTTGTTTCCCTTTTCCACCGAGTTCAGACATCAAAAGATTGGGCAAACTACACAGGCAATACCCCGTATCATCTGGAATTTAGGCCTATTCCGGCACATGTTGAGTGAAATACAAGCTTTCGATCCTCCTGAAGTCAAGAGCAACATATAATCATCATACATGACTAAGGATTGAAGAATCAAGTGACATAAATCCTTGTTGAAGTCCTGAACATAAAATTCAAGTCTGCGGTGAAGATTGAAGCGAGACCACATACCATAGTAGGACCAGAGGGATCCCAAGCCGTTTAGTAGGCCTTCGAACACTCACCTCTTCCTCATGTCAGCCCATCCCATGCCGTCTAGTAGCACCGCTCCACCATGTGGTATGGGAGGGATATCTATCATAACAACTTGACAAAAAAATAGTACAATTTCATATATCAATTACTTGCATTTATATCAAACTAGTTCAATCACTTTGACTTGCAATTACACCAAAACAAATCAAATACTTAGACTTGTAAATACATCAAACCAGTCCAACCAATATCCTATCAAATGTAACATCATAGTAGTCATGGCCTAAGGTGTTAGCCCATGTCAGACAAGTCTTCTTGTTGTGTCCTAGTTGTTTGCATATGCCACAACATATTCTTCCTCAAACACCCCTATTGATGAGTTCCAAATTTAACACTTTTTAGACTCTATAATCATGCATATTCATGGTCATATAGCTCATTCGTTTTAGTGTAGAAAACTCACAATTTTCATATTTTGGTGTCTACTTCGATTTATTTCGTGTTTCAGGTATTCAAGGTCATTTATGGAGCATAATTTGACAAAAATATCAAAGCACAAGGATTCAATATACCCTTAATTATTTTCATCTCCTATAAACGGTGTTCATTTCTCTTTTAGAGATGATCTTCTTCTCTCCTCTAGAGATTATCTTCTTTTCTCTTTTGTTTTAAGTGATCTTAATTCCTCCTCTTCTCATCCTTAGAGTGATATTCACTCCTTATCTCTTAGCTTTAATCATGATCTCGAATCGAGCTAGGTCCAGTCATGCTCCTACATAAAAAACAATGGTGTTTGTGTTGTCAACAATACCAAGCCAACCGAAGTAAAGTGAGGATGAATGTATTTATTTTTCGTTCACATCGAGAAGTTATACAAATGTTTTGAATAAGCTGTCAATTTTTCCTTTTTTTTTTAAGATTGGTGACTTCTTCACAATTTTCTTCCACCTTAAGCATCTTGACAAAAGGATCTCCTTTGAACATTCGCATAACACTACTTCTATCAATTAAAGAAAAGCTTCCAACAATCAAATATGTGTTTTGAAAAGCAAATTACACATTAAAACAATAGTTATTGTTAGTATTGTCAATTTATGATGATTGTTATACAAATTAAAGTGAGAATAAATGTATTTGAACATTATAATATGTTGACATGTCTTGAATCTCACCCTTCACAAATTCAGTCAGGAGTCGAGGAGGCCGAAGTACCCCCTCACTTGGGGTCCGGGGGGCGGAGACATCCTCGGTGCAAACGATATGGTATCTTCGTAGTTAGAGTCATCTATCATTTGTTTGGGCCTTTATTGTTTAGCCCAATGTTATACTTGTCATCGAGTATAATCTAGGGTTTTGTTATCAATATATTGTAGCGTTCCCTTTTGCTTCCAATTATATGTTCATTTATAATTCGAAACTCCTTAATAAAATCTCTATGAAAGTGGACGTAGCCATTATTGGATGAACCACTATAAATCCGTGTTTCTTTTGTTCTTATTTGTTGACTTTTATTCTTTCTCATGGTTCTGCACAACACAATAACATTAAAAGTGAGACAAAACCCTACAAGTGGAAGCTTGTTCTCTTCTTTCTCGCCCCTCTTCCAAGCTTTTTTTACTGATTTTTTGTAGGAGTGTCATTGTCTCTAGGTACATCTTTGTGTCTAGAAAAAAATGTTGAAACTCTCCTCATCATATGCTAGTACAAGAGTCTCACTTCTTGAATTGTGTATCCATATTTGTGACAATACAATATTTTCAATAATAATTATTCTTTTCAATATCAATTTCATCTCAAAATTTTGACGCTCTTGCTCGAATGTTGACATCGTGTATTTGAATTTCTTATCATCAAGTTTAGAAATTTATATATATCCTAAATATATTTCCTTCCTTGTAGTTGAGTCGTGTTATCTCATGAAACTCTACAATTGAGAATTTTGTCATATATTTACTAATCTTGAACCATATTTCATTTTTTTTTTTTTAATGTTTGGACCTCATTAAACAATACTTGATGCACTAGTTGTTTAAATTAGTGGAAATGGCTTACAACTACAAAAAATTGAACTAAGAAAGTTGTTTAAACTCAATCTTTAGTTGATAAACTTTCGACTATATCTTATCTATGTCCTATTTTTGGCCAATTGTTGTATTGTCTATGGTAGCAGTCCTTCTTTGTACAATTTGAGATTGATCAACTAAAAATATATAAAACAATATAATACTAGATGGCCCCATAATACCAAATTAAGGGGTTTTAATATTATTAATAATACTAAAAATATCAGAATAAGGTAACAAAATAAGGTGTTGTTGATTGCATAAGTGATATGACTATATCTGCTACATTGACCTTTCCTGCTAGTGCTCCTTTCCCTAGTTGAAACAAGGAAACAACACTTTTCCATGACAAATTCAGAATTGTAACCAGAGTACCACCACTGTTGGCTGCAAGAGCGCCTATTTCGCACAACTTCTCAATTCTCTTTTTCAATGTTTATCTTATAATAACAAAAATTCATCATAATAATATTTTGTTTTAAACTAAAAATTGATGAATTTGAAAGTTTAAACGTGGTGTAGGATATAATTTTGAGTAGGAAAATGTACGTTGAAGGTTGGTTTGGAGAGCTGTGTACAAACAATAAGTTTCAAGTATGCAACCAACGGTCCTCAAGTTGAAATGTGGAGGATGAACATACGACGTGGGCTCTTTTATACCTTAAGGGTTTACTGAAATTGATAATGTGTGCTGTTGGGTGAGGCATAGATTTACGGTTGAATTTAAAGAGCAGTGGTTGAAGTTGAGAAACAATTAGTTGGCAAAGTGATGAGATGGTGGTATAAATAGGAGCACAAGTAAGTACTTACGTAGTATTGAGAATTGAATGGCGGAGGAGAAGAAGGTGGCGATAATAGGGGCCGGAATCAGCGGTCTCCTAGCGTGCAAGTACTGCCTTTCAAAGGGGTTCAAGCCGGTAGTATTCGAGTGCGAGGGGCAGCTAGGTGGCGTTTGGGTCAACACACTCGAGACAACCCGACTTCAAACCCCCAAGGTGTTGTACCAATTTTCGGACTTCCCATGGCCGTCTTCGGTTGAGGAGATGCACCCAACGGGGGAGCAAGTGTTAGAGTATGTCCGCTCGTATGCCGACCACTTTGGTCTGTTGAAGCATATAATGTTCAACACCAAGGTGGTAAGCATCGAGTTCCATGGCCCGGAAACGGAGGCTTGGAGCGGGAGCAAGGGCAAATGGAGTCTCTTCTTGCAAGACGTTCCAACTCTTTCTCACCAAGTATGTAAAATGACTAATTAGGTCTTTTACCACTATTATTAGTCTATAAAGAATACACTTACAATAAACTCATTTAATAAATATATTTCTATTTAGGATAAAGTTATATATAAAAAAAGTTTATTTAACCCAATTCTTTCATAATTTAGTATGTGTTTACGCGTGCAGGTGATGGAGTTTGAGTTCGTCTTGCTCTGCATTGGAAAGTTCAGCAACATTCCGAAAATACCCGTGTTCCCATTTGGGGAGGGGCCGGAGGTATTCAATGGGAAGGTCATACACTCCAAAGACTACTCGGCATTGGACTACGACTCCGCTAGGAAGGTGGTTGAGGGCAAGAAAGTGGTCGTCGTTGGCTTTCAGAAATCAGCTATTGATATTGCCTACCAGTGCTCCTTGCTAAATGGTAATCTATCAATACTATTTCTAACAAAATATAATTAGTTTTGAATTAGTGTAATTGTGTTTGAAGGCAACGAGCGTCCTTGCCATCTAATATACAAGAGTTCGAGTTGGAATCTCCGGGACTTTACCGTTTGGGGGTTGCCTTTGGCTCTTCTCTTCTTCAACCGATTTGCCGAGCTCTCGATTCATAAGCCCGGGGAGGGTATCTTCCTTTACCTTGTTGCTGCAATCCTTTCTCCTCTTGTAAGTCGTCGAACCTCAAATTTATAAAATATACACTCATTCTTATACGAAAGAATTGGGTAAGGTAGATTTTTTTTTTTTTTTTTTTTTTTTTTTTTTGTAGATCCCAAGATTTTACCACCGTAATTAACTCATCACTATTACTTTATTAAAGATATATTTACTTAATGAGTTTATGTAATGTGTAATGTAACAGTGATAAAAGACCTAGTTAGCTATTTTACCCTTCTTATATTGATCGAGTTTATTCATCAGAGGTGGCTGATTGGTAAAGTTGTAGAGAGCAACATAAGATACATACATCCTTTGAAGAAGTTTGGGGTGGTACCAGAATGTAACTTTCTAGAGTCCATCTCTTCTTGCGTCCTCTCTGTGGTTCCAAATGGATTCTATAAGAATGTCGAGAAAGGGAGCATCATCCTTAAGAAAATAAAAAGCTTTAGCTTCTTCAAAGACGGGGTCACACTTGAAGGAGAAGAAAAACATCTTGAAACCGATTTGGTCATCCTCGCCACAGGATTCAAGGGAGATGAAAAATTAAGAGACATATTCGCTTCTCCTGTGTTTAAAGATCACATAGTGGGCTCTCCAAAATGCATTCTTCCACTCTATAGGTTTCTTTGATTCTACTCCATTTCAAGTTGACTTAGCTTCAACCTCAAACTTACTATTTTTCCGGGTTATTAATTCGTTTTACAGGCAATGCATTCATCCAAGGATACCACAACTAGCGGTTATTGGATACTCGGAGAGCCTATCGAATTTGTACACGTCTGAGATGCGATGTCGATGGGTAGTAGAACTACTAGATGGTAAATTTAAGCTACCCGGAAGCGTTGAAATGGACGAGGATATTTCAAGATGGAATGAGATTATAAAGATGTATGCGCCCAAACACTATCGAAGATCATGCATTGCGATGCTCCACATATGGTACAATGATCAATTATGCAAGGACATGGGTTGGAACCCTAAAAGGAAGAAAGGATTCATTTCTGAATTATTCCATCCATATGGTCCCTTTGATTATGTAACATAACGTCTAATTGGGATTTATGGACACTTAGTAACGTAATATTTATTCAAATAAAAATACGACCATCAACGCCTATACAAAAGCGCATACTCATCTATGTATAATCGACAATTGTTTTAAATTCTATCGTGCTTGGGTTATATAAACACCATTTTTTTTTATTGGATCCACGTCTATTTTGTGTTATTTTTTATACATATAAAAGTGTCTATGCGTTTCAAGAGGCCGCATTTGTTCCTTCCTCATCAATTGCAATCGTGATAGAGTTGAGAAACATGAATAATTAAGGGGGATAATGATGCTGAG
This sequence comes from Fagopyrum esculentum, assembly GCA_033239045.1. Classification (NCBI taxonomy): domain Eukaryota; kingdom Viridiplantae; phylum Streptophyta; class Magnoliopsida; order Caryophyllales; family Polygonaceae; genus Fagopyrum; species Fagopyrum esculentum. The sequence goes on along the minus strand of BSUD01000001.1, from coordinate 41,893,883 downwards.
TTCACAGAAAAACGCATAGTAGAATGTGGTTAATCCGTTGTCGCTGAGCACATGTGTTGTAACTAAACTAGGTATAAATTGTATTTTATTATTACAAATCATGCAAGCTTTAAAAATATGTGGCAGTCATCAAAACAACTCCACTTGAATCTCTTAAAACTGTTCCATAATAAATTTCATTGTTGATAAACAAAAATCAGTTTTAAGTTCAAGTTCAAGTTCATCCGCCAATTGTATTGTAGGGTTTGGTTCTCCTGACTACATTGAATTGTGATATTAGATCAACTAGTGTATTATATGTGCCTTGTACGGAATTTGTTGTACGGAATTTGTTAAAATGTACTTCTAATTTTTCTTTTTCTTCTATTAGCCTTTTTTTTGGATGATGTATGTTTAATCAAATATGATATTCATGTGTATTTACAAACGTATCTAGTAAAAAGTTATAAAAGTTATAAAAGTATAGTAAAAGTTTCGTATAAAAAATTTTGGAATTTTTTATAACCAAATCAACGTTTTTATAGTAAAGATTTATTTACATTACTTTAACATTCATTTTTAATTAATTAATATTCTCATATATTTTTATCACCATTAGCGGGTTTCATTTTGCAAAGAAATAGAAGAAAAAAATAATGATGATATTATTCCGGAATACACAAAAAGTTCAAATTTTAAAAGAATTGAAGAAGTAGAATAATTATGGAAAATTTTGAATTTAATTGATTTGTTTCTTTTATGGTTCAATTTCAATTAATTTTAACAAAAATAAATAGGTGAATGGTCATTGGCAACTTGATTCATCTATTTATTTTAATCTATCCTTTGTTTATCCTAATCAACCTTGTATGTGAATTTGTAGTTAAAACATCATCCTTCCATTTTCATTCTTTTCATCCATTCTTTCCGTGACTTTCATAAGCAAATTTGATTTGTATGTAACGATTTGTTGAAAAAATATAGAGATTCAACTAATTTAGGGTTAGCATAATTTATTTTAAAGGAATAAATAATAGACGACATAGAGGTTTCATAAAACAGGTGTAATCGAAAAAGGTATATAAAAAAAATTTACTCAAAGAAATTTACGAAGCAACCAACAATTTTAATACCAAAATAAAAACTAATAACCGTTTTATTTTATTTTAGAATAACGACCTTATTAAAGAATCGATAGAAAAAAATTACAAATAATATCAATATTTACGTTATCAGATTTTCTTAGTTCCTTTTGTAAAAAAATTTCCTTTACAAAAGTTTTTAGATGCTTTACACTCTAGTTTGTTTTTAAATCTGTTTTAAATTTGATATAATTATTTAATAATAAAAATTATTTTTTTATAAATGGTATATACATATTTTTCTAACAAATGGTAATGATTATCGTAATTTATCTCTTAACCGTTTATCCACTAATAGT
>BSUD01000001.1:41876855-41892023 GCA_033239045.1 Fagopyrum esculentum | reverse complement strand
TGTATATCGTAGGTATATGTTTTAATAAATGGTTTATTTATCTCCTTAACGATTTATGTACAAATAATAAATTTTATTTTTCATATTAATTTAATATTTTAAATATATTCAAAGTTTAATTTAAATTCTTGATTATAAATCTAAACAAATATTCTATTAATAGTATGTTTTTTAATTCAAAAAATATTTTATAATTTTCATATTTATTGAACGTTTAAAGGGATTTTTATTAGTTACATGATACAAATCTTAAAATCTCATGAATATATAGTATCTATATTTTGCGAATAATGAATAATATTTTGTAAATTACTTTCCCGAATTTAAAATATTTTCGATTTTTTTATTTAAATCTCAATTTTTTTATATTTACATTTTTTTAATTCAAAAATACTTTTCATATTTATTGATGGTTTAAAGGAATTTTTATCAGTTGACGAATTCAAAACGTTATGTATATATATTTGTATTAATTATCTTGTAATTTATTTTGGAGAAATAAGGCACTTTTTGTAATTGTGTCAAAGGTAGGAATCGAACTCTGGATGAGTTGCCCTTATACCAGTTAGACTAATCAAACTTCGTGTATTCTTTTGCCGATACACAATATTTAATACACAATTTTTATACATAATTTCAATTACACAATGTCCGTACACAATTTCAATTACACAATGTTAATACATAATACACAAATATCAGCTACATAAAATGCATTGGACATACATATTCTATTACACAATTTCAATTACACAATGTAAATAATTTCAATTACACAATTTCAACTACACAATGTTAATACATAAAATACTTGTATAACAATACATTCTGTAAATGACGAATTTGTGTAACCAAACATTGTCAAAATGACATACACTTGTACATAAACGTAATCGTTATGTAGAAAGTCGCAAAAATTATGTATCAGCATATGTACATAACCACGAAATTATGTTTCAACATATGTACATAACCACGAAATTAATAACAACATATTTCTATAATTATGATAAATAAATAAATAATTAAAGAGCAAACCTCTATTGACGATATTCGAGTTTCTTAAAATCGAAAAAATGGAGATTAGAAAGGTAGACAAAGAAGAATAATGAAAGATTGTTGTATTTATGTGAGGAGTTATTTTAGGAGCTGATATAATTTCTTTCCTAATTTGACGTAATAATTTAGTTTATCAATTATTTTAATTTGCCAAATCCGTTACATATTTAAGGAGATAGAATATTAACATTTATGGCAATATCAACTAATATTTATCAATTTATCTTTTTCTACATAAAATAGGGTGCCTAGTTTTTTAATTGAAAACAAAAAGTGTCTACTTTATACACCAAGATACATAAACTACCTACTTACCCTAAACACTCTTTATTTTGCTTAATGATTTATGTAAGTTTGGGATGAATTGTCATTTTATGGGCGATCTTATAATAAATAATTTATTTATTTACCATAAATATAAATAAGTTTGACTTATATATGCTTCGTTTAAAAAAATAGAAACAACAATACTCAAAAATTAATAAGTTACCATAAATATAAATAAGTTTTAGTTTTTAATAATAAATTAAATAAAGATGATCAATTAATATTTTTTTTAATTAATATAATAAGAGAAATTGGCATTTGATATAATAAAAAAAAATTTAACAACAAAAACACTGATATTATACCTAAGCAACAATCCAATTTTCTAGCAATTACCTTCTTTTGTGACTTTTTTCAACAAATTTTTAACAACAAAAACACTGATATTCAAATTTACAAAATTAATATCATAACAAACAAATGTCACATATTATATATCAACTTTGAAGGCATAATAACTAAATATTTAAATTATAAAAATTATTATCTAAATAAATAAAGTAACTGTAAGGAAAGAGATTAAACTATAATATCCTGACAAACAATGTTAACTTTTTTATAAAGAAATATTTTGTGACGTTTTTCAACAAAACAAATTTTCTAAAATCGTAACAATCATTTTAACAAATCCGATTTATATTTCTTGATCAAAATTTTGTTGATGGTTGCTATAGCATTGCGGAGTCGGTACTGATCAAAGAAGACGACTCGAACTACTACACGAAGTAGAAGCCGCTCGTTTTGCGTTGGTCCCCACGTGCCTCTAGTGTGAGCTTTTGAAGTAGGTGTTTTCCGTCTTCGATTATGTAATCCGAGGATGGGTATACCTTAAATCTTAAATACTGTTTCAAAACTAAATTGTATTAGCAAAGAGATTAACAAAGTACGTTTAAGACAAAACGAAGCATCTACCTGGATATGGCTTTATTGCCGGAGAAGAATTTGTAGTAGAAAGGAATATCGATGCCGACGAACAAACCAAGTTTAAGAAAATTTGCCAGTGAAAGTATACAAAGCTTCAATTTATATACAGCGAAATACATAAACGTATCTTGGAAGATACCCAAAATTGAGGATTCACTTTGTTAAAATAAAAAAAAAACAAATTACAATAAAGATTTTGCTCGAATAGATAGTAACTTAAAATTTTATAACTATTTAAAATATAAATTTTAATAATAATGGCAATTTAGTAAATTTTTTACCGAAAAGCTGATGTGGCATCACTCGTTGCTTGACACGTGGCATCAGCGTACTTTGTTTTAGTAAGTTATATTGATTAGTTATATATATAAATCTTTAATATTTATTTAGTAATTCGGATTCTATTATTTAGGAGTGGTAATTTAGTAATCTCTCATAAATTTTTTAGGAGTGGCATTTCAGTAAATATTTCACAAAAAATCCTATGTGGCATACCTAGTTGATTGACACGTGGCGGTAGTATCCTTTGTTTTAGTAAGTTATATAGATATATAGATTGTATGTATTGAATGTCCGTCTACATGAGTTATGGTAGTACGTATTTGAATTCTTCTTTTGTTATATGTGTGAGAATGAATGTGAATTTCCCTTGGGGTTTCCATCGACTGATGAGTCATATTAATAATCAAACATATACGCGCACGCTATTTAGCGCACTTTTTTTACTACATAACGCACATTTGTCAGTCACGGACAAATGTCCACTGTCCGTGACGGACAAATAAAACTATATAATATGATTATTTTGTTGATTAAAGTTCTAAATTTTGGTTTTTTCAAAGATATTTGTAATCCTTTGAATAACATAAATTTGATTTGATTGTCTTTTGTAATAACGTTATTTTGATTTGATCGTATTTATGTTTGAAGTTCAACGTCAGGTTTAAAAACGTAACATTGATCTTGAAACTTTGATTCCTTTGTAATTGTTATGTTTGTAAGTAACTTTGGTTTCTTTGTTGAAAAAAAGTTTTAATCCTTTGAATAAAATATCTTTGATTTGATCGTCTTTTGTAAAAGAAAGTTTAAATCCTTTCAATAACATAACTTTGATTTGATCGTAGATATGTATGATAGAAAGTTACGTTTATTTCTTGAAACTTTATATGCTCGATATTAAATCTTAAAACTTTGAATGATAGTAACGTTTATTTCTTGAACATTTATACGTTCGTTACGAAATCTATAAATTTTGAACGAAAGTAACGTTTATTTCTTGAAACTTGATATTTTCGTTATGAAATCGTAAAACTTTGAACAAAAGTAACGTTTAATTATCCGTGACGGACAAATCTAAAATGTCCTATAAGATGCACGCTCATTTTGTTTCCCTTCTTCTTCTTCCCTTCTTCGCCGCCACAAACAGATCTAAAATTCAATGCATCTCTTCACTCGATCTCTCTCTCGACATTTCTCCTAATTTCAACTGCAGTTTAAGGTAAACACTTCACTTTCTCGCTTTAGTTTTGTTTAAATTTGATTGTTTTAGTTAGGTTTAGGTTTAGGGTTTAATTTGTGCGATTTAGGATTTTGTAGATGTATTTAGGGTTTATATGTTTCAAAAATGGATGAATATGAGTGATAGTTGATTATTTATTTTAGATTTAGGGTTTATATGTTACAAAAATCCGGTGAATTTGAGTGCGATTCAGAGGAAGAACACCAAGAATGACGTTATTCCTCTTAGGGGTTTGAGAAGACACTTGTCCGCTGACGGACAAGTGTCTTCTGTCCGCGACGGACAAATTGTGTTTGTCCGTCGCTGACAAACAGAACTTGTCCGCGACGGACAAGTTCTGTTTGATAGTTGAATAATTTTTTTTTATTTTTATTTTTTTTTGTTGTAACAGTGATTGTATTTTGTTTGCAGATGGAAAGAAACAACAACAAAGACGGCAAAATATTCTATGGATTGGGGTACTTCCGGAAGGTTTTCCACAGCGACATGCGTTCTCTAAAGGGACAGCGCGAGGTCCATTCGAGACATGAGGCCCGACAGCCGGTTCCATATGCTGGAGGTGCTTCGGTGGAGGAGCAGCTCCCGACACATGAGTTGGGAGTTACGCAACATAGTATTTATGGCATCCTGCGTGACATTTCTCCACCCAGCCCTCCTCACCAGGTTTCTACTAGAGGCAGACATAACATCTCTTCTGCTGGTTGGGAATACTTCATCTCAACATCTCATGGAGAGCAGACCCCTTACGGAGGGGGTTATTCTCAGGCGGAGGACATGACTGCTCCTTCGCAACAGTATGCTCCTTTCATTCAGGAGAACCAGTATGCTCCTTACCAGCAAGAGCAGCAGCCTGCTCCTTCCCAACATGAGCAGCATCCTGATCCTTCCTAGCAGCATCAACAGCCTGCTGCGAGGAGACGCTGAGCGAGGAGACCACCTTCTCCAGCTCCGGTGGAGGATGCCATTGAGGAGGTACTTCCGCGTGCTTTGGGAGATCGTCCCAGACGAGTACCTATTACTCGGAAGACCTTTCAGCCCGATCTTCGAGGTCCTTGTGGAGGGGGACCTCGTATCCCAAAGATTCTTAGGAGCTTACAGGCTCACACTGCTCTCCACGTCTGGCATGGCATGGTGAGTACGCAATAATTATGTTTAATGAATGCATTTTTTATGTTATAATATTTTTAGTAATTATTAAATTTGTTTTTCTATGTAGGATCGGGATATGCTACACTACCATACCAGAGCCAGTCAGCTGTACGCCTGGCCGTTGGATGAAAAGTTGTGATCGGGCTTAGCTCATACAACCTGAGTACGCTATTAGGGTCGAGGATCCCAGGAGCTACAAAGTGGGCTATCCTCGAGGTAGTTGGGTGTGGGATAGATGGGAGCACCATCACATCACGGTTGAGGAGATGGTTGCACGTTACGGCCCTGGGTTTACCTCCACCGACGATTATATGACTTGGTATATAGACCGATCGCACCGGTTTATACGCCCAGGTGCTCAACAGATCCCTCCACCTCCACCTCCACCTCCACCTCCGTCATATGGTGGACTCGACCCGTATGATTATGCTGCACGGTTTAGGCCGTACATTGGTGATCCTTCTGTCCCCTCCTCTGCACCAGGACCTTCGTACTTATGTAGATTTTTTTCCTGATCTGCGAGATTATTCATACGGTTCTTACGATCATGGACAGGGTAGTGGTACTCGTCATGACGATGACGAGTAGACTTGTGTTATTTTGGTGGGTTTTGTATTGTATGTTTAAACTTTTGTACTTTATGTCCAAAGTTTTGTTTATGTATAAACTTTGTACTTAAATTCTTGCGTTATATTTAAAAAAATATAAACGATGACTATATAAATGACTAATCTTAAATAATATAAATGACAAAACCTTGAGCAAAAATTTGTCTGGTCGTAAAGTTTAACTAAACAAGTGAACATAAGCATTCTTAACCATTAAGTCAATTTGCGCTAATTGTGCCAAGATCTTTCCGTGTTGCTCGTAAATGTGGTAATTGTAACTCCTTCCATCGAGTGAGGAAATGAGCTAATCTGACTTCAATATCATCTACGGTGTTGTTATGGTTGCGCGACCAAGTTTTAAGAATATCTGGTAAAGGACAATCTTCTACAAGTGTTAGCTAAAACAAAGAGAAAAAAACATTAGTATATATGTTGTGAAGAGCAAAGCCGAAAAACATAAATGAAAAGATTTTAGAGGACATACCCTGATGTAATAAAACTGGTTGGGAACTATTGATATATGAAGTTCTGGCATCCCCAAATTCGAAGTGCTTCCTTCTTCCCGACGATAAAGTGGGACATATGTGTAGTTGCACGCACCGTGCGCTACGACAATACATTGCAATGTAGTCGCATCTAAACACCCCATGTCCGTCACAACAAACTAGTATTCTGGTGGTGCAAAACCATTCTCATTCCATCCAAGTGCCTCAAATGTCGCATCGACGTCACGTTTATGAAAAAACACTCATGCAACTCGCGATGAGAAATGAGCTCCTGCAACATCAGTCGCCTAATCATCCGCCACCCCTCGTTTGTGTCTGTGTCGTAAATTGCATGATGTAGTGCTCTAAAACCACAGTTTTCATCCCCTCTTACATTATTCCAACTGATTACATACTCTTTCATCCAAATGGGAACGGTCTTATCCCATTCTACTAAAATATCAGGGTTATGATTTGGAGTTTGCATGGGTTTAGTTCTCTTTGAAGGAGTTTTGGGTGGTAAATCAGTATTAGGAGATGGACTTGGCACCTACAAAGCTTTGCAAGTTGCTCAATCGCCCAGACATAATTATCTTCCTTTTTTGTGGATAGAAATGCACCGGCAACGTTAAAGTTCAGCCATGTCGATGTAAACCCAACAATTTCAAAAAATGGCATCTTGTATCTGTAAAAAATATCATCAAAACGTTAAGTTTACATACATCAAAAAAGGGCATCTTACGGAAAAGTTAACAACTGTGAAAGCTTACATGTTGGTGTTGTATGTTGAGTCCATTACCAATACGTAAGGGAATGCCTTAAGGAGGGCAACTGATTCCGGATGTGTGAAGAAAATGTCGCTCACTTCACCGTCCTTGTTTCCCCTATGCTAACAGAAATAACCCTCTTTACGACATTCGAAAAAGAATTGTTGAGCGATTGTCCTTCGATTCAAACCTTCTTTACGTAATTTTTGCCTCTCGTTGTAGATTTGTCTCATCCTGGTGTTGTTACCCTTATCAATGCTCAAAGCACTGACAACTTGGGCAGGGGTGCAATTACTAGTCCACATGTTCTTTACTAACTTCTTCTCCTCCTCATTCATCCTTCCCGTAAATGCATGACCCTTTAAATTTCTTCCAAGCTTGTGGTTGTGAACACCACACTACACATGAACTTTCCATAAACCTTGGTAAGTCTCATAAACCCTAATCATGAACTCACACCCGCTCTTCTTCGTCGATGCATTCTTCCTCTGAGCTGGCTGCACCTTTTTTGGGTTGTATACTCCATATTTCTCGCACGAAAACCATGTCTTTCCCAAACTTCCAAGGACCGACTTCTGTACGCGACTAAAAGAAAAAACCATTTTATTTTCCTCTCCGACTTTTCGAACCCATTCCATGACCTCCAGTCGACTATTGAAGCTTTTGTCGGTTGTGAACAGGCTAGAGTAATCCTTACTCCTCGCTTCTGAAGCGGATGCATTTACGTTTTCTGTTGATCCTTCATATATGCTGAGATTATCAACATCCGCATCTATCTCCTCTAAACCCTAAAAAAACGGTTAATGTTCATTCTGTTATAGGGTTGTCCATAGCGGACAAAATAAGAATGTCCGCCACGGACAAAGTAATTTGTCCGTCACGGACATAATTACTTTGTACGTGACGGACAGAGTAATTTTGTCCGTTACGGACACGTTGTTTTTCGAATTTTGTTACGAACCCTAAATAACGTTACATTCTTTCAAAACATGACTAGGATCGATCAATGGTTAAAAATCTAAGTTCAATCATGATTGAAAACCTAAACTACGAGTAAAGTTGTAAACTTTATTAATCATAAAACCAAATTTACTTAACTCAATATTATCTTCGTCTTTGTTCTCAAAACTCAAAGATATTTCTTCATCATCAATATCATAATCTTTCTCGTATGACATTGTTAAGTTGTTTATTCAAAAAGAATAGACTGTCTACTCGTTGAATTTGAAAAAACATGTATGAAAATGGGCAAATTTGGTTAGTAGGCTATTTAGAGAAATAGTGATAGTAAGTAGGCTTTTTTGTTTTTCAATTAAGTAAATATACCCCTCTTATTTTTTTTTACCATCAAACCTTCTCCATCCTCTTGTTTTATTCTTTTCTTCCTAATGCTTTTTAAAAACTGAATTTCTTTTTTTATTTTCTTTTATTAATTTTTTTTTGTCTTTTTTATTTTCTTTATTTTTTAATTTATTTTCTAGAATGAAGAATTTTTTCACACACCGGAATTATCACATACCGGAATTATCACATACCGGAATTTCACATACCGGAATTTTCACATACCGGACCGGAATTTTACATACCGGAATTATCACATACCGGAATTTCCACATACCGAAATTTCACATACCGGAATTTTCACATACCGGAACGGAATTTTACATACCGGAATTATCACATACCGGATTTTCACATACCAGAATTTCACATACCAGAATTTCACATACCGGACATTTACATACCGAAATTTACATACCGGAATGAATTTTTAATTGTCTAATATTTAATTTTGCAAATTTTAGGGGGCTCGTTGTAATTTTGCAATTTTTTTATTGTAATTTGCGTATATGATGACGATTTGCAAAAATGGGTTCATCACCGTCTCTTTTGGTTTCCAAAAGACTTGTTCTTTTTCCCAGTTGACAATGACAAATTGACAAGACGTGGAGGAGTTGAGCATTATTTGAGTGGAGAATTATATGTTAAAATTGTCTCAAAATAAAAGTATTATGTAAACAAAAATAAATAGCGGACGGAAAACACAAGGATCAAGTGTTGATTGTGCCGCTAGTTTTAATTCAGAAATTTCTGGAATGAAATTTCTGGTATAAACTTTTCGTATGAAATTTCTGGTATGAAAAATTCTGGTATGAAAAAATTTTAGTATGAAAAAAAATTTGGTATGAAAAAAATTCTGGTATGAAATTTCCGGTATGAACTTTTCGTATGATAATTTCTGGTATGAAAATTCTGGTATGAGAATTTTCGGTATGAGAAATTCAGTCCAGAAAATAAAAAAGAAAATAAAAAATAAATAAAAAAAGGCAAGAAAAATAATAAAAGAAAACAAATTCAGTAATTAAAAATTAAAAATTATACTTATATAACAAATAACAAATATCATTTATTCTTTCTTTCTAACTAGAAGGGTTAATAATTTTTACCTACTATTAAATGAAAGTGGTAAAAAACTTGGGGTATATTTTATTAAACAAAAACTAAAAAAAGCCTAGTATGTCAAATTCTCCCTATGAAAATAAGCTTGAATGAGGTTAGAGGGGATTGACTATGGTTTTTATAGGATGGAAAAAATTGATTTAAGATTTATGGTTGTTAAATTATGGAAATAATTATATTATTTATCTGAAAATAACCTTTTCATTTATCCAAAAATTATGGAAATAATAATATTATTTTATCCGAAAATAAGATTTATCCAAAAATAATTATATTATTTATCCGAAAATAAAATTTATGGTTGTTAAATTATGGAAGTTATGATATTATTTATCCAAAAATAACCTTTTTTAATTTTATCTAAAATGAAAGATAAGTCGGTTGAAGCGTTTCAAGATTCTAGTGTCAAGGGTTGTCCGTCACGGACAAAATTACTTTGTCCGTCACGGACAAAATTACTTTGTCCGTCACGGACAACACAATATTGTCCGTCACGGACAAATTGAAGACATTTACTAAACAACGCACATTTGTCCATAACGGACAAATGTGCGTTGTTTAGTAAAAAAATGCGCTAAATAACAGCCACCAACATATATACATAATTATATAGTGAGCCCTCTATTTTACACTATTTACATATGAGTTCTATTATACCCCGCAGTTGAAACTGGAGGAGGTATTACAGTAAGACTAGATCTAAAATCTAGAAACAATTGTCTTGGAAGGCCCGTTGTAAATATGTATGCATACTGGAAAGCCGATGGGACGTGGAGAACTCAAACGTGACCACGGACAACCTTATCTCGGACGAAGTGAATGTCAATCTCGATATCCTTGGTTCGTTAGTGTTGAACCGGGTTGTTGGCAAGGTATGTTGCTGATGTTATCAGTGTAGACCACAGCGGCTTTGGTAAGGGGGCAATGAAGCTCAAGCAGTAAATTGCGAAATCATGAACATTCCGACACAACATTGGCAACACCTTTGTATTCTGCCTCGGCGCTAGATCGGGAAACCACATATTGGCGTTTGGCAGACCACGAGATTAAAGTGTCGTTGAAGAAGACACAATAACTAGAGGTAGAGTGGCGGGTATCAGGACTTCCAGCCCAGTCGGCATTTGTATAAGCAATAAGATCTGACTTCGGAGAAGGAGAAATGGTGATACCTAATGATGATGTGCCTGAAATGTAGCGGATGATACGTTTGAGGGCAACAAAGTGAGCTTCTCTGGGATCATGCATGAAAAGGAAAACTTGTTGTACTACATAACTGATGTCAGGGCGTGTGAAAGTCAGGTATTGAAGCGCTCCAGATAATCTTCTGTACAGCGTCGGATCATTGACTACTGGACCAGATGAGACACTTAGCTTCAAAGAGGGCTCAACAGGTGTAGCAGAAGGTTTACATTTGGTCATTTTGGCACGTTCGATAATCTCTCTGGCGTACTTATCATGCGATAAGAATAACCCAGAGGAACTCCTACGAATTGAAATGCCCAAGAAGTATGATAACGCCCTGATATCCTTAAGAGCAAACTCCTTACCCAAAAGCATGATCAGATGGGCACGGGACTCATCAGAAGATGCAGTAAGGATGATGTCTATAACACCCCGAATTCTCAGAACTCGGGATATTACTGGTTAGGACCTCACAATGGGTCCCGACCTCAGTTTGACAACAATATTACTAGGATCTTGCAACAAGACACAAATAAGAAAAACCGAAATTCATAAAAATACATTTGTAAAAGGATGAATGCAACAAAGTCTAACAGCCTATCATACTTAAACAACGGAAAAGACTAACTGTCTTAACAAAAGGAAAGACAACAAAACAACAACCCACACCCCCACTCTAAGGAGTACGGAGACCCGGCTGACCACTACTTCCGGATCACTCAGCTGCTGTTCTAACCTGCTGTAAAACTAAAAACACAACAACACAACCATTAGCTAGTTATCTAAACATTAGGAGAATAATAATAGCACACACACACATAAAATAATAAACACTCATCATGCTTTCAAACAATCCATTTATTATCTTCATTTAAGTCATTCACTCTAATGATACTTATTTTGTGACACGAGGGATTCCCAAACCTCGCCTCCGCCCCCGTGTACCCATCAGGAGTGGATCCGATGCATCTCACCGTGTACCTGTATGGTCTGGGTATAGAGAACCTCCCAGTCTCCTGGCAGAGCTGGGCAGTGATGTCACGGCCCGTTATACATACACTTGGGCCTTAAAACATAAACCACGGTCGTCCTAACAAGTTGTTATTTATTATAACACACATTGTACACACACCACCATTATCATCCAACTAATATCCAGAAACTAGCTAAGTAAGTCGCAAGGACTTACCTTGATCAAAAATCGCTTTCTCAAATCTCAACTCGGTCCGAACCCGTGGTAACTCAAACGCCTGTCAAATAAGGCATGTGGATTAAAATCACATCCAGATGTCCAACCTCATGCGAAGGAATTACGGAAAAAGCTCTCTTACGGTAAAAGACCATTTTACCCTTAGTGCCGAAAATTCTCAAAGTCTATCATTTAGTTCTAATATTTTCTTTTAGAACCTATGTCCATAATCTAGTTCTCATAGAAAAGTTTGGTAAGGATTTAGTAAGGTTTTATAAGAGTTATCCAACATTCTTCATTTATACCATAGTCGTTAAAGCCTGATTTTGGGTTCATAAATGTTCGCCCCTAGAGGTGTGTGCAAATAAGCTTTAAATTTATAAAACTAGAATCAAGCAGCGAACCCGCAGTGTACGGATCGAGGTAGCTAAGCAAGAATTCCAGAGTATCGAACACAGGGATTTGGGTGGGAACAAATTCGATTTCAGGTTATCAAGCAATAAATATGAGAGTTTTGCAAATATTGGGAAAACAACAATCCTAAAGATCCGGGTATTCAGTTGTGGCAACAGATTCAAGATATACTAATAATATAAAGACAGAGTAGAGATATGCAAAGGTACACTAATGTAAGGTAATCGTACGGTTGAGGTTCCAAAAACCTTATGTAACTCACCTAAAAGATACTCCTTATACAGGTTGTTGAGGCTCAATATAAAGAGGTTCTAAAAGCAAGGATTAGTATCAAATACCCAAACCTATAATCTAAAGGTCAAGACTAACTTATCCGATTGAGGTTGTTGAGGCTCACAATCGAGGTAGAGGTTGTTGAGGCTTCACTACCACCTAGAAAAGACAAGTCTAAGCTAAGCTAGAGCAAATCTTTAACTTTGGATTAAGGTAAAAGCAGGCTCGTAAACTCATGGAAATTACGGTTGGATCTTGAGGTTCCACGGCCGTGGAACTCAAGAACAACCCGTAATTTAGGGTTATCGGTGATAATTCTCTAACTCTCAGGGTCTAATCTGTTTGCGATCGATCTATCATCATCTAAGCCACAACTATCAACCCTTCACCTTAGAATTGTTAAGGGTTTTTAGCCAATAACAGTCATTTGATATCAATTCAAGATTTATAAGATAAAAGATGGGAACTTTCAAGAACTTTCAATAATCTTCGAACGAATCTCCGAATCACAATCAAGAACAAGTGTTTATCAAAAGATTCAATTCGGAATAAACAATCACAATCTTAGGAAAGAAAGGAAACGGGATGTCAATCCGATCCTAAATCAAACCTAAGCAAGAAGAGGAGTTTTCTTGCCAAATCCTCCAAGAACTTCGATCTTCCTCAATGCGAAGATCGCTAACAGCAATTCTCCAATCACGAACTTTGATCTTCAGTGAGATCTCCCAAAATCACCTCCAAGAATGAAGGTTTGTGTGTTGCTAAGCTTGCGTTCTTGCCGCTAAACCTAGGGTTTGAAGGGTCGTAAGCTAGATAACGAGGTAAGGCGAGGTGACGGAATCTTGCTTCATCCGTCCTTTTTATAATGCAGGGCAAAACGTCGGCCCGGCCCGATCTTCAAAAGATCATGGCTTCGAAACGTGGCGAAAGGATTTGCCAAGATCACGGTCGTGGAAGATTCCACGACCGTAATTCTGAGGCGTGGAAACTTATACGGGTAGCTTCCACGGCCGTAATATCCCCTGGAATGAACATCGAATTCTGCATCACAATCCACGGCCGTAATCTAGGGTCAAACCGTGATTTTTGCCTTCATTCGTGCATTCTTCAATCTAATACTCCAAATTGCTTCCAAAAGGTGTCCTTGATCTAGAGGTACATCAACTCAACTCTCCTTCGCTCGATTTCGTTCGGAAATAGCTCCAAATCACCTATAATCAACATAGAACTCGTGTAGACATCCATATCGACAATATAGGTAATACTAGCTCATATATGCATAAAGTTCCATCAAAGACTATCAATATGAATCAAATACGATTATAAAACGTGCCTAAAATATCACAATATTTCATGCTAACAAATAACCCCATACTTAACACTTGCTTGTCCCTAAGCAAGGTCTTTCAAAAAGCTTTAAACAAGAGTTAGGATGAAATATGTGTACCTTCTTTTGGATGAAAGTGACTTCTAAAGAATAGATCATTCTCAAACCTTGCTTCATTCGTTTTCAAACTTTCACGCACTTAATTAGAGAGTAAGAGGTAAAGAAAGCTCATGAAACAATTTAACTTCCAAGCAAGCATTATAACCTTCAAACATTATCAAAATCAATCATAAGAACTTCAATTTAGATCACCAAGCCATATAACATTCTTTTGATCTTAAGGACTTTTCAAAGGAAAAGGTCTAGAGTATGGAAGGGAAGGGAAACTTTAAGGGAGAGTGGTGCATAAATCCGGGAAAATGGACTACTACCTTCTTCTTCTTTTGCGGTTTCCGCAACTCTTCACTTAGAGCTTCGCTCTTACTTTTCATTTTTCGACTTTACTTTTGGAGTTATGGATAGAGGTGCACAAAAACCGAAGCCTAGGAGATTGGCGTTTCTCATTTTTGCGAGATGCCTCAAACCTTTAGCGCACATACCATAATCCGCTAGGAATATCGCTCAATCCGACTTTGGCAAGACACAAACACCCGGCTATGTGAATGGTGCCGAGTTACTCATCGTCATGATTGACTTCCCCAAACCTATAATTTCCTTCTATTCAATTGATTGCAAATATATGCTCTCATGGCCCTCCCACATCAAACATGCCTTTTTCTCATTCACTTTCCAAGTTCCCGGATGGGTAAGGGAGGTTAATATTTCAATGAGGAGTTAGATGATCAAAGGAAAGAAGAAAGAAAGTATCGAATTGCCTTAATCATTTCAAAAAGAAGCATAAGAACTTATAATGTGATTTCAACTTCGATTTCTTGCATAATTTAGGTAACATTTTCACATTATAAAACTTGCAAAAGAGGTGAAATCTATTCATTCAATTTTCTTTTCGAATTACTATCCTTTCAAGCATGCAATTGTTATCAACTTAATTCACAAGTAGTGTTTATCATAGAATTCATCTCAATTCATTAGAAGCATCAAATTTTTCAAAAATTTTTCAGTTTTTATGGGTTTTTAAAGTTCTTTTTCCTGCAATGCAAGAATGAAACGTGTGACATATGATGAACATGCAATAATAGTCTCGGAATAGAAGCAACATATAGAGTAGAGTTATTACAAACACTTAGTACATCCCACCCCATACTTAGGACGAACATTGTCCCTAATGTTCACAAGAAAGAACAAAAGAAAGAAAAGAAAAGAAAACTCACAAATGGCGGCGGGGATGTCTAAAACGAGCAAGTCTGGTCATCAATCACTGCGGTGCCGGTGGAGGTGGGAATGGAGAGAAACTCGGGTCATAGTACCGCCCAAACTGCTGGCGGTAGACGTCCCTCATCATGTGGTCGAGGTCGTCCAAACGTC
>BSUD01000001.1:41859344-41876525 GCA_033239045.1 Fagopyrum esculentum | reverse complement strand
GCGAGATGACGAGCCTGAAGCTCCAGTCGGACGCGGAGAGCGTCTAGGTACATCCTGCTGATCCGGCTGATCCGGAAACGAGCCGAACTCCTGCTCTGCTCCTGCACCACTCTCATACGGCTCTCCCATATCCTCCTCATCTACAACTGGCGGTGGAACGTAAGGGGGAGCTACAAGCCTGTTCGCATGCATCGCAGCGAACGTCTCCTTCCAGTTGTGGCGTCCTGCCACAATGGAATACTCCGGCAGCCACTCAATACCCCTGCCGGTCCTACTCTCCCAGGGCATGCCCGCGTAAGGCGGACCTCTATGTGTGGGGAAGATGAGTCCCCTAACCATGAAAGCGTGTAGCCCTAATGGAACTGCCGGTATACGTGTGCAAGCTGAGAAATCCACTCCAAAAGTCCTAGCTATGTGGGTCACTATCCCACCGTACCCAATGTTCCCTCTCGATTTGTTCTTTAATTTACTCATAGTCGCCGCCAAAAGGGTAGCACAATCGGCGCGGCATCCGTGAAGCATAGCATAGAGAAGGAATAGCTCATCCGTCTTGATCTTTTGGGGCGTCTCCGTCCTAGGGAAGAGACACTCCGAAAGAACACGGTGAGCTATCTTCAAGGCCAAATGGTACATCAATTTGGCCTTGGTGTCAGCTGGATGCCAACGGTCCTCGTCGGCATAGATCATAGCCACATCCTCCCAAAAGTCCTTAGCGGACACGTTCCTAGGGAGTCGACCGTTGTAGGTCTCATGGAACCCAAAGATGGTCCCGAACTCGACAATGCTCAACTGGTAGTCTCTATTCATGAGACGGAAGGAGACAGTCCTATCAACATGGCTGTGCTCAAAAGACGTCACAACCTCTCGGGTGATCTCCTCATAAGCGTCTTCACGAATGTTCGTGAAGACAATTAAACCGGCTCTATCCAAGAGCCATGTGAGGTCATCTACAATGTTGAGAGGATGTAGATCCTCTAACAACAAGTATCTAGGGCCAATTACTGCCCTCTTCTCGATCCTCTCAAATGCAGCTTGGTGGTTTTCGTGTATGATCGGGATGCTAGGGTGAGGTGGTGAGGATGGAGGTGAAGATGGAGGTGAAGGTGAGGGAGATGAAGGTGGTGGTGCCCTAGATGTGGAAGGGTTACCCTTTCTCTTCTTATTCTGCTCTCCTTTCTTTTCCTTAATCCTTCCCGAAACTCTCCTCACGAAGTCCATTCTGTTACAAATTACGGTCTGTTCTTCCCAAAACCACGGCCGTGGAACCTATACAGACCGTGATTCGACACAGAATTCTCGATTCTCAGCAAATCAGCAATCAAACTTCACCACAATCAGTCCTAATCTAGTTTCTTCCAATCTCAATCAGTTCTTCCTAATAATCTCTAACAAAAACGAACAAAAACGGCTAAAATCAAGAAGAGAGCAAAAACCTCTTTTTTCGGATTGAGAAATCCAAAATGCGAGTTTGTTGATCGTTTTCCGCGCGATTTGTTGCTTGGATCTTGTTCTTGGTTGGATTTGCTTCGGTTTAGGAAGAAGAATCGTTAAAAACGATTAGAGAACGAAGATTTGGGAGGGGCTGCGTGTTTTCGGCGTTTAGGGCGTGGAAATTGGGGGTTTTTGTGGTGTTTTTGTGGTGAAGTGTGGCTTTTATACTCGCAGGCAAAATTTCAAAAATCACGGTCTATCGGGACATTCCACGGCCGTGGAAATGTACGGACCCGTAATTTTGGTGATTTTTCACAGGCTTTTGAGAATTACGGCCACTGTAGCAATGACGACCGTAATTTAGACCGTGGAACTCTCTGTAAAGCTTCAAAGTCCAAATTTCGTCACTTCTCTTCGACATTATCCTTCCTTTCCCCTTTTCCATCGATACTACAACCAAAAACACGAACATACCGGGAGAAATCGAGGCAAAAATAAAGCAAAAACTTCTATTCTAAGCTAATCTATGAATCGAAAGCAGAAACGACAATGCAATACCTTGGGTTGCCTCCCAAGAAGCGCTTTGTTTAAGGTCCGTAGCTAGACCATACTCGCACTTATTCGAGTGCGGTAGGTGCGAACTCCTCAGCTTGGAGTTCCGGTGAGTACTTCTTGAGTCGTTGACCGTTCACCTTAAAACTTCCGCTAGCTTCACCCCATACTTCAACTGCACCATGGGGGAAAATACGCTTAATTAGAAAAGGTCCAGTCCAACGAGATTTTAACTTACCTGGAAAGAGGCGAAGTCTCGAATTGAAGAGGAGAACTTGATCTCCTTCTTGGAAGTCCTTTGGAATGATATGCTTATCATGCCAACGCTTTGCTCTTTCCTTGTAGATCTTAGCGTTTTCGTAGGCGTTCAAACGGAGTTCATCCAGCTTGTTGATGTCTAGGAGACGCTTCTCTCCCGCTTCTTTCATGCTGAAATTCAGCCACTTGATAGCCCAAAACGCCTTGTGCTCTAGCTCTACCGGCAAGTGACAAGACTTCCCATACACAAGGTTGTATGGTGTGGTTCCTATGGGAGTCTTGTATGCAGTCCGGTATGCCCATAACGCATCATCTAGTTTCAAGGACCAATCCTTCCTAGTCCTCGAAACCGTCTTCTCTAGAATTCCCTTGATCTCCCTATTTGAGATCTCAACTTGTCCACTCGTTTGTGGATGGTAAGGGGTGGCGATCTTGTGAGTAACCCCATACTTGGATAGAAGAGCTTCAAAGCGACGGGCTATGAAGTGAGAACCTCCATCACTAATGATCGTCCTTGGCGTCCCGAATCGCGGAAAAATGGTCTTGTTGAAGAACTTAACCACCACCATGGCATCATTTGTGGGAGAGGCAATGGCTTCCACCCATCTAGAAACGTAGTCTACCGCCAATAATATGTATTGGTTCCCACAAGAAGAAGGGAATGGTCCCATGAAGTCAACTCCCCAAACGTCAAAAATCTCCACCTCTTGGATGTTGTTGAGGGGCATCTCGTTCCTTCTAGAGATATTGCCTGTTCTTTGACAAGCATCGCAACAAGAAACAAAGGATTGCACATCTTTAAATAAAGTAGGCCAATAGAATCCGGATTGCAATACCTTTGCGCTAGTTTTGTTTGAACTAGCGTGTCCTCCACAAGGTAGTGAATGACAATGACGGATGACACTTTGCATCTCATCTTCCGGCACACATCGCCGAATGATGCCATCCGGACCTCTCTTGAAGAGAAGAGGCTCGTTCCAATGGTATTCCCGGACGTCCTTGAAGAACTTCTTCCTTTGCGCATATGATAGTCCGGGTGGTATTTCCTGGCAAACCAAATAATTAACGAAATCAGCAAACCATGGTTCGTCACCCTTGGAGATTACCTTGATGCACTCCTCAATGATGTGTAGGTGTTCGTCCGGAAAGGAGTCATCAATGGGTAAATGGTCGTCCTCTAGATGTGTTAGGCGACTCAAATGATCCGCAACAGAATTTTCCGAGCCTTTCTTGTCGCGGATCTCAAGATCGAATTCTTGTAGGAGAAGAATCCATCTAATCAGCCTTGGCTTCGCATCTTTCTTTGCAAGGAGGTATCGGATCGCAGCATGATCCGTGTAGACAACCACCTTTGCACCTACAAGATAGGAGCGAAATTTGTCAATAGCGTAGACAATGGCTAGAAATTCCTTTTCCGTAGTGGCGTAGTTGAGCTGGGCTTCGTCTAGCGTCTTGCTAGCGTAGTATATGGCGTGGGTTCGTCCTTCCTTTCGTTGCCCAAGAACAGCTCCAATGGCTACGTCACTAGCATCGCACATAATCTCGAAAGGGAGAGTCCAATCCGGTGGTTGGATAATGGGTGCCGAAATTAGAGCTTGACGGATGGTGTTGAACGCATCTAGACATTCCTGCGAAAACTCAAAAACCGCATCCTTCATCAATAGATTAGTGAGAGGTTTTGATATCTTAGAAAAGTCTTGGATAAAACGTCTATAAAATCCAGCATGTCCTAGAAAACTTCTTATTCCCTTCACCGAAACTGGAGGAGGGAGTTTCTCTATGGTCTCTATTTTGGCCTTGTCTACCTCTATCCCTCTACTAGAGACTAAGTGACCTAAAACGATTCCTTCCTTAACCATGAATTGACACTTCTCCCAATTAAGGACTAGGTTAGTGTCTTCACATCTTTGCAAAACAAGAGAAAGGTTAGAAAGACAATCGTTAAAAGAGGAACCGTAAACGGAGAAGTCGTCCATGAAGACTTCCATGATTTCCTCTACGTATTCGGAGAAGATGGCCATCATACACCGTTGAAAGGTGGCTGGGGCGTTGCAAAGCCCGAACGGCATCCTCCTATAAGCGAACGTACCCCAAGGGCACGTGAATGTGGTCTTCTCTTGATCATCCGGATGTATCGGGATCTGAAAGAAACCACTATAACCGTCAAGGTAGCAAAAGTATGAATGTTGTGCTAACCTTTCAAGCATTTGGTCGATGAATGGCAATGGAAAGTGATCCTTCCGCGTTGCGTTGTTGAGCTTGCGGTAGTCTATGCACATTCGCCATCCAGTCACAGTTCGGGTAGGAATGAGTTCGTTGTTCTTATTGGTGATGACCGTCATTCCTCCCTTCTTCGGAACTACTTGAACTGGGCTCACCCACTTGCTATCGGAGATAGGATAGATGATACCTGCATCAAGAAGTTTAAGAATTTCCTTCTTGACAACCTCCTTCATGGTCGGATTTAACCGCCTTTGAGGTTGTCTTGAAGTTCTAAAGTCCTCCTCCATTAGTATCTTATGCATGCATAGAGAGGGTTTAATTCCTACTAAGTCCTCAATAGTATAGCCTATGGCTTTTCTATGTTTCCTAAGGACAACCATGAGCTGTTCATGTTCATCTATGCTTAATTCGGAACTAACGATAACCGGGAAGGTGGAGTTAGATCCAAGAAAAGCGTACCTTAGATGAGTAGGAAGTGGTTTGAGTTCCATTGCTTTCGGAGCTTCCAATGATCCTTGAGGAGCTTCCGATGTTTCCTTAGAGGTTTCTAGGGAAGTTGAATGGTTTGGAGAAGAATTAGGAGAAGTTGAAGAAGCGTGCTGATCACTATTTTCCACGGTCAAAATCACGTTTTCCCTTGTTTTTCCACGGCCGTAATATCCTCTGGAATGGAGGTCGAATTTGGTTGTGGAATCCACGGCCGTGGAATATAGAGTATGGCCGTGGAATCTTGTATTTTCAGCCTCATCGTGGAGTTTTTCAAACTCCACTTCATGCATCTCTTCTTGTGCTTCCAAGGCTTCAATTTCCTCTTTGCACTCTCCTTCTTCTCCTTCATGGGTTAGACTCATAGTGATAACCTTTTGCAAAGGATCGTTAAAGAGAATCGCACTTACCTCCTCCCTAGACAAGCCTTCTTCGTCTTGGATGTTGTAAATATCTTCATCAAAGATCGGCTCCTTCACTAGAGTGGAAAGAACGAACTCTACTTTCTCTTCCCCAATGTCAAAAGCGAGTCTTCCATTCTTGCAATCGACCATGCAGCCGGAAGTTGCAAGAAACGGTCTTCCGAGTATGATCGGGACCGGACTATCTGCAGGAATGTCAAGCACAACAAAATCAATGGGGACAAAGAACTTGCCTAGCTTAACAGGGACGTCCTCTACAATGCCGACGGGACGAGTAATGGATCGATCCGCCATGTATAACGTCATCTTCACCGGTTTAGGGTCGCCTAAACCGACCTTCCTGCACAACGCAAGTGGTATGATGCTCACACTTGCTCCTAGATCACACAAGGCGTCATATGTGACCTCTCCCACTCCTATGGGAATGCAAAATGACCCCGGATCCTTCAGCTTTGGGGGCATTTTCTCCTTCATAGTCTTGATGAGGTCCGAAGAATCCGAACTCATCTTGACTTCTCCAAAATCTTCTAGCTTCCTCTTGTTAGAGAGGAGCTCCTTCAAGAACTTGCCATAAGCCGGCATACCTACAATAGCATCAATGAAAGGTATATTAATATGCAGTTTGCTCATGAGTTCTATGAACTTACCGAATTGCTTGTCTAGGCGCGCTCGCGCTCTAGATTGAGGGAATGGTAGGGGAGGTTTTAAAGCTGGAGGTGGAACATAGACGTCCTCCTTCTCCTTCCCTTTTTCTTTGCCTTTCTCCACGGGGACTTCAACAAACGTAGGCTGCGGATCGGTGGTAGTCACTCCGCTCCTAGTTGTAATCGCCATTACCCTTCCCTTAGGGTTGTCCTCCGTCTTTCCTGGAAGTTTCCCTTGATTCCTAGGAACTTCCTCCGCATGGTTGAACATTTGATTCTCCAAAACCTTTTGAGCTTTATCAACCTTAGAAATTTGATCATCAACCTTGATGATGCGGTTCTCCAACCCTTGAAGCTTTCCCAAGATCGTTTCCAACATGGGATCCGGCTTTTCCTTTCCCGTATTGTTTCCTCCATTTGATGATTGCCCCTGGCTTTTCAAAGGAGTAGAGGAAGAAGAGGGTGGAGTTAGTGAATTGGAATTGGAAGGATAGGAGTTACCGGAATTTTATTGATTTGAGCGCCAATTGTTGTTGTTCGAACCACGATTGTTGTTCCAATTGTTGTTGTTCCGGTTGTTGTTGTTTCCATTCCAATTGTTGTTCCGGTTATTGTTCCGGTTATTGTTATTGCGGTTGGTGTTGTCACCGCCGTTGTTATTGCCCAAATAGCCAACATCCTTCTCTTGCTGCTTTGGGAAGTTGGTCTTGATAGTCTCCTTCAACTCTTTGATCTCATTGTTGAGGGAGAAAATCTGATTTTGAGCTTCATGTGTGAGCTTCGCTCCTTGCTCCACACGATTTCCCTCCACCTTCCGGTGGGAATACTTCTCTATGACTCTTGCTTGCTTCTCAATGAAATCCCAAGCGTCATCTTCTCTCATGTCCATGAACGTTCCACATGAGAGGGATTGAAGGTTGAATTGCGTTCCCGCATCCAGCCCCTTGTAGTAAATTTCCAGCAAGGCAAGTTTGGATATGCCGTGATGAGGACAATCCAAGAGCAAATCCTGAAACCTTTCCCAAGATTGAAACAAACTTTCGTTAGGTCTCATAGAAAAAGCATTAATCTTACCTCTAAGTTCCGCCGTTTTGGAGGGCGGAAAGAACTTGGTGAGAAACTCTGCGGAGAGGTCTTCCCATGTCTCTAGCTTTCCACTAGGAAGAGCTTGGTACCAGGATAGCGCTTTCCCTTTCAAAGAGAAAAAGAAAGGTTTGAGCTTATAGCTGTTGGTAGTGGCGCTCTTTGGCCTCATTGTCTCCATCATGCACTCAAAGTTTTGTAAGTGTTGGTGTGGAGATTCAGCGCTTGTACCGCCAAACTGACTTTGGCGAACAAGAGTGATAACTTGAGGGTTGAAACTAAACCCTTGTACATCTTCAGCATCAAAGTTCACACCTAAGCGGCGCGGTTGTTGTGTTGGATCCATCCGCTGGCCAAGAGTTCTTGGCTCATTATCCACACGTTCGACTCTCACATTCCTAGGTGGAATGCGGCGGTTAGCAGCTCCTTGTGTGTTGAAAGGATTTATATTGATCGTGGGATCAATCTCTTCTAGCGCGGGCATGGAAGAATCACTATCATCAGCGGATGAGTTACCTCTTCTTCTAGACCTTGTCCTTCTTCTCGAGGACTTCTTTCCCACCTTATCTTCAAGATCGCTCATCTTTATCTTCATTTGAACGATCATGTCTTGTAGACCGTTAACTTGAGTTTGATGACGATCCATCTCATCCTGGAGGAGATTCTCATTCCATCGGAGTTGAGCTTCCTTCTCCGCTAACTTAGTTTGAAGATCGTTTTCGTTTTCTTGAGCCATCCTCTTCTCTTTGCGTTTTTGTCTTAAAGTTTTCTCTAGCTCTTGATCAAGAGGTAAGAGATCTTCGGTGTTCCTAGACCTGCGCATGCACTCAAGAAGAATCAAATAACGAGAGCAAGCTCCCAAGCTTGACAACCGGTTACCGAATTCGGCCGAAACCAAATCCCCGGCAACGGCGCCAAAAACTTGTTCGCCCCTAGAGGTGTGTGCAAATAAGCTTTAAATTTATAAAACTAGAATCAAGCAGCGAACCCGCAGTGTACGGATCGAGGTAGCTAAGCAAGAATTCCAGAGTATCGAACACAGGGATTTGGGTGGGAACAAATTCGATTTCAGGTTATCAAGCAATAAATATGAGAGTTTTGCAAATATTGGGAAAACAACAATCCTAAAGATCCGGGTATTCAGTTGTGGCAACAGATTCAAGATATACTAATGATATAAAGACAGAGTAGAGATATGCAAAGGTACACTAATGTAAGGTAATCGTACGGTTGAGGTTCCAAAAACCTTATGTAACTCACCTAAAAGATACTCCTTATACAGGTTGTTGAGGCTCAATATAAAGAGGTTCTAAAAGCAAGGATTAGTATCAAATACCCAAACCTATAATCTAAAGGTCAAGACTAACTTATCCGATTGAGGTTGTTGAGGCTCACAATCGAGGTAGAGGTTGTTGAGGCTTCACTACCACCTAGAAAAGACAAGTCTAAGCTAAGCTAGAGCAAATCTTTAACTTTGGATTAAGGTAAAAGCAGGCTCGTAAACTCATGGAAATTACGGTTGGATCTTGAGGTTCCACGGCCGTGGAACTCAAGAACAACCCGTAATTTAGGGTTATCGGTGATAATTCTCTAACTCTCAGGGTCTAATCTGTTTGCGATCGATCTATCATCATCTAAGCCACAACTATCAACCCTTCACCTTAGAATTGTTAAGGGTTTTTAGCCAATAACAGTCATTTGATATCAATTCAAGATTTATAAGATAAAAGATGGGAACTTTCAAGAACTTTCAATAATCTTCGAACGAATCTCCGAATCACAATCAAGAACAAGTGTTTATCAAAAGATTCAATTCAGAATAAACAATCACAATCTTAGGAAAGAAAGGAAACGGGATGTCAATCCGATCCTAAATCGAACCTAAGCAAGAAGAGGAGTTTTCTTGCAAAATCCTCCAAGAACTTCGATCTTCCTCAATGCGAAGATCGCTAACCGCAATCTTCCAATCACGAACTTTGATCTTCAGTGAGATCTCCCAAAATCACCTCCAAGAATGAAGGTTTGTGTGTTGCTAAGCTCGCGTTCTTGCCGCTAAACCTAGGGTTTTGAAGGGTCGTAAGCTAGATAACGAGGTAAAGGCGAGGTGACGGAATCTTGCTTCATCCGTCCTTTTTATAATGCAGGGCAAAACGTCGGCCCGGCCCGATCTTCAAAAGATCATGGCTTCGAAACGTGGCGAAAGGATTCGCCAAGATCACGGTCGTGGAAGATTCCACGACCGTATTTTAGGGCGTGAAGAGAAATACGGTTGTGTTCCACGGCCGTAATATCCCCTGGAATGAACATCGAATTCTGCATCATACTCCACGGCCGTAATCTAGGGTCAAACCGTGATTTTTGCCTTCATTCGTTCATTCTTCAATCTAATACTCCAAATTGCTTCCAAAAGGTGTCCTTGATCTAGAAGTACATCAACTCAACTCTCCCTTGCTCGATTTCGTTCGGAAATAGCTCCAAATTACCTATAATCAACATAGAACTCGTGTAGACATCCATATCGACAATATAGGTAATACTAGCTCATATATGCATAAAGCTCCATCGAAGACTATCAATATGAATCAAATACGGTTATAAAACGTGCCTAAAATGTCACAATATTTCATGCTAACATCCTCCGTCTTTCCTGGAAGTTTCCCTTGATTCCTAGGAACTTCCTCCGCATGGTTGAACATTTGATTCTCCAAAACCTTTTGAGCTTTATCAACCTTAGAAATTTGATCATCAACCTTGATGATGCGGTTCTCCAACCCTTGAAGCTTTCCCAAGATCGTTTCCAACATGGGATCCGGCTTTTCCTTTCCCGTATTGTTTCCTCCATTTGATGATTGCCCCTGGCTTTTCAAAGGAGTAGAGGAAGAAGAGGGTGGAGTTAGTGAATTGGAATTGGAAGGATAGGAGTTACCGGAATTTTATTGATTTGAGCGCCAATTGTTGTTGTTCGAACCACGATTGTTGTTCCAATTGTTGTTGTTCCGGTTGTTGTTGTTTCCATTCCAATTGTTGTTCCGGTTATTGTTCCGGTTATTGTTATTGCGGTTGGTGTTGTCACCGCCGTTGTTATTGCCCAAATAGCCAACATCCTTCTCTTGCTGCTTTGGGAAGTTGGTCTTGATAGTCTCCTTCAACTCTTTGATCTCATTGTTGAGGGAGAAAATCTGATTTTGAGCTTCATGTGTGAGCTTCGCTCCTTGCTCCACACGATTTCCCTCCACCTTCCGGTGGGAATACTTCTCTATGACTCTTGCTTGCTTCTCAATGAAATCCCAAGCGTCATCTTCTCTCATGTCCATGAACGTTCCACATGAGAGGGATTGAAGGTTGAATTGCGTTCCCGCATCCAGCCCCTTGTAGTAAATTTCCAGCAAGGCAAGTTTGGATATGCCGTGATGAGGACAATCCAAGAGCAAATCCTGAAACCTTTCCCAAGATTGAAACAAACTTTCGTTAGGTCTCATAGAAAAAGCATTAATCTTACCTCTAAGTTCCGCCGTTTTGGAGGGCGGAAAGAACTTGGTGAGAAACTCTGCGGAGAGGTCTTCCCATGTCTCTAGCTTTCCACTAGGAAGAGCTTGGTACCAGGATAGCGCTTTCCCTTTCAAAGAGAAAAAGAAAGGTTTGAGCTTATAGCTGTTGGTAGTGGCGCTCTTTGGCCTCATTGTCTCCATCATGCACTCAAAGTTTTGTAAGTGTTGGTGTGGAGATTCAGCGCTTGTACCGCCAAACTGACTTTGGCGAACAAGAGTGATAACTTGAGGGTTGAAACTAAACCCTTGTACATCTTCAGCATCAAAGTTCACACCTAAGCGGCGCGGTTGTTGTGTTGGATCCATCCGCTGGCCAAGAGTTCTTGGCTCATTATCCACACGTTCGACTCTCACATTCCTAGGTGGAATGCGGCGGTTAGCAGCTCCTTGTGTGTTGAAAGGATTTATATTGATCGTGGGATCAATCTCTTCTAGCGCGGGCATGGAAGAATCACTATCATCAGCGGATGAGTTACCTCTTCTTCTAGACCTTGTCCTTCTTCTCGAGGACTTCTTTCCCACCTTATCTTCAAGATCGCTCATCTTTATCTTCATTTGAACGATCATGTCTTGTAGACCGTTAACTTGAGTTTGATGACGATCCATCTCATCCTGGAGGAGATTCTCATTCCATCGGAGTTGAGCTTCCTTCTCCGCTAACTTAGTTTGAAGATCGTTTTCGTTTTCTTGAGCCATCCTCTTTTCTTTGCGTCTTCGTCTCAAGGTTTTCTCTAGCTCTTGATCAAGAGGTAAGAGATCTTCGGTGTTTCTAGATCTGCGCATGCACTCAAAAAGAATCAAATAACGAGAGCAAGCTCCCAAGCTTGACAACGGTTACCGAATTCGGCCGAAACCAAATCCCCGGCAACGGCGCCAAAAACTTGTTCGCCCCTAGAGGTGTGTGCAAATAAGCTTTAAATTTATAAAACTAGAATCAAGCAGCGAACCCGCAGTGTACGGATCGAGGTAGCTAAGCAAGAATTCCAGAGTATCGAACACAGGGATTTGGGTGGGAACAAATTCGATTTCAGGTTATCAAGCAATAAATATGAGAGTTTTGCAAATATTGGGAAAACAACAATCCTAAAGATCCGGGTATTCAGTTGTGGCAACAGATTCAAGATATACTAATAATATAAAGACAGAGTAGAGATATGCAAAGGTACACTAATGTAAGGTAATCGTACGGTTGAGGTTCCAAAAACCTTATGTAACTCACCTAAAAGATACTCCTTATACAGGTTGTTGAGGCTCAATATAAAGAGGTTCTAAAAGCAAGGATTAGTATCAAATACCCAAACCTATAATCTAAAGGTCAAGACTAACTTATCCGATTGAGGTTGTTGAGGCTCACAATCGAGGTAGAGGTTGTTGAGGCTTCACTACCACCTAGAAAAGACAAGTCTAAGCTAAGCTAGAGCAAATCTTTAACTTTGGATTAAGGTAAAAGCAGGCTCGTAAACTCATGGAAATTACGGTTGGATCTTGAGGTTCCACGGCCGTGGAACTCAAGAACAACCCGTAATTTAGGGTTATCGGTGATAATTCTCTAACTCTCAGGGTCTAATCTGTTTGCGATCGATCTATCATCATCTAAGCCACAACTATCAACCCTTCACCTTAGAATTGTTAAGGGTTTTTAGCCAATAACAGTCATTTGATATCAATTCAAGATTTATAAGATAAAAGATGGGAACTTTCAAGAACTTTCAATAATCTTCGAACGAATCTCCGAATCACAATCAAGAACAAGTGTTTATCAAAAGATTCAATTCGGAATAAACAATCACAATCTTAGGAAAGAAAGGAAACGGGATGTCAATCCGATCCTAAATCAAACCTAAGCAAGAAGAGGAGTTTTCTTGCCAAATCCTCCAAGAACTTCGATCTTCCTCAATGCGAAGATCGCTAACAGCAATTCTCCAATCACGAACTTTGATCTTCAGTGAGATCTCCCAAAATCACCTCCAAGAATGAAGGTTTGTGTGTTGCTAAGCTTGCGTTCTTGCCGCTAAACCTAGGGTTTGAAGGGTCGTAAGCTAGATAACGAGGTAAGGCGAGGTGACGGAATCTTGCTTCATCCGTCCTTTTTATAATGCAGGGCAAAACGTCGGCCCGGCCCGATCTTCAAAAGATCATGGCTTCGAAACGTGGCGAAAGGATTTGCCAAGATCACGGTCGTGGAAGATTCCACGACCGTAATTCTGAGGCGTGGAAACTTATACGGGTAGCTTCCACGGCCGTAATATCCCCTGGAATGAACATCGAATTCTGCATCACAATCCACGGCCGTAATCTAGGGTCAAACCGTGATTTTTGCCTTCATTCGTTCATTCTTCAATCTAATACTCCAAATTGCTTCCAAAAGGTGTCCTTGATCTAGAGGTACATCAACTCAACTCTCCTTCGCTCGATTTCGTTCGGAAATAGCTCCAAATCACCTATAATCAACATAGAACTCGTGTAGACATCCATATCGACAATATAGGTAATACTAGCTCATATATGCATAAAGTTCCATCAAAGACTATCAATATGAATCAAATACGATTATAAAACGTGCCTAAAATATCACAATATTTCATGCTAACAATAAACGCCGCTTGGATAACGTTATAAAAATTCCAAAATAAATTCCTACATACTCCATGATATGCATACTAAACATAAGGGTAAAGATCTCAAAACAAAACTCAACTATCACTCTCCCATAAATCTCACAAGTTGGTATAAAAGCTGAATTTTCCATACTTAGCCAATTTTTGAGTCCTTTCACAAACAACCCAACTAGCCTACTTTGAGCTCCTATAGATCGAGATCCGACCGTTGGATCGGTCTCAACTTCTGATACATCATTCTATGCATGGCACTCTATAACATATTAAAAACTAAACGGTGGATTATATTTCTAAAGTATCGAAAGATTGATCTAAAGTGGACTGCTCAACAATAATTTCTGAAGATAAAAAAAAAACTGAGATTGCAACAGATCTAGGGTTGGAGTCTCACCCACTGCAGGCTTGTTCTCTATATCAACTCCACATGTCTCCAGTTCGATTTCTCTCAGCTTCAAGTCTCGTCTAAACTGGTCATGCAACAGTTCTCCCCTTCGAGCCCTACAGAAGCCGATCACACATGTAGTTTACTGCTCTTGTGTATCCTTTGATGAGGTGTAGGGTTGTCTACTGCTTACGGACTGCCTTGGGTGTCTAGGACGGGGATGGATGGCCGTCCTTAAGAATGGGTCTGTGCAGGAGAAGGCGGAACCAGTCCGGGTCTGTTGCACACGTCCAGGTTAGGGGTCATAACAAGGTAAGTGAGGGAAGTGGGAGAGGAGAAGGAAGGACTCACCTTGCTATTCCGCTTGGACACAGACAGAGAGCGACAGACTGAAGCGGAGGAGGAGAGGCGCGATGTTGCTCTTCACGTGGCACACGTAGTTAGCCCAGGGAAGAGGGCTCGTCTTGGTTCCAAAAAAAATAGAACACGATGGTTGTGCAAGGCTTGAGGACGCTCAACAATCCTCTTCTCGATCAACTCTCAGATCCACCGGCTAGGCGTCGAGGTGGTGCTGAGCAGTCTGGTTGGTGCCGTCTGGTAAGGGTCTGCAGTATGCGTGCAGTGCAGGAGGTCAAGGCGCATGATGATTAGCTCCTTGGGCGCCGTTGGACAGGAGCTCCTGGGTTGTGAGTCGACGACGGTGGCTTCCCGCTGGTGCTGCAGCAGGCGTGTGAAGGAATGTACGTCATTGCTGCGTTGGTGTTGGGCGATCAGAGAGGAATGTGAGGCAGGTGAGGCGTGATATCCGGGAACTGCTCCAGCAAAAAGGAAGGTGTGGAGCTGTTACGTAAGTAGGGCTGGAAGGACGCTGAGTGTATGGGCTGTCACAAGAGAGTTCTTCTTGTTGGGCTGAGCAAGGCTGCAATGTGGACTTCTCACTGGGCTGGTTGGCAACGGTGGGCTGGAGCAGTGAGGAGAGAGTGGGCTGAAAAAAAATGGAGAGGTGGGCTGAAATATTTATTCAAGGTCTTGTCACAAGCTTGTCATGGCTTTGTCCTAAGCTTGTCGATGACGTAGTCATGGCCTCGTCAAAACTCGTCGGGTGGCGTTGTCATGATCTCGTCTAGGATATAAACTCATGGTTGCAATTTAGGGCTTGATTTATTTTTCTATCATTTTATGTGAGAAAAAGGTCTCACATAAAATGATAGAATTTGTGATGAAACCGGAAATTGGTGAACAAAAAAAAAATTCGGATATTACATCAGTACCCCCTTAAGATAAGTTTCGTCCCGAAACTTAGAAGAATAATGTATCTAATCAAACGACTTTCTTTGTATAACTTGGTTTCATTATGTCTCGTTTTCTAACATGTAACTACTCAATCATCAGAATCAGGCACCCATCAAAGAAAACACATTTACTCAATCCAAAGTAAAGAAAAAACATGAAAAGTCAAACCACACAGCATCTGAGTACTAACTCGTCGGTACAACAGTAGTAGCTAACCCCGAATAAAACTCGGAATAAATACGTCTAATACTCTCTTCTGTCTCCCAAGTGACCTCATCAGTTCCTCGTCTAAACCACTGGAACTCTACAAAAGCATGAATCGGCTAAATTTTCTAATCTTTGTAGTTGATGACGTGTCTCGGATTCGGTAGGTACTCTCTCGACTGAGGCATGTGGATCACTGGATGTTCTCCCTCTAGTATGAGTAGTAGAGTTAGTCGATAATTGACTTCTCAATCCGCTTTAAGATATCAACGGTTGCCTTTCAAGGCTTACTTCCTGTTTTGGTTTTAGTGACTCTACTGAAATAACTGTTTAACGGATTTCTTTCCGTTGAATCCACTTGCTCCTGACCTTTCGGAGGATCCGACTATCAATTCTGAAATAATGATTTGAGACCTCTCCAAACACTTAATAAGTGCCTAGTACCCTTTGTAAGACCACTCCCTTGGTCTTGTCTCCCTACTATAACTCAGTCGGACCGTTCCTTAAATAATGACTCAACACCTACTCCTTGTCAGACTTTCAACTATTGGAATCTAAACTCACACTCTCACTGGAGATTTTCATTTAGATCTCTAATTTTATAACTTGAGGTCATAGAAAAGATAGCATTGAGTTTCCTGGTATGTGGGTTATGGGCCCACCACGCTTCCACTGCGCTAATCTGATTAATCTGTTATCACCCATCAATTATTATGCCGTCTTCCGTGAGTCCGGATGATTTACCAAACTCCTGCCCGTAACTTCCCTTCTCTAACGGCAAGATCCTCTTCAACAGATCGTAAATCCAAAGGTGATTTACTATAGTAAAGGAAAAGGTTGTACTCTAGTCATGAGTACCGGCCGCCCAAAACCTCAAAATAACCGTCCATATATGTAGCAACTATGATCCTTGCCCCCGATGGAGGTTCACAATAGGTCTAGAGAATTTCTCGATAAGATAACTCACCGGTAACGCCTTCTTGTAAGGATTGGAACGTGCGGTCTTGGAAATTTCTGGAACCCCTTTATGTCTCATCGGAACTCGACTACTACTCGTCATAACTACTCCATGGGGTTTTCTATTTAGCTCCAAATTTTCAAGGTGCAATATTAAGTTTACACTGAGACCATAATACCACTTGTCTTGTGAACTTTCTACTAGGTGACTAATGTCAGTTGATCATTATTACTCATTCAATGTTGAAACCTCAGTTATGTTGTACTCTTGCACTTATTTCATAAAGACATCCTCATCTCAACACCTTATTTAAATTCCGTCAGACCCGTCTTTTGATACATGACTTTCCTTCTCACTAGTTAAGCTATTCACTTGGTTTACACTTTATCAATCATAGTGTTATTGGTCTGATAGTATGATTTTTATTAAATATCTACTAGTACCATTTGTATAATGAACATTAGATGTATATGATATTCTCAAAAATCCAATTTCCCGACTCGCATTTATTATGTTGTCCTTATACTCATGTCGCTTTACCTTCTTTAAATCTGTACCCCCCAGTAGGATAGTTACCCCTTTGAGTTTTCTCGTACTCGCTTTACGAACCACGTTGGTTGGTCTTATTACTTTCATCAACTCTTATGTCATTAGTCCAGCTTGAATTTTCAATGGAGTACCTCCATTTCTCATTAAACTTTTATATATACACCTTTCGGTTATCATCTTATTGGGGTAATACTGGATCCATATAACGGCCTCTAGTCATTCAACTTTACTCCTTCTCATGTCTGTTCTAGTCATCCTGCCGATTCCATCTGCAATCACATCACAACTCGATCATACATTTCACCAAGGTTGTAAATCATACTCTCTATGTTTGTTCCGCCTCTACAATTTCGATTATTCCGTGTCATAACTTTAATCACAAGGCTTCCTCTGTCAATCTAAACAGTTTGACCTCACTTTTTCTCGGAGGAGCACCATCAGTCCAACTTGTGTGGAATGCCAAGACCTAGGACATGTCCACAATCATTTGTTTCTTCTTAATCTTCTAGTTCTTCTTACAGGGATCCCTC
>BSUD01000001.1:41722452-41859334 GCA_033239045.1 Fagopyrum esculentum | reverse complement strand
ATAAACGCCGCTTGGATAACGTTATAAAAATTCCAAAATAAATTCCTACATACTCCATGATATGCATACTAAACATAAGGGTAAAGATCTCAAAACAAAACTCAACTATCACTCTCCCATAAATCTCACAAGTTGGTATAAAAGCTGAATTTTCCATACTTAGCCAATTTTTGAGTCCTTTCACAAACAACCCAACTAGCCTACTTTGAGCTCCTATAGATCGAGATCCGACCGTTGGATCGGTCTCAACTTCTGATACATCATTCTATGCATGGCACTCTATAACATATTAAAAACTAAACGGTGGATTATATTTCTAAAGTATCGAAAGATTGATCTAAAGTGGACTGCTCAACAATAATTTCTGAAGATAAAAAAAAAACTGAGATTGCAACAGATCTAGGGTTGGAGTCTCACCCACTGCAGGCTTGTTCTCTATATCAACTCCACATGTCTCCAGTTCGATTTCTCTCAGCTTCAAGTCTCGTCTAAACTGGTCATGCAACAGTTCTCCCCTTCGAGCCCTACAGAAGCCGATCACACATGTAGTTTACTGCTCTTGTGTATCCTTTGATGAGGTGTAGGGTTGTCTACTGCTTACGGACTGCCTTGGGTGTCTAGGACGGGGATGGATGGCCGTCCTTAAGAATGGGTCTGTGCAGGAGAAGGCGGAACCAGTCCGGGTCTGTTGCACACGTCCAGGTTAGGGGTCATAACAAGGTAAGTGAGGGAAGTGGGAGAGGAGAAGGAAGGACTCACCTTGCTATTCCGCTTGGACACAGACAGAGAGCGACAGACTGAAGCGGAGGAGGAGAGGCGCGATGTTGCTCTTCACGTGGCACACGTAGTTAGCCCAGGGAAGAGGGCTCGTCTTGGTTCCAAAAAAAATAGAACACGATGGTTGTGCAAGGCTTGAGGACGCTCAACAATCCTCTTCTCGATCAACTCTCAGATCCACCGGCTAGGCGTCGAGGTGGTGCTGAGCAGTCTGGTTGGTGCCGTCTGGTAAGGGTCTGCAGTATGCGTGCAGTGCAGGAGGTCAAGGCGCATGATGATTAGCTCCTTGGGCGCCGTTGGACAGGAGCTCCTGGGTTGTGAGTCGACGACGGTGGCTTCCCGCTGGTGCTGCAGCAGGCGTGTGAAGGAATGTACGTCATTGCTGCGTTGGTGTTGGGCGATCAGAGAGGAATGTGAGGCAGGTGAGGCGTGATATCCGGGAACTGCTCCAGCAAAAAGGAAGGTGTGGAGCTGTTACGTAAGTAGGGCTGGAAGGACGCTGAGTGTATGGGCTGTCACAAGAGAGTTCTTCTTGTTGGGCTGAGCAAGGCTGCAATGTGGACTTCTCACTGGGCTGGTTGGCAACGGTGGGCTGGAGCAGTGAGGAGAGAGTGGGCTGAAAAAAAATGGAGAGGTGGGCTGAAATATTTATTCAAGGTCTTGTCACAAGCTTGTCATGGCTTTGTCCTAAGCTTGTCGATGACGTAGTCATGGCCTCGTCAAAACTCGTCGGGTGGCGTTGTCATGATCTCGTCTAGGATATAAACTCATGGTTGCAATTTAGGGCTTGATTTATTTTTCTATCATTTTATGTGAGAAAAAGGTCTCACATAAAATGATAGAATTTGTGATGAAACCGGAAATTGGTGAACAAAAAAAAAATTCGGATATTACATCAGTACCCCCTTAAGATAAGTTTCGTCCCGAAACTTAGAAGAATAATGTATCTAATCAAACGACTTTCTTTGTATAACTTGGTTTCATTATGTCTCGTTTTCTAACATGTAACTACTCAATCATCAGAATCAGGCACCCATCAAAGAAAACACATTTACTCAATCCAAAGTAAAGAAAAAACATGAAAAGTCAAACCACACAGCATCTGAGTACTAACTCGTCGGTACAACAGTAGTAGCTAACCCCGAATAAAACTCGGAATAAATACGTCTAATACTCTCTTCTGTCTCCCAAGTGACCTCATCAGTTCCTCGTCTAAACCACTGGAACTCTACAAAAGCATGAATCGGCTAAATTTTCTAATCTTTGTAGTTGATGACGTGTCTCGGATTCGGTAGGTACTCTCTCGACTGAGGCATGTGGATCACTGGATGTTCTCCCTCTAGTATGAGTAGTAGAGTTAGTCGATAATTGACTTCTCAATCCGCTTTAAGATATCAACGGTTGCCTTTCAAGGCTTACTTCCTGTTTTGGTTTTAGTGACTCTACTGAAATAACTGTTTAACGGATTTCTTTCCGTTGAATCCACTTGCTCCTGACCTTTCGGAGGATCCGACTATCAATTCTGAAATAATGATTTGAGACCTCTCCAAACACTTAATAAGTGCCTAGTACCCTTTGTAAGACCACTCCCTTGGTCTTGTCTCCCTACTATAACTCAGTCGGACCGTTCCTTAAATAATGACTCAACACCTACTCCTTGTCAGACTTTCAACTATTGGAATCTAAACTCACACTCTCACTGGAGATTTTCATTTAGATCTCTAATTTTATAACTTGAGGTCATAGAAAAGATAGCATTGAGTTTCCTGGTATGTGGGTTATGGGCCCACCACGCTTCCACTGCGCTAATCTGATTAATCTGTTATCACCCATCAATTATTATGCCGTCTTCCGTGAGTCCGGATGATTTACCAAACTCCTGCCCGTAACTTCCCTTCTCTAACGGCAAGATCCTCTTCAACAGATCGTAAATCCAAAGGTGATTTACTATAGTAAAGGAAAAGGTTGTACTCTAGTCATGAGTACCGGCCGCCCAAAACCTCAAAATAACCGTCCATATATGTAGCAACTATGATCCTTGCCCCCGATGGAGGTTCACAATAGGTCTAGAGAATTTCTCGATAAGATAACTCACCGGTAACGCCTTCTTGTAAGGATTGGAACGTGCGGTCTTGGAAATTTCTGGAACCCCTTTATGTCTCATCGGAACTCGACTACTACTCGTCATAACTACTCCATGGGGTTTTCTATTTAGCTCCAAATTTTCAAGGTGCAATATTAAGTTTACACTGAGACCATAATACCACTTGTCTTGTGAACTTTCTACTAGGTGACTAATGTCAGTTGATCATTATTACTCATTCAATGTTGAAACCTCAGTTATGTTGTACTCTTGCACTTATTTCATAAAGACATCCTCATCTCAACACCTTATTTAAATTCCGTCAGACCCGTCTTTTGATACATGACTTTCCTTCTCACTAGTTAAGCTATTCACTTGGTTTACACTTTATCAATCATAGTGTTATTGGTCTGATAGTATGATTTTTATTAAATATCTACTAGTACCATTTGTATAATGAACATTAGATGTATATGATATTCTCAAAAATCCAATTTCCCGACTCGCATTTATTATGTTGTCCTTATACTCATGTCGCTTTACCTTCTTTAAATCTGTACCCCCCAGTAGGATAGTTACCCCTTTGAGTTTTCTCGTACTCGCTTTACGAACCACGTTGGTTGGTCTTATTACTTTCATCAACTCTTATGTCATTAGTCCAGCTTGAATTTTCAATGGAGTACCTCCATTTCTCATTAAACTTTTATATATACACCTTTCGGTTATCATCTTATTGGGGTAATACTGGATCCATATAACGGCCTCTAGTCATTCAACTTTACTCCTTCTCATGTCTGTTCTAGTCATCCTGCCGATTCCATCTGCAATCACATCACAACTCGATCATACATTTCACCAAGGTTGTAAATCATACTCTCTATGTTTGTTCCGCCTCTACAATTTCGATTATTCCGTGTCATAACTTTAATCACAAGGCTTCCTCTGTCAATCTAAACAGTTTGACCTCACTTTTTCTCGGAGGAGCACCATCAGTCCAACTTGTGTGGAATGCCAAGACCTAGGACATGTCCACAATCATTTGTTTCTTCTTAATCTTCTAGTTCTTCTTACAGGGATCCCTCTATGCTAACTTTGATATGTATCTTTCCTTAATCAGTAGTAAGTAACTACTGAAAACAATTCTCTTTACACCATTACTATTATCAATGGTCATTACCGACAATCCAGAGCTTCTCTTTAATTTCTTTATTAGATTATTATATTGGACTCACTCAATTTTACCATCAAGGCTACTAGTACTTGTATTGATTTAACTTCACCTTTTTCGTCGTTGATCTCTGGAAGAAATTCACCAGATATCGTTAAATTTCTTTTATAACCTTGTAGTTATTCTTCTTATATGTCAACCAACCATCACTAGTTAGCCAGCACGTGTAAATTCTTTGTTATTACCAATTAGTTTGTAGTTGACCTTCTATCTCTTTTGAGGTTTGATATGCGAGGTGACAATAATTCTCTTCCATTTATACTCCTTTAGCTCCTTCTACAAATCACACTCTTATAAGAGCACTATACTCTTACGAGTCTATTTGTATTTTCGTATTCCGCCGACGGCTTATCAATTCTTCTACGGTAACTTGCAGACACTTCTTTATGATTCTTTTTACCTGAGTTAGTGTCCACTTGCGGTTTTCTGTTATGACCCGCTCGTTTTATTAACTTAAATCCCTTCGTGAGTGGGAAGTTATTTGAGACCTTCTTTTTCACCAAGACCATTCTCCTACACCTTTCTTCTTTGGGGTGTTGCTTGTACTTCCACTTTTATAGAAATCCGGTCTTTGTTGTATCCCGATCTTTGTTGAAATTCTTGTGTGTTCTAGGAGGTCACACCACTTCCATGTTGGTGAAATCGGCCTTCCCCTTTCTAGCAACCTGTAAGCTTTCATTTTACGGCTCTTTAATTCTTCGTATCGGGATGAACTATGTATCTTATCTTGACTCCTATGCTTATAATTGTCTCGGTTTCCCATCTTGATTGTGGCGGCAAATAGTTTGTCAAGAGTGATCATATTCCGCTTTGCTTCTAGTCTCAAACTTTCACCTTTTGGTCCGTCAGTAAGCTTAGATTCAATGTCACTTGTCTGGATCGCTTACTATATTTCACCTTGACCTTCATGCCTATGTGTGTTTCTGTAGGCATCCCCTTTGTTTGCAACGTTGCTTTACACCATCTTGAAAGAAACTATG
Organism: Fagopyrum esculentum; assembly: GCA_033239045.1. NCBI lineage: Eukaryota > Viridiplantae > Streptophyta > Magnoliopsida > Caryophyllales > Polygonaceae > Fagopyrum > Fagopyrum esculentum. Next base: position 41,854,266 of record BSUD01000001.1, on the reverse strand, counting down.
GGTTGTCTCTCCCAATTTGTATACTTGCCGGTCATCCAACGCGTTGCTAGAACTACTTTCATGTATATTCTTCATTTGATCCTATTGAGTTGACTCGGGATTCCCTTCTTGTCATCGTGGTTGGTGTTGTCTTTTAGGCTTTACTTTTCCTTCTCGACGTTCCTTCACAAGATCGAAGGAGTTGTCCGCCGTTCGTCTACCCTAATGCACCTAAGATGTGCATATTAATCTTCACGTTGACACCCTTCTAAATCTACTTAGATGTGTCAAGGGTGATAAACTCATTATGTTATCTCCGTTAAGGGCATAACAAAACTATAATTTCTACTAATCTTCGGTATATACTTATCTATGTCACATATCTTTATAATCAAGCTAAAACGTCCAACTAAAGTAAAACCTAAAGTCCATACTAAGCATACTGAGATCCGCGGTAGTAGTGGTGGTCAGCCGTACTTTTCTATCCCCAACCAGTCTATGCATGCATTTGAAAACCAAAAGTTCTTTTTAAAACTCAGATCCCTTTTCGGGTTCTGCTTAAGTACTTATTCGGTCTTTCAGAAGATTTCAAGTGCCATTGTTGCCAACCTAGACCTCTGATACCATGTTGTAACACCCCGAATTCTCAGAACTCGGGATATTACTGGTTAGGACCTCACAATGGGTCCCGACCTCAGTTTGACAACAATATTACTAGGATCTTGCAACAAGACACAAATAAGAAAAACCGAAATTCATAAAAATACATTTGTAAAAGGATGAATGCAACAAAGTCTAACAGCCTATCATACTTAAACAACGGAAAAGACTAACTGTCTTAACAAAAGGAAAGACAACAAAACAACAACCCACACCCCCACTCTAAGGAGTACGGAGACCCGGCTGACCACTACTTCCGGATCACTCAGCTGCTGTTCTAACCTGCTGTAAAACTAAAAACACAACAACACAACCATTAGCTAGTTATCTAAACATTAGGAGAATAATAATAGCACACACACACATAAAATAATAAACACTCATCATGCTTTCAAACAATCCATTTATTATCTTCATTTAAGTCATTCACTCTAATGATACTTATTTTGTGACACGAGGGATTCCCAAACCTCGCCTCCGCCCCCGTGTACCCATCAGGAGTGGATCCGATGCATCTCACCGTGTACCTGTATGGTCTGGGTATAGAGAACCTCCCAGTCTCCTGGCAGAGCTGGGCAGTGATGTCACGGCCCGTTATACATACACTTGGGCCTTAAAACATAAACCACGGTCGTCCTAACAAGTTGTTATTTATTATAACACACATTGTACACACACCACCATTATCATCCAACTAATATCCAGAAACTAGCTAAGTAAGTCGCAAGGACTTACCTTGATCAAAAATCGCTTTCTCAAATCTCAACTCGGTCCGAACCCGTGGTAACTCAAACGCCTGTCAAATAAGGCATGTGGATTAAAATCACATCCAGATGTCCAACCTCATGCGAAGGAATTACGGAAAAAGCTCTCTTACGGTAAAAGACCATTTTACCCTTAGTGCCGAAAATTCTCAAAGTCTATCATTTAGTTCTAATATTTTCTTTTAGAACCTATGTCCATAATCTAGTTCTCATAGAAAAGTTTGGTAAGGATTTAGTAAGGTTTTATAAGAGTTATCCAACATTCTTCATTTATACCATAGTCGTTAAAGCCTGATTTTGGGTTCATAAACGCCGCTTGGATAACGTTATAAAAATTCCAAAATAAATTCCTACATACTCCATGATATGCATACTAAACATAAGGGTAAAGATCTCAAAACAAAACTCAACTATCACTCTCCCATAAATCTCACAAGTTGGTATAAAAGCTGAATTTTCCATACTTAGCCAATTTTTGAGTCCTTTCACAAACAACCCAACTAGCCTACTTTGAGCTCCTATAGATCGAGATCCGACCGTTGGATCGGTCTCAACTTCTGATACATCATTCTATGCATGGCACTCTATAACATATTAAAAACTAAACGGTGGATTATATTTCTAAAGTATCGAAAGATTGATCTAAAGTGGACTGCTCAACAATAATTTCTGAAGATAAAAAAAAAACTGAGATTGCAACAGATCTAGGGTTGGAGTCTCACCCACTGCAGGCTTGTTCTCTATATCAACTCCACATGTCTCCAGTTCGATTTCTCTCAGCTTCAAGTCTCGTCTAAACTGGTCATGCAACAGTTCTCCCCTTCGAGCCCTACAGAAGCCGATCACACATGTAGTTTACTGCTCTTGTGTATCCTTTGATGAGGTGTAGGGTTGTCTACTGCTTACGGACTGCCTTGGGTGTCTAGGACGGGGATGGATGGCCGTCCTTAAGAATGGGTCTGTGCAGGAGAAGGCGGAACCAGTCCGGGTCTGTTGCACACGTCCAGGTTAGGGGTCATAACAAGGTAAGTGAGGGAAGTGGGAGAGGAGAAGGAAGGACTCACCTTGCTATTCCGCTTGGACACAGACAGAGAGCGACAGACTGAAGCGGAGGAGGAGAGGCGCGATGTTGCTCTTCACGTGGCACACGTAGTTAGCCCAGGGAAGAGGGCTCGTCTTGGTTCCAAAAAAAATAGAACACGATGGTTGTGCAAGGCTTGAGGACGCTCAACAATCCTCTTCTCGATCAACTCTCAGATCCACCGGCTAGGCGTCGAGGTGGTGCTGAGCAGTCTGGTTGGTGCCGTCTGGTAAGGGTCTGCAGTATGCGTGCAGTGCAGGAGGTCAAGGCGCATGATGATTAGCTCCTTGGGCGCCGTTGGACAGGAGCTCCTAGGTTGTGAGTCGACGACGGTGGCTTCCCGCTGGTGTTGCAGCAGGCGTGTGAAGGAATGTACGTCATTGCTGCGTTGGTGTTGGGCGATCAGAGAGGAATGTGAGGCAGGTGAGGCGTGATATCCGGGAACTGCTCCAGCAAAAAGGAAGGTGTGGAGCTGTTACGTAAGTAGGGCTGGAAGGACGCTGAGTGTATGGGCTGTCACAAGAGAGTTCTTCTTGTTGGGCTGAGCAAGGCTGCAATGTGGACTTCTCACTGGGCTGGTTGGCAACGGTGGGCTGGAGCAGTGAGGAGAGAGTGGGCTGAAAAAAAATGGAGAGGTGGGCTGAAATATTTATTCAAGGTCTTGTCACAAGCTTGTCATGGCTTTGTCCTAAGCTTGTCGATGACGTAGTCATGGCCTCGTCAAAACTCGTCGGGTGGCGTTGTCATGATCTCGTCTAGGATATGAACTCATGGTTGCAATTTAGGGCTTGATTTATTTTTCTATCATTTTATGTGAGAAAAAGGTCTCACATAAGGATGATGTCATCAACATAAAGAAGCACGTAAGCAATGTTGGATCCATGACGGTAAATAAAGAGGGATGAGTCACTCTTGCTGCCGAGGGATCCGATTTGAAGCAAGAAGCCTGCAAAACGCTGAAACCAGGCTTTGGGTGCCTGCTTAAGACCATATAAAGACTTCTGCATAAACATACATGATTAGGTCTAGATGAATCACGAAAGCCAGGGGGCTGGAACATATAAACCGTCTCATTCAAATGTCTATGCAAGAAGGCATTTTGAACGTCAAGCTGATAGATGGACCAAGAATGAGAAACTGCAATGCTGAGAACTCTCCAGATAGTGGTCGGTTTCACAACCAGGAAAGTTTCATCGCAGTCAATACCAACCTGCTGAGAACATCCATTTGCAACCAAGCGAGTTTTATATCGTTCAAAAGAGCCATCAGACCTGTATTTATGGCGAAAAACCCACATACATCGCACAATATTAGCATCAATAGGATAAGGAACCAGGACCCAGGTTATATTCCGCATAAGGGTTTGATATTCATCGAGCATGACAGCGGTCCAGTTCGGGTCTTGAAGAGCTACATTGTGTGATTTGGGTAATGGTGATGGAGGGGTGGTGGAAACGGATAGGTTGAAAATGGTTTTGGGTTTGACTATTCCGGATTGACTCCGAGTATGTGGTCGGGTCGGGATGGTCAAAGATGGGTCTATCGAGGTAGTTGGATTTATGGGTAAGAGAGGTGGGGATAGGTTCTCTTGTGAGGGATGTGGGACAATTGATGGGTCGGAAAAAGCGATTGGGCCATTGGCAGTTGGATTGTGACGCTAGAGCAGGCCAGGTGGATCGAGTGGGCCAAGCGTAGTAAGAGAGGTCTGTCGTAGCGGTGGTGGGCCAGAAGGAGGATGGTTGGTACACTAGGTTGGTATCACTGGGCCAGAGGGAAGAGGGCGTATGGGGGAAGGGGTAGCAGTGGATGGGCTAGGCCGCAGAGGAGGGAAAAGTTGGGCTGAAAGCACTGAATCAGGCGTGGGCTGAGGGGCCGGAGAATTTAGCTGCTGCGTTAGATACGAGGAGGGCTCATCGTCGGAAGCAAGAGATGTAAGCGTATTCAGGGAGACACGGGAAGGACTAGAGAACGAGAAAACGGATTCATCAAACGTGACATGACGGGAGATGGTTATTTTATGTGTGGTCAAATCTAGACATTTAAATACCCGATGGTGTTTAGGATACCCGAGAAAACCACATGGGTTAGATCGATGTTGAAGCTTGTGGGAAATGTTGGCGCATTGATTGGGATAGCAAAGGTAACCGAAGACCCGGAGATGAGTTAGCGAAGGTGTAACAAGGTATAACAGTTGAGTAGGAGAATAATTATGGATGGAAGATGACGGAAGAATGTTGAGAAGGTAGCAAGAAATTTCCACGACATGGGGCCAATAGGAAATTGGAATGAAGCATGGAATAAAAGCGAACGCATCATGTTATTGATTTTTCGAATGATTCGCTCGGCTTTACCATTTTGAGGAGATGTGTGAGGGCATGAGAAACGGAAGACAATGCCATGGTCAATAAAAAAAATTTGTGAAAGAGGATGTTGTTAAACTCTTCACCCATATCGCACTGAAAACTTTTGATGGGAAGGTTAAATTGTGTTTTGACAAATTGGTGAAATTGAACAAAAATATCAAATACTTGCGACTTAAACTTGATCGGAAAAATCCATAGAAAATGAGAGTAATCGTCAAGAAAAAGCAAATAGTATTTAAAACCGTCCCGACTCGGGATATGAGAAGTCCAAAGATCACTATGTATAATATCAAAAGGGGCAATAAAACGAGTTGTGGAACGATCAAAAGTTAATCTATGATGTTTTCCTAATTGACAAGCATGACAAAGAGGAGACATCGTTGACTTATTCCATCGAATGAAAGATGAATTTCTAAGAAAATCCAAAACCGGAGCGCCGGGATGACCAAGGCAGGCATGCCAAAGACTTGACGACTCGACGGAAAAAGCATGATGAACACGAGTGAGGGGATGGGTGACAGGATAGAGTTCTCCGAAACTATTACATCTCACACGTGTGATCCCCGTGTGTAAATCCTTCACCGAAAAACCAAAAGGGTCAAGTTCTACTAAGACATTGTTATCAGTTGTAAAACGTCTAACAGACACTAAATTTTTTACTATTTGTGGGGTAATAAGGATATTGGATAGGTGAAGGGGCGATTTAGTGGTGAGGATAGTAGTATCTCCAATACATGTAGATGGAACATGCATACCATTTCCGACAATTATCGAATTTAATGAACCATTTTGGAAAAAGACGAGAGATAACCTGAATTATTCGTCATATGTGATGTTGCGCCCGTGTCCATGTACCAATAGTTGTCCGCCGGATTTAGTGTCATTGTAGAAAATGCATTATCCACTGCAGTGGGCTATGATTGAGCAGCAAAATGGGCATGTGGAGGAAGTGGTACTGGGCCGGGCCCAATAATGCCCTACTGGGAGTGCTGAGGGAAGGGAAAGGGAGGCCGGACTAGGCCTGAGGAAGATTAGGCCGTGGGCCACGCTGGGAAGGACGGCCCTTCTACAACTGTTGGAGGTAACGACGTAAATCCGAATTGAGGGTGCCAAGAAACCCTAGCCGGAGCGCCGCCATCTCTCCGTTTGGACCCTTTCCGACCCCGAGTCTCTGACCACGCCGGGTCTGAGAAGCTTCTGGCAAAGCAGCGCTGCCACCGGTCCGTTGTTGGGACGTTAAGCCAGATTGTGGGTTTGACGGTGAGCTCGAGGCTGGTGGGCGGGTGTCAAACGTTAGGGTTGTTGGGGCTGTTCCGGCATCCGACTAAGCCATCATGCGGGTTTCCTCAAGTTGCAACTGAAAGCGAGCCTTGGTGAAGCTCGGAAGTGGATCGGTCTATTGAATAAAACTCGCCGTGGAATTGTACTCAGCAAGCAATCCCAAAATAAGTTGAAGAACAAGACGGGTTTCAAGAACAGGATAGCCAACTCCTTTGAGTTGATCTGCTAGGGACTTGAGTTGAAGACAATAAGCATATTAACTGAAGCAAATCCAGATAACTTACAATTCGAGAACTCATGTTCGAGATAGACGGCACGTGTGTTTTTGTTATCTTGAAAGATGTCCTCAACTCGATTCCATGCCTGAAGCGTTGTATCTGTAACACCACAATTCCGCGGGACTCGGGGCACTATAGGCTAGGATCTCACAATGGATCCTGACCCTAGCCTGACAACAAGTTCACTGGATCTTACAACAAGGCATAGATAGATTAAAACCAAATACATAAAACTGTACAATATATACATCATAAGGTTTATAAAATCATGGCCAAGTACAAACAGCAACATCATATCCATAAAAGGATAAAACACCCCAAAACCCTCAAATATCCTAGTGTACAGAAGCCCTCGGCTGATCACCCTGTCTAGCTCACTCTGTAGTCTTCCTAACTTGCAGATCATCTACAACACGGTATAAACCGTTAACTAACAAAAATGAATAAGAATGAAGCAGTAGCACATATAGGCACCAACACATCATATCATGCTATGTACACATACATAGCCATTTATTATCTTCGTTTAAGTTATACCATTACTAATTCATTACTTGTGATGCGAGGAGTAGAACTACCTCGCCTCTGTTTCCTTTCACACAAGTTTGGAAAGGTGTCAATCATCACCACCTGGAGGACCAATCATAGAGAACTCCCTAGAAACCCATTTGAGTCAGGCAAGTTATCACCGCCCGTTATCATACACTTGGGTCATCCTAGTCCGGTTAAGTTATAAATGCAACATACATATGCACACACAGCCACAACACACACTCAAACTCATATTTCTCGCTAAGTAAGTCCCAAGGACTTACTTGTCTCAACCAAATCCCGTATCCCGTGGTCACAGTTTCCCCTCGACGAAACGATCAATGCCTGCATTAGCAAAGCACAACAATATCAGCATCGTCCCAAGTTTAGGAGATTCCACCTCCTAAGCCTTATAACCATCCTCAACTCGTACTCGAATCCATACCTCAACAACACATCATATAACTCTCAAATGCCTAAGGCATTATCTCAACATTCATCTCAACATCTCATACACATACCACTAGCCTAGCTACCCTAAAGCCAAGACCAAAGAAAAGTAAGGAAGGAAACATACCAACTAGGTATGTCCTGGGCACGCACTTGCAGAAGCAGGAAACGCAAGGACGCAACACAGGGAGGCGCATGGACGGCGGCACTCCCACGCAGGAGCGGACCAACAAATACGCAGGGGCGGTTGTATAGTGGCGCAGGGGCGGTTGGTGTGTGGAAGGTTGATCTTCGACTTCTCTTCAATCTTTTACTTGCTCTTCTTCACCTCTTCATCAACCAACAACCAAACATACACATAAGTATACATATATGCGCATCAAAAGACCAGGAAAGGTCCACACAAGCCTAAGCTTGTGAATCTTAAGCTAAAGAAGAAAATAAGAAGCAAAGAAGAAAGGAAGAAGAGGGAGAGGAATAACTCACCAACTGGAACCTAATCAGAAGGAAAGATCAACATCCACACAACCTCAATTGGCTCTCCATAGCTCAACATCACATCTATCATCATCAATCCAAGCTCAAAGCTCAACAACTCTCCCAAACTCACACAAGATCAAAGAAGATCCAAGAAGAACATCAAAGGAAGAGAGAAAGTGAAGAAGATGAACGTGAGGAGAAGAAGGCTGGAGAAGGTGAAGAAACCCTCATCAGGAAGCAAAGGGAAGCTTATGTAGGAAGCCAAGGTAAAGCATGGGTCAAGAGTCAACAAAGACGGCTACATCTGCTGAAATCCACAACGGCGGACCCTGTGAGGCGCAAGGGCGGCTCACAGTGGCGCAAGGGCGGTCTAGAGTGGCGTAGGGGCGGCTCAGCCCTGGCTCAACACAACTCAGCACCTAAAAGACTAAGGCTCTTACGGTATCGTCAAGGTCAAGAATTTACAGCAGAATATATCTTGAGACCGTACTGTAGATCCATTGAAGAACCGCAACGTTGAATTGTAGCCATAATGAATCATCAATATCCGTTGGTCTAGGAACCTTTTCATCGATATGATCGAGAATGTTGTGTGCTTTTGCAGTAACGCGAAAGAGGGTAACCCAATAAGCATACGGAGTGTCATGGTCAAGGACGAGGGCAATGTTATTCTTGATGTTGGAGATTCCGAGGGCGGAATGGAAGGAAGGTTTTTGTTCTGCAGCCATCGAGGAACGTCGGGAAGGAGAAAACAAGAAAAATCGGCGGTGGCCATAGGGTTAGAGAGAAGCGGAAGAGGGTTAGAGGAACGATTAGTCTAATACCATGTGAGAATGAATGTGAACTCCTCTTGGGGTTTCCATCGACTAATGGGTCATATTAATAACCAAACGTATATACATAATTACATAGGGAGACCTCTATTTTACTCTATTTACACATAAGTTCTATTAATATGTTCATCAAGGTGATGTTAACTTAAGGTGAAAGTCTAGCTATCATACCTCCATGTTATGTTAGAAGAAAAGAATAAGTGTTGTATTGGGTACATGACAATTCAATGGGTGACATCAATTATGTGTTCCAAGAAAAGATTTAACCACATAACAATCGGACCCCGTGTAATTATGACTTACATTCGATATTGTGGAAATGTCAACTAAGATCTATAATATGCATGTTGTAGTGATATGAATTCTGAAAACGAATACATACTGAAGTAAACAAGGGCGTTGAGCTTCGTGAAACACTAACCGCGGTGCACCGAGACAAGTTGTTGCACCAAGTGAAAACTACCGCAAGTTTGAAAATATTATTTGTTATTATTGGAAACATATTTATATGTATGGACAAGATTCGCGTGAGGATATTTATCTATCTAGTAAAGTGTATCTTATAAAGATATCTCTTTCTAGCAATTGAGTATCTTAGAATCTTGTAAGATAGGAAAGGAGATCGTTGACATTATCTATTCCTTGGTTGAAGATGGTAATAGGAAATAAGATCTTTTCATTTAGGTTAGTATGTTATAAAAACCCTTAGGGTTGTTATAGTAGGTGAACTATTTTTGAAACATTTTTATTTCAAACACTTAGTTAAGTGAGCCTACTAAACAAGCAAAGTCGGAGACAAGTTGGAAGCGAAGTCCGTAGTAGATTGCAAGAGACGGAGACAAAGACGACGTGAGTGAACTAAAGAAAAGCAAAGGCCTTTATTGGATTGTGTTGGAGTTTAGAAATTAAGGATTCTTAGGAGGTACTAAGACTGACGAGTGTATATTCCGTTCAACCTATCAATAAAGTTATGTGATAGTTGAAGTCCTTGCAAGTAAAGATACTAGTCGGGCAAGTGGTTTTAATCCCGATTGACTAGTTGGTAAGTTAGGGTTTCCATTATAAATCTCGTGTCTTAATGCATTTATTGTTTTAAGGTGTTATCATTAGTAATCGTACTCTTAAATATATATTCAACTTCCTTGGGAACTGACTTTAGTTCCCATTATTAATTATTTGCAATCCAACAATTGGTATCTAAACATGTTGCTCTAGATTGTGTCAAGATACTTGCACGTCAAAGAAAAAAGTGTTGAAAGGATCTTGGTGGAAGCCCTCGGTTCTCAAAAGAGGAGAATATGATATATGTGTTTCACAAATGAAAAGATATGTCAAGTATGTATGTGGTTAATGTCGGTGTATCATCATTATCGTGGCATTGATCTACTAGAGAAGGATGGTAAACCCAAAGATAGCAAGGATTAAGAGGAGGAAGACTTCAAGATTGTTGTAAGGAATGCTAAGGCGGACAAGCTTATCACTGCCGCTATTAGCGTTGGTGATCAAAGGAAGGTTATGACATAAATGCACTCAAAAGATTCATCAAGTAAGCATAAAACACAAATCCCCTGCTGAAGTCCTGAACATAGAATTCAAGTCCGCAGTGAAGATTGAAGTGAGACCAGATGCTAGAGTAGGACCAAATGGGATCCCAAGCCGTCTGGTAGGCCGTCTCACACTCACCTCTTCCTCATGTCAGCCCATCCCAAGCTGTATGGTAGCACCACTCCATCATGTGGTACGGGAGGGATATATATTATAACAACTTCACAAAAAATATGACAATTACATATATTAATATATTGCAATCATATAACTTAGATTTGCAATTACATCAAACTAGTTCAAACACTTAGACTTGCAATTACAGCAAAATAGTTCAAATACTTAGACTTGCAAATACATCAAACCAGTCCAAATACCCTATCACATGTAATATCCTAGTGGTCATGGCCTACATGCTATCCCCATGTCAAACAAGTCTTCTTGTTATGTCCCTGTTGTTTGCATATGCCACACTATATTCTTCCTCGAACACAATGTAATACTTTTTAGGCTCTATAATCATGCATATTCATGGTCATATAGCTCGTTCGTTTTAGTGTAGAAAGCTCTCATTTTCATATTTTGGTGTCTACTTCGATTTATTTTGTGTTTCAAGCATTCAAGGTCATTTATGGAGCATAATGGTATGAAAATACAAAATCACAAGGATTCAATCTTTCCCGAAGTCGGAGAATATATGAAAACATCAAGTGTGACTGAAGATTGAAGAAGCCAAGTGAAAACCATTGGAGTTGGATGTCATTTAATGACGATCTTTGAGAGTTCTAAATTTAGACCATCTTTCCTTTGGATTTAGGAAATTATTCCAAATGAAAAGTTGTATATCTTCAAAAGATCTTTGAAAGTAGTACTCATGGGTTACGTATTTCCAACCAGATAAGCGGGAAAGTTAGTTTTACTAATCTGTCGAAAGTTGTCAAAACAACGTAGCCAAACGGTTAGGCAAATGACCAGCCCACGGCCAACAAACGGTCTACATTCTACCCTTGATGCTTTCATCTCCTAGAAACAATCTCCATTTCTCTTCTAGAGATGATCTTTTTTTCTCTTTTGTTTTGAGCGATCTTAATTCTTCGTCTTCTCATCCTTAGAGTGATCTTCACTCCTTGCCTTTTAGCTTTCATAATCATGGTCTCGAATCGAGCTAGGTCCATACATGCTCCTATATAAAATAAACAATGGTGCTTGTGTTGTCAACAAAAACCAAATCCACCAAAATAAAGTGAGCATACATGTATTTATTTTTGAGAAAATTGGATAAAATGCACCCCATGACTAATTTTGGTTAGTAAATAACCTAGGCCTATAAATTTTTAAGTGAATAGCCTTTTTAAACAAATAATGGCAGATTTACCCTTATTTATTATAATAAATTTTTTCGAAATTTAGACGTTACTCTTATAACTTTACTGTAACTATTCTTGTAAATGAAACAGATTTTTTGTAAATTTATAACTTATTCTTGTAAATGATTCTTATTTTCTTGTAATTATATTTCTTGAATTTTCTTGTAATTTTATAATTCTAACAAGAAATACGAAAAATTAATAAATGAAACAGATTAATTACTAATTGATTACGCTGATCAATTCTTGTAAAATTTTTGTAAAATTTTATCAAGGATTTTCTTGTACTCTTCATGATTTACATGAAAGTACAAGCATGTAACGTGCTAGTTTTATCAATTCACGTAAACAAATTTTGTATTTTTTATGATTTACTAATTGATTACGCTGATTAAAATTGGTAACTTTTTCAAAATACACCTTCTTCAATTAGAGATTGTAGGTCAATTAAAAGGCAATAATTAATTAGGAATCTTTTAAATTCTTGTAGAAGGGTAAATTAGTCTAAATTATTTAAAAGATGTCATATTCTAACAAAATTATTGAGCTTCACAATTACTAAACAAAATTAGTCAAGTAAGGCTATATAGCAAATTCACTCTTTATTTTTTGTTCACATCGAGAAATCATACCAATATGTTAAATAAGCTGTCAATTTTTAAGTTTGGTGACTTCTCCACAATTTTCTTTCACCTTAAGCATCTTGGCAAAAGGATCTCCTTTGAACATTCTCAAAACATCACTTCTATTAATTGAAGAAAAGCTTCCAACAATCAAACATGTGATTTAATAAGCAAGTTACTTATTAAAAACAATAGTTTTTATTGTTAGTACTGTCAATTTATGATGATTGTTATATTAATAAAGTGAGAATAAATATATATGAACATTATAATATGTTGATATGTCTTGAATGTCACACTTCGTAGATTCAGTTAGGAGGTCGAGGGGGACGAAGTACCCCCTCGCTTGGGGTCCGGGGGACAGAAACACCCTCGGTAAAAACGGTATGGTATCTTAGTAGTTTGGGCTATTTATCATTTGTTTGGGCCTTTACGGTTTAGCTCAGTGTTATACTTGGCAACCAAGTATTATCTAGGGATTCGTTATCAATATATAGTAGCGCTCCCTTTTGCTTCCAATTGCTCATTTGTAATCCTAAACTCCTTAATAAAATCTCTCTAAAAGTGGACGTAAACATTATTAGGTGAACCACTATAAATCCGTGTTTCTTCCGTTCTTGTTTGTTGAATTTTATTCTTTCTGATAGTTCTGCACAACACAATAACCTTAAAAGTGAGACAAAACCCTACAAGTTAAAGTTTGTTCTCTTTTTTCTTGCCCCTCTCAAGCTTCTTTTTAATGAATTTTTTGTAGGTGTGTTTTTGTCTCTAGGTACATCTTTTTGTCCAGAAAAAAATGTTAAATCTCTCCTTATCACATGCTAGTGTAAGAGTCTCACTTCTTAAGTTATGCATCCTTATTTGTGGTGATACAATATTTTCAATAATAATTATTCTTGTCAATATTGGTTTCATCTCAGAAGTTCGAGACTCTTGCTCGAATGTCGATATCGTGTATTTGAATTTCTTATCATCAAGTTTAGAAATTTATGTATAGTTTAGTCGTGTTATCTCATGGAACTCTACAATTGAGAATCATGCCATATATTTACTAATCTTGAACCATAATTCATTTTTTTTTTATGCTTGGACCGTATTAAGCAATACTTAATGTGCACTAGTAATGTAGACTAGTGAAAATGGCTTACAACTACAAAAATTGAACTAAGAAAGTTGTTTAAACTTATTCATTCCTTAGTTGATAAACTTTCAGCTATATCTTATCTACATCCTATTTTTGGCCAATTGTTGTATTGTCTAAGATAGTGGCCCTTCTCCAAGGTGCAGGTGAAGTCTTCAGTGTATTGTACAATTTCATATTGATCAACTAAAAATATATAAAACAAGATAATATTAGATGACACCACAACACCAAAATAAGGCGTTTTAGCATTATTAACAATACTAAAAACACTAGAATAAGGTGTGTTGGTGTTATCAACAGCACAACAATATAATAAGGTGTTTATGTGATGTCAATCACACCACAAGACCAAAAAATAAAATAAAGTGTTTAGATATTGCCAACAACACCAAAATAAGGTGTTTTGGTGTTGTAAACAACAACAAAAAAACACTAAAAATAAGGTGTTTAGGTGTTGTCAACACCAAAATAAGGTGTTTATGTGATGTCAATCAAAACAAGTGTTTTTTTTGTCAATAATATCACAACACCAACATGAGGTGTTTAGGTGCTGTCAACAATACCACAAACATCAAAGTAGGGATGTTTGTGCTATCAACAACGCCACATATATCAGAAAAACTAGAAAACAATGCTATACTTTTTTTCAACGCACTCGTTTATCCACTATCAACAATATAAAACACATTCAATAATATAGAATCATTAGAAACTCAATCAAATATACTAAATTCAATCATTCAACAATGAAAATCATTCAACTAGTGTCAACAAATTATAAAACACTTAACAATAGAAAATCAATGGAAACTCAATAAAAAAAACATTACCAAAATCAACTATTCATAATTGTCAACCATATAAAACACATTCAACAAAAATTTAAACCTATTTACATATCAAATGTAAACAAAATCTAAAATAATGAGTTTGAAACACTACACTGCAAGTTTCTATAGGATCAAACCTGCTTCGAACTCTATTGTTGATGATGATGCTTTTTATTCAAAATGATGAAACATGTCTCCCTCCTAAAATCAATTTGAATGACGTTGAATATACTATTCAAAACAAAAGTCTCTTAATTATTGAAGAATTTAATAAAAGCAATGGAATTTTGATTGATTTTCGGAGTTTTGATAATAATAAAAAAAAAAAACGTCCCATTATATGAATTAACTACAAATGTTGAAATTTTATATGTTCTTTTTTTGGCAATTTCGTAGGTTACTTGATATTTTTTTCCATGTTGAAACTTACCCTATCAAAATTTTCAGTTGTTAAAGCAGTTTTTTTTTTACTAAGCGGGTAAGGACTAAGGAGTCAGATATGGTTACCATAGGTTGGTTACCCATCCTATGTCATCTTTTCGGACAATGACATCACCAGTTGTCGGAATAGTTGAATGAGCTGCAGGGCTATCATGACCAGTTGTTTAAGCAGTACATTGCATCTGTGTAATTCCAATGCCGATATATATAAATTTTGTAGTGATTCAACTGTGAATGCAAGTATGTAACAATCGCCTCCCATCTTCATCCTCTCCCGGAGAGCCTAGCTAATTGGTTAACCGAATCTTCAAGCTGGGCAAGATGGGCTGCAATCTCCTGAGGTAGCTCGGGATGATTTACATCGCTCATTAGTTCCAAACCACTTTTCAACAGTTCCATTCCTTTCCTAAACCCATCAGGAAGTTTCCTCCGTTTATTGCACAAGCCTTCATCGACGGTCTCCTCCACGTGCTTGGCCTTCGTCTTAACTTGTGCACTGGCTCGGAGCACTTCACTGAGAGTCCTTGCTTCCTTCATGCACAGTCTCAGCTGTTCAGAGCTAGATTTGGTTGTAGTAAGAGCATTATCCTTCTCAAGGAAGGACTTCAGTTCGCTCATGAAACTCTCTTCTTTCACATCACTTCCAGACTCGACATCAAAGGCAAGAGCTGCATCTTGGGGAACAAATCTCCACAGCTGGTTGCAACAAGTACGAGCAGCAAAATACCCAAATGAAGAGGTTGATAGATGGACAAGACCCCAATGCCTCTCTTTTAGTAACATATGGTACAACTCCCAGATACACGAGCTCCTTGTATTTCCGTCACATTCTTCTATTTCCACAGACGCCAGGCCTGCCATGAAAAGGGCTAGTCCAGATTTGCATTTATGCAGTTCTGCATCCATGACTGCTGCTCTACAGATAAACAGCTTTTGGAGCTCGAGAATGACTTCTCCCATTTTTTCAGATCCATACGAGTCCTTTGCATGAGAAACAATCTGTAGTGCGTTATTTAATAACCTACAGCACTGCATTCTTACGAAACTGTTCGTTGAATTTCGATAGCTCTGAATTACAAGTACTGTGAACTTTAATGTATGTGTGTCTATATCAGATGCTCCGAGTTGCCTGCACATTTTTTGAATCATAGATTTTTCAACACAAACCTTTAATCTCCATTTAACTCGTCATTTGAAAGTAAACTATGGAAGGCTATATATGATCAAAGGGATGAGTATACTCACAAAGATTGCAGGGCTGCTGAAAGAATATAGACTTGTATGCCAAATACATCTGAACCGCAAGAGCTTATTGAGTTTTCATTGAATCTCTCAACAAAGTGGATATAGTCCCTGATGATTCTTTCTGAAGCAGTCTTTTTCAAGTTAGTAGACAAGGAACTAAGCTGGAATCCTTCCATTAGGAGAGCTGCCAACATCAAAATTGATAGATGAGGTTGCTCATCATCTGTGACAAAGCTATAGACTCGATCCACTACATGTTCAGTGCAACAAGAAAACAACATCTGCATTGATCTGGCCATTTTCCTCAGAGCCGAATAGGGATGCATAAATGAATGTGAAGATGCAACTGATTTATACACACAGCAAAGTTTGTGTATCAGACCATTTATAACATCTACATCAGTGTGACGCATGATGAAGGACCAAAGCTCCATCATGATTTCGTGGCAGATAAAATGACTGTGGAAGAAATTCTCAAGAAGGAAAGTTTGAACTTCACTCCAAGCTGCATGTGAAGAGACTGATATCATGAAGATTTTCATAGAATGTAAAAGATAAGAGAACAAAGGTTGCCAGCAAAAAACAGAAGTATTCCCATTTTGACATGATACTGGAATCTGCAAAACCAGAACCAAAGAGTATACCTCGTCATTAGTTAAAGTATCCAAACACCATTCAAGCTTTCTACAGATCCCAAGTAATACATCCTCTTCCAGCTGATAAGAAACTTTCAGAAGATCAATGAACAAAGCTAAACGACCGATCAACAGCACTCCTGTTGTTGGCATAGGTTCACAAGTACAGGATGACGTTCTCCTGAGGACAGTACAAATTTTACTAATCTGATCACTGTGCTCAGAAATCAAATCATTTTCACCACAAAAAAGCCAATCTAGAATTTGATGTCTTCCCTTCCCATCCATTTGTGCTGCATTTAGCAATGAATTTAGTAATTGCAGAACCGTTGGCTTCAAATGCTCTTCTGAAGCTTCAACGACATTTCTCAATACATCATGTTCACTAAGTGTAACTGCAACAGTATAGACCATCAATACACATGTTGCTACTTCCCTACTTGCAATATACGTTTGTCCTGGATACTGAGAGCATATTCTAATTGCATTTATGATATAGAACTTTATTGGAAGGAATGCTCTCTTAGCTTCACTAATGGATACATTTTCCTCCAGGGAGCACCAAGCTTCCACTGCAAATTTCAAAGACTGATTTACCAGTGAAATAAGGGATCTGATTATATCTGCTACATTGACCTTTCCTGCTAGTGCCCCTTTCCCTAGTTGAAGCAAGGAAACAACACTTTTCCATGACAAATTCAGAATTGTAACCAGAGTACCACCACTGTTGGCTGCAAGAACGCCTATTTCACACAACTTCTCAATAGTGTACTTGGTTATGTTGATTACATAAGTGATTTTAGAAGACTCTTTGCTCTCATCTTTATAATCACACGAATCCCAGTTGACTACCTGGGCATACACCCTGCAAAGCTTTGTAGCAGCATCAAGAACTGACTGGGATGCCCTTAATAATTCTGAAGCAAATGAAACCCTCTGCAAAGAAAAGCTAAATTGTCATTAGCAATTCTCGCAGTTTCTTTAATACAACATCATTCTAGCAAACACAAGAATCCTTACACCAATGCTATCATAAGGTTGCATGAGCACATAGATGTCCAGAACCACATTAAAAACAAAACCGAAAGGTGAAGTACCTTCATCTCTGAAATTAACTCCTTCACCAGGTTCAGTTGTTCCAGAATGAAATGCTCAAGAGTATTGTTCAGCATCTCATCTTCAAATAAGGGGCTTGCACTGATTTTTGAGAAGCAAGCAACAGAAAAATCCAACTCCTCCAAAACCAACTGTAAAAGCAAGTTTAGAGTTTTCATTATAGATCATCAGCTTGCAGCAACAACAAAGACAAAGTATTTGGTAGCAGTAAACTCAATTATCCCAATAACAACCACAAACGCTCGGAATTGGAGCATTACTGCAGAAAAAAATGCTTATGGTATAAGATGATAAGTGATAACGATAACGAGGAACATTGCAACAGCCCATGTTTGGATCTTAACCCACTGCCCTGCCACATCAACTTAGTAACTCTTTATTTTTCATCAGTTCTCGATTCTCAATGGTTCACCGTCCCCCTAGATCTAAAATCCCTCTCTTCAAAATTCAAATACAAATTACAAGATTCCAGCGTTTATAATATACTTAATGATAAACAGGGAAGAAACAAAAAACTACACAGGGAGGTGGTCCTTTAGGTTTCTAGGGGTAGAAACACATACGGCCGCGTAACTAATGTAAAATGAAAATTATTCTTTCGTCGAAGTTATGATACACCTAAGCAGTATTTATACTGCATGGTGCAAGCTCGGAGAGTCAAAGGTGTCAAAGAATTGGTGACCTGCAAAACTTACAAGTTTATTGCAACAAACTCTATAAAAGCGTATACAATAAACATAATCTTAGCAATTTTAATCCATTGCAAAAGAAGCCGTGCAGCAGGTAACGAAAACCTGTTAAATAGAAGATTATTGCAATCCAGTCAAAG
This sequence comes from Fagopyrum esculentum, assembly GCA_033239045.1. NCBI lineage: Eukaryota > Viridiplantae > Streptophyta > Magnoliopsida > Caryophyllales > Polygonaceae > Fagopyrum > Fagopyrum esculentum. The sequence continues at coordinate 41,835,791 of BSUD01000001.1, read as the reverse complement.
TAAAATAAGGCACCAATTTCCTTCTAAGAGAAAATGCAAGTTGGGAGTAAACTCTAGAAGTATTCTAACTTAACCGATTAACAAATGTGATAGCTTGATGAATAATTACACTAGCCAGAGGCCCAGAACTAGATAAATATATTTCTACAGAACAAATAGAAGCTAGAAATCCTAGAATACTAGGATGCAAATATGGGTACCTGGAAGAAAAGACTGGAATGCTCTTCTTCTTCTGACTCACCGGTTGGCATAAGTGTCATCCTTAGATGCTTTACACACCATATACAAGCCTGCAATGTCAATGTAATAGCTGATATATTAAGGAGAGACTGATCAACATAAGTTCACAAGACCAATATGTAATAAAAAAAAAAAAAAAGCAAACCTTAGCCCCCAGAGATATGAAAAATTTTAGGCATGTTGCGCTCTCTGATTTGAGGTAAGTTCGAGCAACATGCAATATTGTCTTGTTCAGCATGCACTGGGATAGGTCCAAACATGTAAAATCATCCCACAATTTCAATTCCGTTGTCAAGGATTATACAATCTTCAGATAAACAGATCATAGATAGCATAGGAAAAGCATAATCGAGATACTCTTTATGGTAGAAAATGATCTGCACGAATAGATAGCTCTTGTCGCTTTATTACTGTCATTCTTCCCTCAACAAAAATGGCTACCCAAACTTCTCTAGAGTATAAAGGCCTGCAATAGTGATATTATCTACAGTATGTGAGAAGAGCACATGGCTTTCAGAGGTGTGCATGCCTCCATCTATGAGCACTCAAATGCTGGATCTAGTAACTCCTGGAAAAAAGCACTGAAAACATAATTACAAAAGAGTAACACATTCCAGTGTGATGATATTAACATGGATTATGTATTGGGAACCGCTATTCTACGAGAGAGAGCTTAGTTTAATTGCAGAAAAGGATGGTTTTAGCAAAAAAAAAAAAAAAGGATACTGCAAGACATTCAAGAGCAGAAGCCACATCTGATTCCTTTAGCATCTGTATACCCCCAAGTCGTGTAAGCAACTGAATACGATCCTCAACAACCTGTAAGATTGAAAAGATCAACAATCATTTTTTCCTACTAAAAATAACATGAAACAATTTCACAAAGTACCAATGATAAGAAATGATAACAACAGCTCGATGACAAAATAACTAATCAGCTCATTTGTCAAAGTTATCCATTATCGTTCCCTTTTTCAGCTCTTAGACACAAACCACGTCTGAACTTTAAACCCAATATTCCTTCTCAGTAATTGCACCTTGAACCTAAAAAGTGGAAATGTTCATTGATGAGCTATCATGCTTTTCAAGGTTGCGCGTTTATGGAAGGAACAAGTTTTAGGCAAATAAAGTTCTCAAAACCAATGAGACACCGACGAACTGTGTACCAAAAGAAACTTTGTTTTTCCATCATAGATTATTGCATTATCATTCATAACTTCCATTTATGCTTTTTTCTAGTAATTAATCATTGGCATATTGTATGATGAGAAACAATAATCCAAAATCAATCAACAAAATATGTTCGGGTAAAATGGCTAACTAGGCCTTTTATCACTATTACTCTATTAAGAGTACCCATAGCATAAACTCATTTTGGAAATATACTCCTATTTAATCAATTCTTTCATCTAGGGGGAATTATATATATAGTGTGAAATTAGAGGGGTCTACAAAACAAAATCCTATAAAAAAAAAAAAAAGCCTATTAAACCCAATTCTTTCAATATGTTCCATGAGTTAATACGAGGAAACAAATGGACAAAGTCAATCCAAGTGTATGTCTAACATGAAACTAAAATCAGGGTGAACTCACTCAACTTTGTACAAATCACAACATGTATAAAGCTCAAATATGTCAAATAGAATATCCAAAGATTGATGATGAAGTATGTCAAGGATATATAATGCAGTGTCCAATGTCCACAAATGTGAACAACAATACACTTGTTCAAACAAGAAGGTGATTCAAGGATATAAATGCAGTGCCCAATGTCCACAAATGTGAACAACAATACATTTCCTCAAACAAGAAAGCTTCAACCGAATAAAGCAGCAACCATTTGATGTAAAAATAAATTCAGGGAAGGGAAGAAGGGATTCGCCGAGAATGTAAAGCAGCAACTATATCGGAAAAGCTTACTTCTGAGGATTGAATAAGTTTGAGAAGGTTCTCCAAATCACCTTCACTCTCCATCTCTCACCTTGTTGTTCCAAAGTAGTCGAGTACACCCGTCTCTCTTTTGCACCTGGCACAAGTCGGCGTTGATTGTTAATTACCTGTTCACCAAAGTGGTGACCGTTTTCCCGGGCCGAAAATTGTTCGTACTCGTGAAAAACAACAATTACTCAAATATCATTTAACTAAGCGTCTGATATGTAACCAGCGGAAGCAATTTCAACTTGAGACCTAAACTTTACAAAGATCAGTCGAAATACTTACTTGAGGATTGAGGAGACAGGGACAGTTGTTGAGAAGCAGTGGCTGAGGGTTGAATGCTGGCAAGGAGAAAAGCAGAGGAGGCAATTGAGGGTTTGAGGAAGCGTCAGTGAGACCTTCAGAAGAGATTTTAGACGAAATGGAGACGAAGATTGACGGATTCAAGCTTCTCCATTCTCAGTCTCTTCGCCCTCTTTCCCAAATGTGTCGAGAATTTCCGTCGCTTTTAGCTCTACTTTTCCCGCCTCCCTCCCTCCCTCCCTCGCCTAAACTACGGCCGGACCGGCTATTCTATTCATCGCACATTTCAAAACAACTTTCAATATCCATTTTAATTAAAGGGAAATTCCTGTTGGTACCCTTGTGGTATGGGGTATTCCGGATTTTGACCAACAGTTTTTCAAGTTCGGTTCGTGCCCCTCAGCTTTGAAAATTTCCGGAATATGCCCATTGTAGTAAAGTTTTAGTAACCTTGGTTAAATATCCTAGGCTAGGGTTTAAAAAAAAAGTTTGAGTCCGCTAAAGAGGAGGAGGACCCGAAGAAGCTGCCATTAAACGCTTGAATACAGTATTGGGCAAAATCGAAGAAGGTTCCTTCTTCTTCAATCGTAGAAGCTTGTTGTGAAGCCTCGCATGAACTGTAGAATTGAAGCTTCCTTCGATCAACATACTAGGGTTCGGTTATCCTCTACCTTCGAAAGCTTCGGTTTGGTTTGGTTGTACTCTGCCTTCGAAAGCCTCGGTTTTGTTCTCCTCTACCTTCGATTGATGAAGCTACTTGAAGCCTAGGTTCTCCTATTCCATCCAAGTTTGAAACCCTAATCTGATCCCTCAATTTTCTTTAATTTTGCAGAACCCTAATCGTGCTTAACTGTAGTTGGAACTCTAATTCCTCAATTTTTCTAAATGTGCTTAATTGAAACTGGAAATGTGGTAAAGTTACTGAAACCTAATCCCTCAATTAAAGTTACTGATTTCCATTAATTGAAATAGTATTGAAACTTCCATCAAGTTTACCACAAAATGAAGTTGGAATTGGAATTGGAATTGAAATTTCCCTTAATTGAACTGTAATTGTGTGGTAAACCCTAACTAGAAACATCACAGTGGATTGTTCAATTTTGTTTTTGAGATTTTACAGATAGTTCAGTCTTGTTTTTGAGATTTTACAGATAGTTCAGTTTTGCATTTACAAATAGTTCAGTTTTGAGATTTTACTTGTTCATTTTTGTTGAATTTTAGTTTGCCGAAGTTACTGATTTTTTTTTCTAGTTATTAGAATTGCTGATTTTATTTTTGCTATCTAATGATGATTTTAACTTGGCCTTTCGTCGACGATTGTTGCGCCGAGACAGTGGCCGGAAGATTCATCAAGATGCTCCGGCCTTCAAATGGCGACCACCAATGCTTAGGTGGTCGATACACGCCTATCTACTTTGTCACTGTTCAGATTCAGCCCTCCCGACCGGTTTTGTTCAAGCGCGCAATTGAAGACTCCATGTTTAAGTTGTTTGGTGAAAAAATGTCCGATGAAGATCGAGTTGAGGTTGCACGTTGTTGTAGAGACGAAGAACATGTGGGTGTCATATGTACTACTGATGAGAGCAAGAAGTGGCGGAGCTCGCTTAAGATGCATGTTCTCATGTATTCCACCAACATTGCCTAATTCGTTGGTTCAAAATGAGTCATGTATGTCGCTATGCGCTGCCCTTCCAAGAGGATTGATCCATACTCGAGTTAAGTTCAGGTTGTACAATTTGAGAAACCATGTATGTACAAACCCATATCTAGTGGGTTATCAATTCTAGTATTTGTTTTTTCGATTCTCTGATTAATTGCGTCTAAATCCTTATAGTCATCAGACATGCTAGCTTGTATAAGAGTATTTTTAGTTGCTATGGAACTATAGAAACATCGGATATCAAAATACTCTCAGAACCATATGAATCAATCTTTTATAAATAACCGGATCAAATATCCGAACATTTGCACACCCATGTACAGAGCCAAATTACTCTATCAGTGAAACTGTGAAAGTATAAAACTTACATTCAATTCAACTTGATGTATGAATGAGAAAGTTGAGTTCATTTATTTACTGAAATATAAATGAAAGTACAAAAATACGCTTCAGTGCCATAATTCATCTTATACTGGATGCATTTCTCAACAATGTCAAGTCCACGTAGATGCTTGATAACAGGCATGGTAGCGGGCACACTTATCTGAAAAAAGTCAACAGAACCACAAATTTTCACCCCCCAAGATCTCAGTTGCCTTCTTGCCTCTTTCATCGCCGATCAAGTGGCACAGTGAACGGATGTTGCCAACAACATTGAGCAATCTGTAAAATCTCAAAATTGAACTATCTAGAAACACAAAAATCAACTTAAACACGGAGTCTTCAGTAACGTGCTTGAGCAAAACTGGCCGGGAGGGCTGAATCTGAACGGTGACAAAGTGGATAGGCGTGAATCGGCCACCTAAGCATTGGTGGTCGCAGTTTGAAGGCCGGATCATTTTGATGACTCTTCCGGCTACTATCTCGGCGCAGAATTCGTCCACGAAAGGCCAACTAAAAATCAACATTAGATAGCAAAAAAAATCAGTTCTAATAACTAGAAAAATATCAACAACTTCAGCAAAACTAAAATTCAACAAAATTTAACAATCTGTAAAATCTCAAAACTAAACTATCTATAGATACAAACATGAACTATCTGTAATATCTCAAAATAAAATTGAACAACCCACTGTGATCTTTTTGGTTAGGGTTTACCACACAATTTTAGTTCAGTTAAGAGAAATTTTAATTCCAATTCCAACTTCATTTTGTGGTAAACTTAAGGAAAATTCCAATACCGGTTCAATTAATGGAAATGTATAACTTCAATTGAGGAAATTGAGGGATTAGGTTTCAAAAGCTTTACCACATTTCCAGTTTCAATTAAGCACCTTTAGGGAAATTGAGGGATTAGGGTTCCAACTACAATTAAACAAGTTTAGGGTTTCACAAAATTAAGAGATATTGAGGGTTATGGTTTCAAACCTGAATGAAAGAGGAAAACCTAGACTTCAAGTAGCTTCTTCGATCGAAGACAGGGGAGAACCAAATTGAGGCTTTCGAAGGCATAGTACAACCAAACCCTAATATGTTGATCGAAGGCAGCTTCTTCGGTTATGCGAGGCTTCACAACAAGCTTCTTCGATAGAAGAAGAAGGAAGCTTCTGTGATTTTGTGCAACACTGCATCTAGGCGATTAATGGCAACTTATTCAGGTCCTCCTTTTTTAGCGGACAAAACCTTTTTCTTTTAACCATAACCCAGAATATTTAACCATGGTTACTAAGAATTGACTGCAATGGGCACATTCCGGAAAGTTTCAAAACTGAAGGGCACGAACCGAACTTGGAAAAACTGTTGGGCAAAATTCGGAATACCCCGTACCACAGGGGTACCAACCGGAATTTCCCTTAATTAAAAAAAATCTAAGGGAGTTTAATTTTTTTAAAAAAAATTTTAAAACTAATAATTAAACCAATGGCACTTTAATTAAAAAAAATTAAACTTAAATTTAAAATCAACGGTACTTTAATAAATAAATTAAATAGGCTGGAACCGATTTTTCGGTTGCCTACGTATCCTCTCGGGGTTAAAAAATCAAGTCCACTTAGTTATCCTACCTTTACTTACCTGTTTCCGGACATCCGAGTTGTTTTTGTTACCCCGCTTACATTCATGTCTCGGAAGTTGTGCCCGCATCATCGGAGTTGGATTCTGATTTTGAGTCCTACATCGGGGCATTTCGTTGTTTCCGCTTCTCCGCCCTTATCCAATCTTGAATGCAAACTTGTGCCTCCAACTTTTCGGGCTTCAATTAGGTTCTCTTGTAGGTGAGCATATTCCTTCCTTGGCAAAATGTTTGCTCCACGGAAATAAATGATGCGAGCATGACCATGAGTTGTTGCAAAATTTTGAATATTTCGGCGCTAATTTCTTCCATCATCCCAAATTTCAAAAGAATTACTATCAAAACTAACACTTGTGCCACTTTTGAAAGAAAAGAAGATGAAGGAGAAGAAGAGTGTGTAGAGTAGGAGTAGGAGTAGGTATTGTAGAAGAAAAACTATCACTTGTTTGAAATCAAAAAAACAATTTTTCAATTTTGATATGAACATTATGAATAATGGTAGAAATTTCATTAGAATCTAAGCCCAAACAATCATAATAACACAACCAACAAATCGGAAACACCATCAAGTTTAATTTTAGGATAAAAAACGGTTGTTATAAGATAAATCAAGGGAATTTCGTTGTAATATTTTAACCATTTTAATTTAGATGAGTTGGCTAAGTAGGCACTTTATGTATTAAGGTCTATAAACTAGGCTCTTTTGTTTATAGGTTGACAAACTAGGCCCTTGTATATTTTACTAAAAAGATTTATTATACATAATATTAAAGATTTTACAGATACTCAAAATCTTTCTTTATCCTATTTAAGTTTATTAATTGACGTAATTAAATAGAGAAAATTGGTGTAGAAGGGCCCTTTTTGTATCCATGATACAAAATAGGCCCCTCTATTTTTCTTCCAGAAAATAAAGATAAAAGAAATTATAAAGCATGGTTAATAAGGTAGCTAGTTAAGGGCAAATTAGTAATGTAGCATAATAACTGCCTAAAATTTAAAGATAATTAAATTTAAAAAAAGGCAACTGTGTGATACGGATCTGGCGTTCCTTCTTCTCTCCTAATCATTTCATCCAAAAAGGAAGTGTCATTCTACAGCTCCATAGTATCGTGCGATTCTGCAACTGCAACCTCCATCTTCAAATCTTCAACTTCGACCTTCTTCAACATCTTCGCTGATCTATTCTTTGTTTAATGACAATCAATCCTTGTAAGTATTCCAAATTCTCTCAACAATATACCATTTTAATGGCTTCGATTTTCGTTCAAATCGAAAACAGTTGATGAACGTTTTCCCTAAAATCCATACTCAAAACCGCCATTGTTGATCTGTAACTACATGGCCTTAATTTTGAAATTATCAATTTCTGTGAAATTTATGTATTCGAATCAACAGTGATGAAAGATGATGTACATAATTTTAAGCAGATACATAAAAATCAACGCCACATAAATTTAACAACTACATAATATTAGCAGATACATAAATTATGTTCGTCACCTTCGTCATTACTGACACATAAATTTAACAACTACATAATATTAGCAGATACAAAAATTATGTTCGTCACCTTCATCATTACTGACACTCAGCACATAAAAATCAACGCCACATAAATTAACAAATACATAATATTTAGCAGATACATAAATTATGTTCGTCACCTTCGTCATTACTGACACATAAATTTAACAACTACATATATTAGCAGATACATAAATTATGTTCGTCACCTTCATCATTACTGACACTCAGCACATAAAAATCAACGCCACATAAATTTAACAACTACATAATATTTAGCAGATACATAAATTATGTTCGTCACCTTCGTCATTACTGACACATAAATTTAACAACTACATAATATTAGCAGATACATAAATTATGTTCGTCACCTTTATCATTACTGAGATACATAATTTATGTATCTGCTAATATTATGTAGTTGTTAAATTTATGTAGGGGACCACGTTTACAAGGAAATTATATTTGATATTCTAACAACATCCTAATTTGTAGGGGACCACGTTTACAAGGAAAGTGTATTTGATATCCTAACAACATCCTAATTTGTAGGGGACCACATTAAATAACCATATTTATTTAAAAAATTGCCACATCATATTTTTTATTTCCAGCAGGGGTATCAATTTATTTGGGAATTAATCTTTATCATAAAATTACTAGGGGCCTACTTTATCTACATTTTTACAAAAAAGACTAGTTAATCTACATTAATACATAATTAGCCTACTTCCCCTTTTATCTCAATTAAATATTGTAATTATATTAGAAAACCGTTAAACACGGAAATAAATGATAACAATCTCCTTTAATTGGAGGATATCATCTGAAGAGCCATTAATCGTAAATATTGGACATCATTATTTCTGCTCTTGTGTCCTTCGAAGTTCGTTGATATAGATCGATTTGTTACATAATACGGTGGCAATCAACTACATATGAAAGTTTGAACATCAATTCTTCCGTTGAGCCTTCCTTGCTGTTACATAATACGGTGGCAATCAACTACATTATTTGCTTTATTTAAATAACTAGTACATAATATTTATCAACAACTATGTGTGATGCATAACTAGTACATAATATTTATCGGTAACTATATGTAATACATAAATGTTTGATTTGGCAAAATCGGGTACATAATCATGTAGTAGGTCGCAAGAAATTTAAATCCGAGTTAAAAAATGTACTTATTTGGTAGTCGGAGAAGACGATATCTTGTGAAGAGGTTTTGAGCGGCCTCCAATGGAGATGGACATAACTGACCTTCAATAACCTTCAATGGAGCGGGATAGAAACGATAACTTGCATCGGGTTCAATGGAGAATAAAAAAGAGACGAAATGGAAGGGAGAAAGATGATACCTAGAAGGGAGAAGATGAGACCTTGAATCACCCTTCAATGGAGATGAAAATGAGAGTAAAGCAACCGGCGCTTGGAGGTGGTGATTGTGTTTGTGATTGACGGATGTAACCACTCACATAGAGATTGTGAGAATCTCTCCCATTCGGTTTCCTTTTTAATTTCAAATCCATTTCAATATTTAAGGTAGTTTATTATTGTGGATTTATTAAACTGCCCAACTACCTCTCTAATTTATCTCCTTAATACTTTTATTTATCTTTATATTTTTTTTTGGATATTACCAAGGGCCTAGTTAATCTACATTAAACAAAAAGGGTTATATTCCACCAATTTTCTCTTTTGATTTCATGTCATTTATAGCATTTATAAGGGTTGGAAAAGTTGAATCGTTTTGAAAAGTATCGGAAACGTTTACGGCTATTTCTGAAAAGCTACAAGAACTGGGAGTGTAAACGTAACTCATGGAATTAGTTGCATAACTAAAAACCTTTAATATATTAAAAATATTAATGCAAGTTTTCCATATATTTTCATCATCTAAAATTGATCAAGGAATGTTTTAGGCGGAAAAATATTGTAAAAGTTATTTGTACTAAAGGGTCTGACCAAGTAATTTGTAAGTAGTGTGTTCCAATGAGTTCCGATGTCTTTTGAAAATGCAATTGGATGAATTATTAGATAAATATAATGTTCTCCATTTTTTCTCAAATCGGAGGAGCGTCGAATATGATCAATAGCGTCGATGACGGGGTTAGCATAACAACTAAAATCTTAAGTCCATCTTGAACACATAAGTTTAAAATCTGACATGCACATATTTGATGATTAAAAGGAGTTCGCAAATATTGTCCCGCCGTCTCGACCAAATGGTTTATGGTTGCAGTGTTAGCGGATGCGTTATCAAAAGAATATGAAAAATTTTGACCTTGTAAATTAAATTCTTGTAAAACCATTTTTATCAAGTTCGCAATATTTGCGGCATCATGTCTTTAATTGGCTGAAATGGCGAAATACAATAACATATTAATGCAAAAATGTATCGTTATCAATAAAATGTAATGTTCAGCCCATGTAAAAATGTTTTTGCGATTGTATACTCCAAATATCACTACAAATAGAAACTTGATGCGAAAAAAATGTCAAAATCAAAACAGTTTTATCTTTCTTTTGTAAGTAAGATTTAGAAACTAATTTAAAAACGGTTTTGCGAGAAGTTGGTTTAAAAGAAGGTTGAAGATATTTAGTGTTATATGCTCGGACTTTTTCATATTCTGTATAAGAAAATGGAAATGCATGAGAACATATAACATCAGTTAATCCTAAAAATTTTTCACTATGGTTATACATAAACAAAGCAGATTGAGAGGAAGAAGATGCAAAAATGTGAGACAATTGTGATTGTCCCCGTGATATCCCTAGCTTCTCGGGATGTATTTTTTTCTTGTGCGTTGCAAAGTCTAGTAGCCACCCGTTGCCCTCCACTTGTACACCTTTGGACAATAGTTGCATGAAACTTGACAATAATCGTTCACCGGCTCACCCTTCGTGTTTAAATATATCGGATGTAAGCATTTTCGGTGGAGATACTTGTCGAAATGCCCCTTGTGACATTTCGGGCATTTGAGTTTTCGCTTTCTTGGGTGCTAGGGAATAATTGGGAAGGAATGTTGTTACTCGGGTTTTCCATTAGGAGATTGAAGTTACAAGACTGAGAGATGAATTCGAGAAAGACAAGCAATCGAGACTTGTGAGAATATGTGATTGAGACTAGTAGAGAGAGAGTTAAGAATGTAGGAAGATGATGTGGGATAAAATGGAAGAGGTGTTGGTTATTTATATGAAAGGGTGAATTTTTTTTAATCAACCATTATTTAAGAAAATGAAAATAAAATAAAAATACCTTAAAACCCCATTGTGCATAGCCGTTGCGCATGTGGGCCCCGCCTAACGGCTCTTTGAAAGAACCTAAACCGCCGGTTTGGGCCATTTTTTAAACAAAAATATTACCTATAGAATTTCTCAATGCTTGTTGTCCTTTCACAATTTGTTCTAAAAGTTTCTCTTGTGTAGGCTTTGGCGGGGTAGGTGCAGGCTGTCTTGGAGGAAAGTTTCCTCGTGGCTGATATTTTTGTTGCAGAGGAAAGTTTCGTTGTTGTTGGTATGGAGGAGGAGGAGGTTTATTGTAGTTTCCACCTTGATTATTAATGTTGTAGGTGTACCCCTTATAGGTTCCCATGTAGTTGGCTTGTTTCATGGGCTCATGATGTGCCATGTGCTCATTGAATGCAACGTACTCCTCGATCTCATATCTAGATCCCCTACATTATTGACCTTTGATATTCGTTTCCAAATTTGCAACTATGGAAGCGGATGTACCTTGATTTCCTTCGACCATTTTCATCAAGAAACGAACATTTTCAGTGACCTCATCAACTTTATCATCGTCCTTGATTTTATAGACCCCTCCCCTCATGTATTGTTCCCTATTCTTGGAATATTTTCATGTATGCTTAGTGGTTGTCACAAGATATTCTCATGTTACATCTTTATCCATTCTAGTGAATCCATGAGAGCCGTTGCAAAGCATCAACTCTTCTTTTCTTTTGCCAAACCGACGATTATTTTTTTAACTAAAAAAAGCGCTAAACCGCCGATTTAGGTTTATCATTTGGCGGTTTGGTCAAACCGGCAAACCTAAACCGCTAGTTTGACCAAACCGACAGTTTGGGTCGGTTTGAAAACCGTCGGTTTGGCGGTTTTGCCCAAACCAGACCCATGTCCACGTTGAATATCATTCGCTGCATGAAGAAGGTGATGGGTTTATTAGTCCCCACCATGGTCTTCATCTGCACCGTATCCGTTAGGGATTACCATTTTGTTTAAATCAAAAGCGGTTCGAAACCATTAAATGGTGCGCCGTCTAGTGGGTCGAAAGGTCAAAAAAATCAGTAGACGGTCTAGCCGTCACGAAGGACACAAATAAAGGAGAAAATAATACACAAAAATACATCAAAATGAAACCGAAAGCAAAAAAAGTCTTCAAGGGAAAGTAGGATTATCCAGTCAGCATGAGGCAACGGGCATAAACGTTCATCTTCGATGGAAGTACACATGGAGAAAGCATGAGGAACAACTGTGAACACCTCAGACTTGGACTGCAAGTGAGCCGTCAGGAGTCGATCACAAATCCACGCCCCCTTTTCGACAAACGCACGAAACTGCCAGCAAACGACTACATCAAACCTCAAAAGACAAGATTGCAGAACACGAGTATTTTGAGATGAATAAAGGTGTAGAACTTGATGGATAAGAGAAAGTTGGTTTGTATGGAGAAGATTGTTCATAGAGGGTTGATTTATGTTGTCGGGAGGTGTTGATTATAAATTGGTTTAAAACAAATGAGTGCTTTTGTTTTGATTGATGTGATTATGATCGATTTTGTTAAAAATTAATTATTGCATTGGGATAGTAAATATTTGGATCAAAACTCAACCGACCATAATTTTTTATTTTTCATTTTTGATGTTTTTGGGGCCGTTAGGCAAAGAAATGTTTTTGCTTTGATTATTCTGATTTGGATTTTGTTTACATTTTTTGGGTGTTTTTGGTGCCGTTAGGCCGAGAAACGATGTCATTAAAACGCAAAATTGGTTTTTATTTTAACTTTTTATTTTTGGTTTTTTATTTTTATTTTCATTTTTAGGTGTCGTTATACTGAGAAGGCGAGAACGGAGTCATTAGGCCGCGGGATTGGTATCAGAAGGTTGAGATTGGATCTAATCTTTTTCAAATTACTATACTTATTTTATTTCTCCATCGTCAAGTTGAATTATTGTGAGGGGTAATCGCTTCGCGAAAACGAATAAATTCATTCGGGTAGAAAGCACGAGGAAGAACCAAATCCGTTCAAAACAATAACGAAATGGTAAGAATTGAGGGTGAACATCCCAACAAATTACTTTGCTTGAGTCTAGAAAATTGGATTGTAGTCCAAGGTTAAAGAGTTGTAGCCCCATGTGATTGTTATCAAAATTAAAGATACACAGTCCTTGCAAATTGTGTAAGCATATATATTGTGTAAGCATATATATATAACGCCAAGCCAACATGGACTCAATCCCAAATGAGTTACCGAAAGTGCCCACATTCAAGACTTCCTTACAGAAAAACTAATGGTACTTTTTTGACAAATTAGGGTCTGATAAATAAGTTAACCACAAGTTTGATCACAAATTTGGGACATACCAAAGTCATTTAAATAGCTAGGTGAAACCCTAAACACTGTTTTTTCATAACAATAGCTCACCTAAATATTTTCTTTAAAAAAAGCGTAACCAACAACTCCTTATTAAAGCAAGTGCAACTTATTACAAGTGGAGGAATAATAACCACTTGCCATCAATCATCACTGAATAAATGGAAGAACATTTGAGCCCCTAGCTCTACCAAACACCATACCAATGCAGTTGAAGATGAAAATCAGAATATTTGGCACTTCCTGCTGGACATAATTTTTTCTCACTTAATTGCTCGCAGCTCACCAGTTTCAAGTGCAAATCTCCGGTGATTTGATAGCACAGAAGAGACTTTAACTGCTTCTAGTCTCGGTATGAGGCTGTTGCATCCTGGCACGGGGTTCTCCTTAGCAGCATTAAGTATGGTCTGCAACATTTGAAGGGGATCACCATGGCTCACCACCAAAATCACGCACCTGCAAAAAATTCACAAGAGGTGCCATAAGGCTTCTGTCTAATTTGCATAAAAACAGATCCATATTGCACATTAGTGGAAACCCTTGATCAGATTATGCCAGAAATATAATGAATTTCGCAGGGAAAAAAAGCTCCTAAAATAAGTATTGTGTAATCATAGCACAGAAAGCCCAAAACAACTGAACAACCAGCATTTCTTATCAATGCGTAACAATAACCTCAGAGCTGTAATGTACTGACTTTCCTAGATAATCCTCTAAAGTTAGCATTCAACAATTGGCACACTTATGGATCCTAGGGTAAGGCATTTGTGCTATCAAAAGGATATGCATATCTCATATTCAACATCATTCTGCACAATAAACTTGAATCATTGAGCTTGGTGAACTAAAAAATGAAGTGTCATCAACCAAGATGTGTATATAATCGGAAACAAGTGGAGCAGAAGTACCCTTGAAATTGAGTTTCCATCCACTCCATGGCTTTTAGCAGTCGTGACACAACATCGCTGGCACTTTCACCGCCTTCTTCTGGCTTCTGAAATGGATCATTCTCATCGAGGCTCCATATCTCTGAATACTAATGACAGCAAAAGGGGAAAGGAAAACCAAATAATATTTCAATTTTGATGCACCTGACTAATTTTAGATTCTTTGGTATGTTAAAATACTGAAAAAAGACCACATCTACACAGCAGAACCTACTTTTTCATGAGACTGAAGCTCAAAACTGGGGCCAAAGTAGCGCTCTCGAAGATCTTCTATTACCTGGATAGAATGAAGGGAAAAGATAGTTGGGATATAATATATGTAAAGGGCACTTACATCCATTTTTCTCAAAAGATATATCATATGAAATTGTTTATGCTTTAGAGGCCTGGAGCTCAGCCAGATACACAACCTTCCTTAGAGCTTTTATATGGCGAGGTTTATAATTTTAATGTGGCATCCCGCAAATTGTATACATCATTAATTTTTCTTCTGATTTGAATAATCTCGGTTGGACTCCGAGGAGTTTAGGGTACCAATATATTGTGACGGCAATTAGATATCTTGTGGCTTCAGAAATAACTTAAGAGGAGATTTATTTCTTAAACAAAAAATTCACATTTCAATAGCTTCCAATAACTCTTAACAACATAGAATAGTGACACTTCAGTTGTATCTGGTACACACACTTCCACCTTGTGGGGATCCACCAGGCAATTTTCTCAATAAAAAGAATATCAAATTGTGTTTTCCCAGAATAATTACCTTGTCTTATTTCCAGATTAACCGATCAACATTGTCAATGAAGCTACTGATTTTTGTTACCAGAAAAAGGAAATGTGCTTGGTCTCTTAAGAAAGTTATAATAACTGAATCGAAGCCAACAATATATGTAGGCAGCTTAAAGGTCACGGCACTTGTAAAGATGGAAATAACCAACCTTGCAATTTTTACCATCAAATGGAACATTTAAAACAGATGCAACAGTCCTGGCAGTTTGGGCAGTTCTTGCAAATGGAGAGTAACAAATTCGAACATTATCTAAGGGTATATTAGAATTTTCCAGTTCCTGCAATTGCAACATAAACTTCTGACGGTAAGGGAAAGCAAGAAGTTCCCTTTAAGACAGTTAACAATTACACAAGGGTTAAAAGCCTTCAGATAAAATTTGCACAAAGTATATGAATTCTTGCATTATTTCTAGAAAGTCTTCAAAAAAATTTAGTTTACCATGACATGTATACCAAGGTAAAGATAACTAGATATGAAATGATGAAAAAAAATAGGTTCAAGAAGCATGATTTCACTATCTGACTATGTCAAGCTTATGAATAACAAGCTTTAGTTTGGTTCTAAGCCAGCCGAAGATCCTAAACACTGCATGCCAAGCCATATTAGCAGACTAAATTTGTATGCCTACTAAAAATGGACATTTGATGAGCAACATGTAACATGAAAGTTTCTATTGTGCCACCTTACGGAAGAGCTCCCCAGCAGACCGTGCTTGGATGACACCTTCAGGAGCCAGCTGATATTTTTCAAGCACCCCATTCTCCTGCATTTACATAAATGATAAACATTCAACAAGTAAATCCTAACAACTTCGTAAGGGCATCGTAATGGCATCGTAATTCATGATACTCCAACTAACAATGACCGTATAAAACAGGAAAGTAAAAATTAATGTTCATAAAAGTCGCAACCCACTAAAAACGAAAGTCGCAGCCTAAGTTTATAGAAAACTGCAAAATAGGTCCAAAATTCTTCATTTTCAATTTTTCCAATTTGTCATGTCAATCTTCTTCCGGCTCAAATCTTAGTCAAATTCAATTTTGAGAGCTCAAATCACATCTACAACAAACGATTTATGTTTTTCAATCATTTTTTTCAAAAATAATCAAAATCAAGCCGATTTGCATTTTTTGTTTTTTGGTATATAGAGTTTAGTTGAATATATGAAATTAAAATTTTGTTCAATTTTGAGTTGGTTTTTATGAATAAAATCTTGAATAATGTAAGAAAGCATGAATTTATGTCATTTGACAAAAAAATCGTAATAGACAATAGAAATGCCCGAAATTAGGAATTTTACAATGTCAAACCGTTCAAAACGTTGAGTTTGCACGCATTGGCTCTCGATCACTTTCACACCAATAGTAAATGTAAAAATAACATTTTTACACTGGGAGCCAATGTGAAAATAGTGATTCCACATTGGAAGCCAACATAGAAATAATTGACGGAATTTGTTGAGCAAATGAAGACAAAAATAGAGAGATGTTTCATCATGCAGTTGATATTTATATTTCAGTATTGATATTCAGCACTTTATTTTTCTATATATATTTAAGAGATTGAGAGTAACATAAAACATTTAATGGATGGAATGTCCTAAGGATGGAGATGTCCTAAGGCTATTCTAGGTCGAGTTAGAATCAGTGAGGAAACCACATCAAAATCATGAACCAAGTTCACCGGTTCGGTTTTAGCCGGTCGCCATCTACATAAAGTGAAGTGCCGACATCCATGGTGGAAAAAAGATGTCCACCCATTTGTTTTAACCCGTTTTCATTTGAAATTTGGTGACCTTAGATTTTTCAAAGGCTAGAATCTTGACATTTGTTGTGACATTTCTTAACCGGTTACCAACAATATTATATTCATATATGTGGTCCCATTTTATTTTTTTTATAATAGGTTTTTTAAAATAGCTTTTAAAAATATCACTACTTAATCAATTTAAAATAAGTACGTTTATTATAACTTTAAAATATCTTATTATGATTTTACTTTAGTAAATATAAAAAAATTATTTGTATAATCACATCATTTTCAGTTTTAATTGTTTATAGTATAATTATTTTTTGTTTGTTTATAAAAAAATAAAGGAGTGTTTTATTCTTCAAAATACCCTTCAAATTATAACACTAAAAATAATAAATTAATAAAATCACATTGAATTTAACCGGTTAAGAAAAAAATAATAAATAAATGAAATCACACTGATCTATATATACTACTAAAGCATCACCCATTTCGTCCACATGTGAAACTCTAATGCCGTTCACATCAGCATTTTTTAAATTTATTCACAAATTTGCCACAACCTATTTACAGATTTGCCATTCATTATTTTATAAGAAAATTTTTTATTAGAATTTGTAAACAGTCATCATGCCATGTCAATTTTACTAAAATAAATAATTAAAAAAATAAATCTACTTATCTACTAATAAAAAATTAACAAACTGATCTATTCTAACTCGATTTGTTGAGAAAATCTAACACAAATCTTCTAATAAGATTTGACACATTTGTTAAATTTAAAACTAAATCAAATTTTGCTCCTCTATCTAAATCTAAGTAAAAGTGATAATATATTAAGGTATAAATATAATACTCGAATAATAATCTTTGTAATAGAATTTTAATTATGTTCTTTTATTTATTTTAAAAAAATTAATCCTCACATGTTAGTCATATTAATTAATAAAAATAGTTTTTATTATATATTGATATCAAATATATGATGCATAAAAGTAAAAATATAATATTTTTTATTTAGACAACCCTTGTGCGGGCACTAAACTAGTTTACACAATTAAGAAACAAAACGGGTGAAAATGAATAATATTTGACTCAATGACATGACTTCTGCTAGGAGTATTTTGACTCAACGGCTGAACATGCTCTAATGACTACGACAAGCTAGAATAACTAAGACCATGAATTAGGGCTTCTACTCTGAGTAATTTAGTAAGTGCGGATCTTCTTCTAAAATAAGAATGAATATGACATACCTACGGAGTATAATTGCTCCCTAAAAAGCATACAGAAACACGAATTGTCCGTACAATGATCTCTAATAGGCCAGTTATGTAATCTGTTTAACAGGAGAGATTAGAGTAGCCAATCCAATCGAAAAGCATGAGATTTTAGATGAAGCAACCCAGCCTAAAATTCAAATTTTACTCTTGGAGCAAACCAAATATGAAATTGCTAAGGAATTCTTTTCGCCATATAAAATCAGGCAAATCGGGCATCAAAACTACTGTTGAAATTGTTTGGAGGCAAAACCTTAAGAATTATGGTTAATTGCAGGAAAGAGGTGAAATCGAAATAACAACGAAGACAGAAATTGAAGGAATCTAACCAGAGATGAGACGATGAGGCCTCTCTCGTTTGGAATGCTTTTGCCGTGTCTTAGGACCCAGTACCTGTTGCTCAGAAAAGATGTCGTCACCATGATGCCCACTGCGTGCTTACCTAGACACTCTCTCGTAGCCTCCTTGGTTGCTGAGGGTTAAATATATGTTCTCCTAGGGTGTTCAGTAAATAGATAGTCTATATATATACTACTAAAATAGGATCCTCTTAGTCCACATGTCAAATATTTACAATTTTGCCACATTTAAATTACAATTATGCCATTAATCAATAAATATTTTAAGTTAAAATTAAAATATTTTTCATCTCATCATGTCAATTAATCAAAAATAATTCCATCTCATCATATTCAATATCTTACAATTTAAAAAATATATCATATCACCTAACCGAATTTAAGGATTTCAATGGATTTTGTTTGGATTCTAGATTTTACAAAATAAATTCGAAATAACATTTATATCTTATTGGTTACAATATGAGATATAACAATATATTTACTTTAAAATATTTGTATTATTCTTAATAAAGATTTTATAATCGTTTTATTTAATCGATTTTTTTAAAAAAATAATCGATTTTAAAAAGTGATTTTTTTAAAAAAAAACTTAATTTTTTAGTTATAGGTAATAATTTTATAAAATTAAATTAGAAATTTGTTACTTAATTTTTTTTATTTAACACTTTGGAAATTATTATAAATTTAATAATTAAATCTTTTTGTTACATGATCTAATCAGATTGATCTTAATATATTCTTCTTAACATTTATCGTTTTTTTTTTAAAAAAATTGTAATTTGTATAGCTAATAATTTTTCAATTAATAACTGATTTTTTTTATAATTTATTCAAACTCAATCCCGCACAAGGTGCGAACCTAGACACTCTCTCGTAGCCTCCTTGGTTGCTGAGGGTTAAATATATGTTCTCCTAGGGTGTTCAGTAAATAGATAGTTTTTTTTTTTAAATGAGTCCACGTCAGGTTTTATTTTCCAATTTTTATAACCTTTGTCTTTGTCTATTAGACACGGACACGGCTACAGGAAACGGATACGGCGAGAAACGAGGAAGCGACAATCTCAAAAGTATAGGAAACGGGGACACGGCGAGTAACACAAATAATATATCATTTTAAAGATATTGAAATATAGAATTCTTATATCATAATGAGATACACATATATGAAAAAAAATCAATGATATATGAATAGATAAAAATATTAGCATGAAAATAAAATAACCGAAACAAAAGCTTAAAAATAAACATTTAAAGTCTTACAAAATATAGAAATAAACATATTTAGTCTTATTATCTAAAAGAAACATACTTAGTATCAAAACTGAAGAATTAACCATTCATTTTGCAAATTAACAACAACTGAACATGATCAACCAAGGAAAACAATAATAAATATTTGTAAATTATAAAGAGTGAAAAAATTAGACGCTCAACATTCAACAAAGAAAGATTACATAATAAATTAGTAATCAAATATTCAAAATTAATTTATAAAATTATGAGAAAAATGGAGAAAAGAGTCGGTCGGCGGATCAACATTTCAACATTAGAGCTGAAAAAGAAGATCGGTGTCCTACTTCCGGCAACCACAATCTCGTAGATGGTCATGTGGGGCTAGGTTTAGTCGGAAAAAAATGGGAGAGAAGAAAATATATTTTGGTAAATCAGTTTTTATTTATGTTTTTTATAGCCTTAAAAAACAAGGTAAACTTTCGTTGACAGTGTCTTGACCAGACACAATCCGCTTCCTCTGTGTCCGGTCATATTTGACCGTGTCCGAGCCGTGTCCTGTTGTGTCGCCGTGTCCGACATGGCATGACACGGGACACGTCGCCTTCTAGAAGTGTCCGTGCATCATAGGTCTTTGTCCATCTTCTGCTAGCAACTGGGTTATCGTAGATCCAACGTGAAAATAAAATTTCAACACTGCCCCCCAACATGAAAATACGGTCACGTTCGGTCATGACATGAAAATACAATTCTCATATTGGTACATGATATGAAAACTGAATTTTCACGGGGTCTACAAATGTGAAATTTCCATTTCCATGTTGTATCCCAAACGCATGCACTAACCGTATGAATGTTCAGTTTTAAATTTCCTAATGCCTTTAAAACTATTTTTGATCATTTTTGCCCAAATTGTTTTGTCAAATAATACTAGTTCTAACATTTATAACAAGAATCAACCATTCAATTATGCAAAATAACCTTAAACCAATCCCAAATTAATTATCATATCATAACATAAGCCCTAATTTCAAAACTTAAAACATGCAAAATAGATGGATTTTGATCAATTTTTTTTACAAAATTGTGCCTTAAAGCATGTAGACCGTCTCGTGTAGATGCGTTTTGAGTCCTCAAACATTAAAATATGTAATGATTTGAAGCCTAAATCTCACTTTGAACATTGAGAGAATTCGGTGGGAAAATGAGAAGGTTGAAGACAAAGGGAAATGAGACTAACAAAATCACATTACATAATTATATTAAAATTCGGGTTGCGACTTTCGTTTTTGGTGGGTTACGACCTTTGACGATGTAATTTAGAGAGTTTATATAAAAAATACCATGTGTTAGATTCGTAGGGTTTCGAAAAAAAACAACAACAAAATTACCCCTTAAATATATGTCACTCACATAACTCTAGACAAGGGTATTAATTGACTTTTCATCGTGTATTTGAAGTTCTTCAAGTCATCGTCTTCATATATATGTTGAAAAGGCATAAGCTCAAAATTAATTCGAATCGATCATGAAAAGCGTTTGGAAGAGTCATGAAGGCTTGAGGAAGCGATGAATAAGACTTCTTTCACCAAGTTGTTTTTAATACATGGATAAGTGAAAAGGAAGGGTTAACATCTAGATGTTGGACGTCCTAATGTATCATTTCGCGTGAGGTCTTCAACTTCTTGATAGAGGACTTTGTAGCCAATGATTGGAGTATGACAAAGAGACACAAATTTGTTAGCCACCTTATTGACTTCTCTAAATATATGGGATGTACGTAGAAAACCTAGAAATCATAATGGACAAATCCAAATAGTGATATCCGCTACCCATGGTGGTTTCCAAAAATATTGGCATATAGTTGGCTCAGCTATAATGGATAAACCTAGAAATCATAAAAAGCATCTTTCCTTTGTTGTAGTTGGGTTATCTACTTTAGGGATCGATTAAGGCGATAAACATATGATTAATTTGTTTTAATATTTTCACAGTTCTATAGAAATTTTTGACCGCCCTAATTATAGCCAAGCCAACTATATGCCAATATTTTTTGGTAAAATCTTTCCGGCATTCCATCTTGTCTTGCTGATTCACCTCTACCGATGTAAATACTAAATATTGTCATTTTAATTTTCCTTGTGGAAAAATGTTTCGTAAGTTCCATGTGTTTCACTATTTGAAATCTCAATCTAGATGACTTCTAACTGGGTTTTTTAACTTGTCACAATTTATCGTATATGCCTTGATTTGAGGATGTAGTCCTCTAAGAATTCTTTACATATGTCTTCTTTTGTTGCTAGAATGGTACCATCACTTTTGTTTCAAGATCATAATGTTACCTTGATGCACGGTTTTTTGTAATATCTCTAGTCTATGAGTTGTCACTATTGCTCCCCTTTTTTGTCCGTATGTCGTAGGATTTCATTATAATCCCCGATAACAAGAACTAGTAAACTGATGGCATTAATATCGTTTATTAGTTGAATCCCATATTCATTTTTATTTTGGTCATTAGGTGGGGCATAAATGAAGTAAATGTTCATCTGAAATATTGTTTGTACGTTCGTATGTTTGATTGTAACGAATTTATTTTCCTTATTAATAATTTCGACTTTCTGATCGCTCATTTGATATTCTTTCCACATGTGACAAAGTCCCCCCGTAAATCCATTTGTCGGGACAAAGCATATATTGTCAAAACCTGCATTTTTTCATAGTGCTTCACTAGAATTGATGCTAGTTTTAGTTTCCACCAACATGATAATTGGATGTATTTATTTTTACAGATCGGATTTATATTTGTCCATACATTTCTCTTCTTCGTACCCCTGCGATTCCAAAAAAACTATATTCATTTATAACTAGTTTGCGAGATGGGTTACTACCAATTTTTTCCCCAAAAAAAAAACTCCCACCAAAATTTTTTTTCCCCAAAATAACACCATCAATATCTTTTCAAATTCATCTAGCATTCTTCCTCATAATCAACCTTATTTACATGCTTTTGGTTGGGAAATGTCTTGACTTAATATGGGTCTTTTGGCTATGTTCCTATTTAGTGTTATAGTTTGATCCTTCAATTTTGTTGCTATGGAGTTTAGATAATGATTCATAATTTTATGAGCTTGACTCACAATCTTAGAATTACAAACTCAAAAGATTTCCTTTCATTTTACTTTTTTCATACTTCTGGTAATATTACCTGCTTTGTTCTTTTTTATATTACATCCAAATGGGTTACGGCTTTTTAAGAGCCCTTGTATTTGTTATGAAGTATTTTAGTCTAAGATAATTCTTTTTAAAGCCAATAGTTGTTGCAAAATTACTCATTCCTTTCTTCCTATTGAACCTTGGTTGTCTTTGTTTCCTCTTGTCGAGAAATATACAGTAGCATGATAATACATATATAGTCCTTGTTGAAATTTGTTATTATCATATTTAACATTAAATATTATTTGAAATGCAAATAATACCTCTTTCTTGTTGATTTTTCTCCACTTAATCACAACTCTGTTGATAAAATGTTGTTTTTATCTTCCCAAATTTTGTGCTGCCAACTGCACTTTGCCCATGTTTGTTGTTTTGTATATGTTGACGAGGTGTCTAAATTTATACAAGCCTTAAAACAAGTCTTGTATTGACTTTTTCCTTTGTATTTAATGTCTATACTTTTGAGACATAACCTTCCAAAGAACAACAAATCTCAAAATAAATAGAAGTTGTAAAGCAAATCAAAGTATTTATAGGTTACACACTTAACACATAAATGAAGTCGATCTGATTCCTGATTTTCCTCGATTGTGTTGGAAATCACTTATTAGGAATCTCTCTTTGCTTTTGCTTTTGCTTCTACTTTTGCCTCTAATTGTGTTCCTTATTGTACAAATTATGATTATGTTGGATGGTATATGCAAATAGCAAACACCATGTGATGTTTATATTATCAAAGACGATCATAATTATTCTCAAGCTTCCATGTGATGCATACAAGTTGATACAAAGCCAAATGTTGTCACAAAGCTCATCTAATATACATGCTACCTTTGTACTTGTTATCTTCATATCTACCTTCATTGATTGAACACAACATGTTTGAGCATGCTACTAGCTATGGTTTGGGAGTAATAGCCCAAAGCCTAGTGTTTTTCTCATACTTGATAATTGATCTAGTTACTTGCCTACTTGTAACCCCAAACTCAAAGCATTTGATTACTTGATCACCCCTTTTGCTTTATTTTACACACTTGAACCTTGCTAATTAGACTTGAAACACTTCAGTCTATATATAGTCTCATGGGATCTCAACCTTGATGCTATATCATATACTCAATTTGACATGGCCGTGCACTTGCAGTATTATGTGATATTGAGAGTGTTCTCACCTAACCTCACTCCGCCTTTGGTACCATAAGCCTTAAATGTTGATAATTGATAGGAAAGGCTAACTAAATATTAAAAATATGATTTTATTAAAGTTACTATTGCATAAGAATGTTAGGATAATTAGTATCATTTGGATATTCTTTGTTTATCATATGTTAGATACATTTATTTAAAATTCTATTTGGTGTAATCTACCATGTGTGAGTGTTCTCAAAACCCTAAAATTACTGAACAACATGTGGAAGCAATTTGGTGTAATCTAGACTTATCGGTCCCTTTTAAGTAAGCATGTGAATATCAAAACATGTGAATCTCAAAATATAAAAAATGGTATAGCTAATTAAGACCTAATTGTTCTAATGTATATATGTGCAGTAAGATGATACTCTCTAACAATAACCGCTATATCAATGGCATTAAAAATGAGCACTTTCTAAGTTGTTGGGGGAGCAATTTAGTACTACTACCAAGGCAATACTCGATGATAGCAAAGGACGTGTGTTCATCGGTGAACTACTTCACCACCTAGGCTAAAACCAGGAGGTTGGACATTGTTGAAGTTCAAGGTGGGCAATGCACGCACATTGATGTTCCAAGGCAAGACGCGATACTCGATATCAAGCTCTCTAAATATCTTGACACACTCTTCGACCAGAAGCGCTCTCCTTCCCCACCTCTCTCCCATGTCTTGGTGGTTCATTCGGTGTTGTAGCCATACTGCGATTCTCAGTGTTTCAAATCTCTCCACGTCTTTTAGGATGATCATTGGGTTTGGATACCAGTGCTCC
Organism: Fagopyrum esculentum; assembly: GCA_033239045.1. NCBI lineage: Eukaryota > Viridiplantae > Streptophyta > Magnoliopsida > Caryophyllales > Polygonaceae > Fagopyrum > Fagopyrum esculentum. Next base: position 41,810,956 of record BSUD01000001.1, on the reverse strand, counting down.
TTCTTGTTCTCAATGTAGCTGTTCATCAACTCAGTGTTATTATAATCAAATTAGGAAAATAGGATGAAGTAATTTGAAGTTGGTGTATACCTTAAGATCCTTTGCCTTGCAAGAGAGATTTTCTCCGGAGGAGTTAGAATGTGGCAACAGAATTCAACTGCATCTCCCATGTCGGGGCTCCTGTTATAGTTGCCTATAGGCTTCATCAATAGCATGCTGTTGGGAAATATTATCTTTTGATTATCATATCTCAAGAACATCGTCGTCAATATGTTCATCTCTTCAACCACCATCTGTAAAATGTACACTTTGTTTAATAGATAACCTAGGACTGTTAATTAATTAGGTAAAGAGCATTATTAAACAAATAACGGCAAATTTGTCCTTATTTATTATAATAAATTTTATTTTAATTTAGACGTTTCTCTTGTATTATCTCTGATTGGTAGTCTATCCCTCCTACCCTAATACCAACCGGACAAGTTGAATCCCACGATTTATTCTTCTTTTGAAAATTATAAATATACGTTAATTATGATACTTGAGTTTTCTATTGTACACTAATTTTCTTGTATAAGAATTATTGTAACTAATTTTATTGTACACGATTATTCTATTATATACAAGTAATTCAAAAATATCAAAAATATTATTAGATTTTTTTTCTCGGACACAAATGATTTGATTATTTCTTGTAACTACAATTCATATACAAGAATTAAATACAAATTCTTGTAACATATTAAGGAAAGTTGAGATATTAAATAAGGGCAAATCAATCCATGGTAAAAAAATGATATATACTTAATTATCTATCATTGGAGACATATAGTAAACAATATTAGTGAAATAAAACTACGTAGCAAATCACCCTATAAATAAGCCACAACACAGTATTGTACTGCGTATAAATGATTAGGATATACAATCTACAAACTTCATCACAAGGAACTCGTCACTAGTCTTCATCTAGGAATTAAGTAATTACGAGTTGATTCACATGTTCTTGAAAGAATTAGAATAAATTTGTTGTAGTTACCTGGACTCCGTCAATTTCGCAACGATCACCGACGTCATAAGGGTGGACGACAAAGAGGAAGATGATGGACTCGAATACGTTCTTGCAAGAGTTGCCGAAAACAAATGCGACGAGCACAACTTGGGAGCTAGCGAACACTAGAAATTTGGAGGTGGCGATGTTGAGGATAATGAGCCAGATGAGGCATATGATGACCAAGACAAGTATGTTCACCATCTGGTGAAGTTTTGCCACGGCTGACTTGGTGTCATTAAGGGTCAACGACAGTGCCCTTCGCTCTCTAAATGCATTCACCTGAAACACACGCGTTATTTAGCTAGCTAGTTGTAGCTTTGAACAAAGTGTATCAAGAATGAAACAATGTGTAGGCATGTACCACCCAGTTCTTGAGAGCTGCCTTGCAGATTCTCTCACTCTCGACGCCTTTTTCGAAGAGACTGAGAGTTTTTAGGGCTTCGTCTTCTTGCATGAACCGCAACAAGTCCTCCAAATAGATGAACCTACCCTTAGGCTTAGCAACATTGTGGAAAATCTTCTTAGCCGCGGCCTTCGCCTCAACCTCACTCCTAATCTGCTTGCTATCGTATTCATGATTCGGATCTTCTAGATGATCGCCCAACGTGGTGAGAGCTCCGCGACGAACAATGTTCACCAGCCTCTTCATGTTCCAAGCCGACACGTTATTTTGGTTAAGCTTGTGTAAGTGATCAAGGGTGATCCCATCATCCTTATGCTTCCTGTTACACATGGGTCCAGAAAGCTTGGGACTCTTAAGGCCCCCACTCCCTCTATTATTACTATTATTGTTTATGACGCTTCTCGCTCTAGGCAACACATTAGCCTTCAGATCGGGTGGCACTGTAGCTCCTGCGCTCTGGAGCATTTGGATCTCCGATATCGTCCTCTCCTCTTCCTCCCCCGTCCTTTGGAGCTCGTAGAACGGCGGCCCCGACAAAGTCTCGATCACAAACTGATTGAACAATGACTCCTGAATCCTCTCAAAGAAAGCGTTGACGTGGAAGGAAGAGGCCAGGACCTTGACGATCAAGGTCTTGACAAGCCAGATTCCGGCGCTAACTAGGAAGCAAACGAGCACTTTGGTAACGTAGTCGAGCAATTCCGTGTGCGCGTCGGCCTCAACCTTCTTGTCGAATAGGTAATGCCATGTCAATAGAACTAACCCTAGCCAAATGCAGTTCCTCATCGCCTTCTTAAGGCCGTACACAAAGTATAGGACGCGTTTACGGAGCATGAAGTTCCTCTCGATGAAGAAGACCATGAATTTTATAAGCCACCCGGATACAAGCCTTCCACAAATGAGAACCAGGACTAGAACCTCCCATTTCCAAAGCATTAGCCGCCATAACTTCATTCTCTTCAAGACTGGGATCACAAGGCTGCAAATAAAAGCACCTATGATTATAACAAGACTAATCCATTCCAGATAAACAACTACACTGATTGGCTCTTTTTTGTAATTATGTGGCAAATCATCTCCGACAAACGGATCGTCCTCTTCCTCCTCCCCACCCCCACCGAGTTTTCCTAAGAACCCGGATCGGACCTGCCCTGACTTGGCGCTCACTTGCCCAGACCGCTGATCCTCGTGAGGAGGTGGGTCCATCATTCTAGACCGCGTCGTTTTGGTTCTAGATAAAGTGGGTATCCTCCCAAACGCAGCGTTTGATGTACACCTAACTACTTCAGTGTTGTCTCTATAACTTTGGAATGTCCTTCTACTCTGCGCCCCGATATCCGCCGCACTCGTATCTTCTTCCACCGCACTTCCGAGGGCTTCGGATTCATCTGATGATGAAGAGGAGAGCTCTCCGAGGTCGTTGTAGGCGGTGGAGCGACGTCTGTTGGGTTGTTCCTCCTTGAAGGAGACGCGGCGGAGTAAGTCGCCTCCTCCATCATTAAAAAGGCTGCCTGATCGGCTTACCGGGGATTGCGTCTGGCTAGGAACGCGGCGATTGAAGCTCTGGTTGTTCTGTCGGTTGAGGAGGATGTCAGGAGGACGGGGTGGCAGGCCAGCGGTTCGGCGAGTGTCTTGCCGAAGCTCTTCCATTTCAAGATCCATGTCAAGGCACATCTCTCCAGCCTCTTTTTGTTGCTCTAAGAAGTGGCCAATCAATCGAGAGGGAGGATCCTCAGCGGCAACCATATGATTGGTGTCCGTGCATTGGAAAGTAAAGTCGCCACCAACACTGCCTCCTCCTCGGCTATGACGAGGTCGGTGAGCGGTAGATGAACAAGGGGCCGCATCATCAAGGTCGATTTTGACGACAACTTCCGGGGATTTCATCGGAGCTTGAATGTAATTAATTTCAACGTTTGAGGTTTCTTGATTTTGTTGGTGTTAATAGTAGAGGAGTAAATGTGACGAATCTACAGGCTGGAGGTGTGGAAGTTTCCAAAGACTACTTCAAGCACTCCACTAAAGGGGCTTCTATTTTTGTCATATTCACTTCTTTTGCTCTACGTAAATAGAAAGTTACAAACTTTATGTTAGAATTACGAATAAATAAATAGATACTTGGCGTTCCATGGAGAATCCTTAAGATTGATATAGCCTTGTCTTGTAACGAGTTTGGAGCACTTTCAACTTTGTAGGGTGAATGTTTAGTACATTAATAAATTAGCATGTGAGCTTCTTACAAATTTTAACACAAATATACTCTATATACAAGATTTTGTTTTTAACAATTACAAGATCATGTAATAATTATTGGCTTTTCTTTGATGATACAATATAAATAATCTCCTTTAATATAGTAGGTATCGATTCAATTCACAATAATTAGATTGATCGTCGTATATTTTTCCCTAAACTATTTTAGTGCATCAACAATTTCATGTTTAATAAATAACATGAAAACAGTGTAATGATAAGTATATCTTTTGGTTGTTTCTTTATGTTATTATGAAATACATTTGGTGTTTGTGTCGTCAACAATACCACAAACACAAAGCAATGTTTGTTTGTGGTATCATCAACACTCCAATAACTAGAAAATATAGTTATGTTGTCAACAACACACAATGTACTATAAAATAATGTGTTAGTGTTTTTACAACAACATAAATACTAAGATATTATTGTTTGTTTTGTCAACAATTTCAAAACTACTATAAAATAAAGTTATAGTGTTGTTTACAACACCATATTTATAAAAATATACAATAAATGTATTTTTAACAATAAATAAAAAAAATACATTATCCCATACATAGACTTCCTTTGTCACCACAACTTCAAATGAAAAAAATTACATTTAAAACAATAAATACCGAAAGGAAAAAAAAAAAAAACTGAGAAAAGAAAACATAACAAGCGGTATTGGTGTTGTCAACAACACTGCAATGACAAAATAATATGGTTAGGTACTATCAACAACAACACAACACTTAAATAGTTGTAAATTGTGTTGTCAACACCACAAAAACACTCAAACATGTGGGGTTTTGTTTTGTCAAGAACACCAAAAGCATCGAAAATAAGTGGTGTTGCAACACTATAATGAAAAAATAATATGTTTAAGTGTTGTCAGCAACACAACAAACGCCAAAAAAGGTTGATTGTTTTGTCAACAACCCCACAAACACTCAAGCATGGGTGTTAGGGCTATCAACAACACTAAAATAGTAAAATAAGAGGTGTTGATGTTGTTGACAACATAACAAACATCTAAAACATGGGTTTTTGTTTTTTCAATAACACCAAAAACACCCAAACACTAATGTTATTGTTGTCACCAACATTAGAAACGCCAAAATAAGTGGTGTTGGTTTGTTAAGAACATTGGAACAATAAAATAATGTGTTTTGATGTTGTCAACAATATACAAAAAATCAACATGAAAGTCAATGTTATCAACAACATTATAATAACAAAATAATGTGTTTAATTGTTGACGTCAACAACACTATAATAATAAAATAAGGTGTTTAGGTGTTGTCAACAACAACACATATATCAAAAAAGGAGAAAATAATGTTATATGTAATAACCGAAAATTTTAAAGTTCCGGTAAACTGCAATTAACCAAATTCCGATGCGACAATCTTAAATAAATAAATAAATAAATAAAACGAGTTTAAATGTTATCATTTTATATGACTTTAAGTCACATAAAATGATGAAACCTTATAACCAGAATTAAATACCCGCCTTAAATTAAAAATAATAATAAATTAGATAATACGGAATTTAATTCCGCATTATATAATTTCCGCACATAATTAACGAGTTACAAGTTCCGCTTTTGATTTCAGGAGATCACCGCTCAATTGGGCCAACCCTAGGCCCAAGCCATTAGCCCACTTTCCTAAGCCCATCTTTAACCCTAATCTAATCTTAACCCTAATTATACTTAATCCCTCTAAGCACGGTGACTGCCGCTCCGCTCCTTCTCTCTCGTGATCGGAACAGACGACAGCAGCAGCCTCTTCCGCTTCCGCCGGAGACACCGCCACCACTGCTCTCGTCGACCTTCCTCGTTCGCCGGCGACTGCAGACTGCCAGGTGAGCCACCCTTCTCTCTTCCTTCCCTATTTCTGTTGCCGGCGTAACACGTCCTCCCTCCACAGCCGCGACTGCAAGCCTTAGCCGCCACACCGGAGCCACCGCGCAGCCTTCTCGTCGACCGCCAGACCCCACCGGAAGCCGGGTAAGCCCGCCGCATCTCCCTCCTCGCCATCCTTCTACTAAGCGTTGTTATCGCTAATTTCCGCACTGCTGCTTCCTTCTCGCAGAAACAGTCGAACGCCTGCAACTTCAAGCGACCGCCGGACCTTCCTGTAACCGCCGCCACGAGCCCTGCGCCGTCCGCCGACCACCAGGGGACACCCCACACCAGCAGCTGGTTGCAACGCATGTCCTTCTTCTACCTACTGTCCCTGTTCGCTCCAAACGGTGTGTGCAAGCTTTAAATTTATAACCCTAGACTTAAGCTTAAAACAAGGATGCGAACCCGCAGTGTACGGGTCAATCGTAGTAAAAAGCAAGGAATTCCAGGGGTCGATCACAGGGACTTGGTGAAACAAAGTCAATAACGGTATGCTTATGTCAATACTAACCACAAGAGCAATTAACACAGTCAAAGATGAATAAGAAGTCAATAAAGCAAACATGCAATTCTAGGGATTAAAGCATCTAGTTGTGGTTCCAACTCAAGATCTATAGATAAGCGGACAAAGCTGAGATTTTTGCATAGGGAAGGTGTTACTAAAGTGGAATAGATCACCGGGTAAGTCTCACTACTCACTAATCCTAAACCGTAATTCCTATTACCGGGTAAGTCTCAAGGAATTAAGATAAAGAACTATAATCTCAAACTAACATACCATCTAAGGGAATATAATCAACCTTTACCGGATAAGTCTCAGGCTAACTCACAAAGATGGGATAAAAGCACACTCAAACCCTAATAAAGGACGAACCTTTATTACCTACACTTATGATCGTTGGTAAACAAACTAAGGAATTACCGGTAAGTCTCATCCTAAGCTTGCATTGAACCAGAAAGGTGTAATAAGAATAGGATTTAGCAAACTCTAACACTTAACTTTCTGTTTAGAATCGGACAAGTCACCTCGGTCAGAAGAATTCCACCCCGGACGAGATGTTCATCGACTGAACGAGATGCTTAGGGTTAAGGTTAAAGACTCGAACTTTCAGGATCCTACTGGAATCTAAGATTATTCTATCATTGTTTTTCCCACAACCTTCAGCCAATCACCCTAGAATCACACAAGGAAATTAGCCGCTCATCATCATTATGAAAGTGTTAAATATATGGGAAGAAGGTGAATATTTGAACAAAGAAGAATTTAATGAAAAGACTTCAATAACTGAATCAAATATCACAACAAAAGCGTTCCTTGGATAGCAATCCAATCAAGACAAGACAACAAGGAAGGGGATTAAAGACAATCTTACAAAACCCTCCAAAAAGCTATAAAAGCTACGATCTTCAATCTTCCTTCAACCTTCAAAAAGGTTCTTCGAATCTCCCCAATTGGAGTATGCTGCTGCTGCGTTGTATTTCGGTGTAAGCCGGATCTCCTCGTAAGCAAGATCCCGGATTTGTGGAAATCCAACCCTTTTTTATAGGAAAATAACCCTCCAAACATAATAAATCTTAGAAAGATATTTTCCCATAAATATAGGTAAACTATATGATTCTGCATATCTTCTTCCTTCTAGGAGCCAAGCCCAAAAATATAAGATCACTTTCCAATTTTAAAAGATCTCATCCAAGAATAAAATATCCTCGCCGCGTCCTAGGTGTTCGCCTCGGTCGAGTCGGCGTCTCTGGATCACCTCGGTCGAGGTGAATCAATGGTCAACCGAGGTGAGTCGCAACAGAACGTGAAATCTCTTGAATCTGCTCCAAAGTAAATCTTTAATCCATGGCTATGCTCCCTGGATGTAGCTCCAAATGACTCATGACTCCTTTTGCTCCTTTTTGATGCAAAACGTGCCATTTTACCTACGATTACAACAAAACTAGGTGTAGACCTCGATTCTCGCAAAGGTAGATGAAATGGTAGTAAAATCACATAATATACATACAAACATGCAGATTATGAAAGATGAAACGTCCAAACAAACCCTAAAATATAGACTATAATTCATGCTATCAAAATACCCCATACTTAGCCCTTGCTTGTCCCCAAGCAAGTTCCTCATATAAAAGATAAGATAGAATGGATTAATAGTCAAGAAAATCAATGAAAAGTCTTTCAAAAACATTTTATGGTGTGCAACTATCATAGATCACTCTAAGAGAATACTTCATGGAATTTAAAAACTCAATATGCTCAAAACATTTTATAAATATAGGAAAGTTGTTCATCTTTGCATAAAATCATAGAATGCATAATAAATCATAATTATCAAAATTAATCATGTATAATCCGATTTAAACCACTAAGTCAATCAACAAGCTCAAGGTCTCAAGGGCTTCCCAAAAGAAAGGTCAAGAAACGTGTAAGGTAGGCATGTATGTAAGGTAATGTGGTGCTAGAATTCGGGAAAAGGATGAACTTCACTTTCACTTTGACTTGCAACATCTTCCACCAATAAGCTTTGCTTATTTCACATTTTTTTCTTTTTACTTTACTTTTTGGGATGCATGGACAGAGGTGCACAATAACCGAAGCCTAGGAAATCAGCAATCATCAATTTCTCGAGATGCATCAACCCCTTGATGCACATACCATGACCCGTTAGGAATATCGCTCAATCCGACTTTGGCAAGACACAAACACCCGGCTATGTGAATGGTGCCGAGTTACTCATCTTTATGATTGACTTCCCCAAACCTATAATTACTTTCTAACACTTCACTTCCAGCCCACTTCTCAACTTTAACTTGCTTTCACCACTTCGCTTGCTTCCAAATTCCCGGATAGGTAAAGGGAGGCAAAATGTATATGAGGGGTTAAGCATGATCAAGAAGAAGAAGAAGAAAAGAATGAATTGCCTTGGTCTTTCCATGAAGAAAGTGAGAGAACTCATAATGTGGTGTCAACCTTCAAATTCAACATAATTCGGATAAAAATAAAGTATTAAACATGCTAATAATTTCAAACAAAGCATTTAGCAACTTAGACATATTATAAAACCTTTCAAACACATAAAGAATTTAAAACCAGTAGGTAAACAGGATCTTCACTGAGATCATATCCAAATAAGTAGTACAAAATCGTTTTCGAAAACTTTCTGTTACCCACCTCGGTCGAGGTGTTCGTAGGTCAACCGAGGTGAAATACCTCGTTCGGCCAGAATCTCCCCGGTCGAGGTCAAAAAATTATTTTTTTAAAACCATTTTTTTTTTGGTTTCGACGTTTTTCTCAATCAAATAACCTGTAGGTATGCATGTAATATTAGATAATCATATAAATGCAGAAGTGAAGCATAAATAAAATATCCGATAAATAAGATGTGCGTCATACATCAAAGTAGTCAAGTAAGTACATCGAATAGTCATAAAATAAATACAAACACCCCATACTTGGGACACACTGTCCCAGTGGGTCAATATAAGTCTGGAAATAAGAGTACTCACCAGATAAATAGCTGAACTGCATAAAAAGTATAATAAAGAAAATCCTACAGCTCCTCAATAGTCTCGATCCGGTGGTGGTGGTGGTGGCACGTATGGATACTGCGTCGGGTCGAACGGGCAACCCATGACACGCTCGAACTGAAGCTGGGCCATAATGTGCTGATAGTGCTGCCGCTCCTGCATCTCGCGGATATCCAGCGATAATGCAACATATGAGTCAATAACCTGATCTGTCAGGTCATCGATCCGTCTGTGGGCAGCTCGATCTCTCACTCCGCGCCTCCTGCGTCTAGCAGGTCTGACCGGAGAAGTCTCTGCTGGTGCAGGCTCAGTCTCATCATCATCATCAAGATCTATGATCGGCGGCGTGCTCGTACCTGCAGTATCTGTCCCTGTATCCATCGGGACTCCACCATCTCTCTCATCTACTGTCTCCTCGTCATCGTCAGCCTCCTCCTCCTCATCATCCTCAGCTGGGGCAGCTGCTGCCTCCCTATGATCCTCCATAAGTGGAGCCCAGGCGGTCTGCCAATAATGTGGATCGAAAACTGTGAACTGGGCAGACCAGCGGATCCCTTGTGGTGCAGTCCGCTCCCATGGCATAGCAACATATGGAGTGGTCAGACCTCGGGGAACCAAAATCCTCCGAGTGATCATCTCCCGCAGTCCAAGCGGCTTTGGAGCCGCCGCCATCGTACATGCACTGAGGTCCATCCCGTGAAAAGCAGCTATGTGGGTGACAAGACCTCCGCAGCAGATGTCTCCCTTCGCTTTGGCCTTGATCTTGTGCAGGTCCTCTGCCAAGATCAAGCCAAAGTCTGGGAAACCCCCCGTGACCATACAGTAGAGACTGAAAAGCTCGCCCTGTCGGATCTTCTCGGGCGTCTCAGTACGCGCCAGAAGTGTCTCGCTGAATATCCTATGGGCTAATCTAAAGGCAAGGTGGAAGATGACCTTCTCCCTGGAATCTTAAGGGCGCCATCTATCTGCATGCTCAGTAATATGGGCAATCTGCCCCCAGAACTCCCTAGCTACAGATCGGGAAGGGAAGTCAGTGGCGGTGGGCTCAGGAAAGCCGAAAATCTCTCTCCAAACCTCTAAAGGAACTATGAAGTTCCGGTTCATCAACCGGTACTTCACAGACTGCTCTGTGGGAAGGTAGGAAAAGGAGCTAACGAACTCTAAGGTCGGCTCTAATTAGGCTGGGGCTCGGATCTCAGTAAACTGATCCAGTCCAACTGTAGTGATCATCCGCCTAAGGTCTCCATCTACCCCTAGGCAATCAAAAGCTGACACGTCCAGGAAACGCGGTGCAATCACTGGACGGCTAGCTATACGCTCATAATCTACCCGGCATCTCTCGTGGATCACCGGGCGGTAAGGTCGGGAAGAAGAAGAAGGAGGGGAAGGTGAGGATCTATCTCTGAGGGCAAGGCGACGTTCGGAACTCATTTTCTCTCAACTACTGTCAGACCACCTCGGTCGCTGACAACCCTCAAGAATCACCTCGGTCGAGATGCAGTTCGACTGGACCGAGGCGTAACAGTTTGCGATTCAAATCTCAGAAATCCAGTTCTTTTCCCCCAAAAATCACTACAATTGCTTCCTATGGGGTACTTAAGCCTTTTCTCAGCAGATGCAAGGGCAACCAAAGCCCAAATCGAAACGAATGAACGAGTTAGGGTTTCAACTGTTTTTACCTCGTTTCGGTCGATTCGTTCGATTTCTTCGCAGATCTGTAGTTGCAATAGGATCCTCTACCCTTCAATCGCAGTTTGGAAGCGGAAATCTTCGAAAACGAGCAAGATCCGAGGAAGCGAGGTGAGAAGCGCCGCGGTCGAGTCGAAGAAAGTAAAAAGGTAAAAAATAAATTTTCCCCCCTTTTATACTGTTTCTGGATCTGCTGTCACCTCGGTCGAGATGGTCTCGACTGGACCGAGGTGGTACGGACCGAGGTGGCTCTGCAGAAAACCCTAGTCGCCTCGGTTGCTCAAGAATCGTCTCGGTCGAGGTATTCTGACAGTAACCGAGATGCTTCCGTCTTCTCAAAATCTCGAACTTCTGTCCTTCCAGTTATGCTCCTTCCTTAGATATTTCCTGTTGTCTGTCCAGAACGCCAAAAACAAAGCAAAGCAAAACAAAAACAAAAACTATCTAAACTAGACTACAAAATGGGAAAAGAAAGCAATACCTTGGGTTGCCTCCCAAGAAGCGCTTGATTTAAGGTCGCTAGCTGGACCATGATGCGTCTCAAACAAGATATATCGGTGCAACCTCCTCAACCGGCGTTTCCGGTTGGTATTTCTTAAGTCTATGACCGTTGACCTTGAAGCTTCCGCTAGTTTCGCCCCATATCTCAACTGCACCATGAGGGAAAACATGTTTCACAACATAAGGTCCGGTCCATTTAGATTTCAACTTACCTGGAAAAAGGCGGAGGCGGGAGTTGAAGAGTAGAACTAAGTCTCCTTCGTTAAGCTCCTTTGGGACGATACGCTTGTCATGCCATCTCTTCGTCCTTTCCTTGTAGATTTTGGCATTCTCATAAGCGTTCAAACACAACTCCTCTAGCTCGTTGAGTTCCAATAGTCGCTTCTCGCCAGCCTCTTTGATGTCGAAATTCAACCATTTGATTGCCCAATATGCTTTGTGTTCCAATTCGACGGGCAAATGACAAGACTTCCCATATACCAAATTATAAGGGGTGGTACCTGTGGGAGTCTTGAATGCGGTCCTGTACGCCCAAAGAGCATCGTCCAATTTCATGGACCAATCCTTCCTTGTTCTAGAGACGGTCTTCTCCAAAATTGCCTTGATTTCTCTATTCGAGATCTCGACCTGTCAACTAGTTTGAGGGTGATAAGCTGTTGATACCTTATGGGATACCCCATACTTCGATTGAAGTGCCTTGAACTTCCGGTTGATGAAATGCGGTCCTCCATCGCTAATGATGATGCGTGGAGTTCCAAACCGTGGAAAGATAGTTCTATTCAAAAACTTCACAACCACCTTGGCGTCGTTAGTGGGAGAAGCAATGGCTTCAACCCATCTAGAGACGTAATCAACTGCAAGGAGAATGTAGAGGTTTCCTCCGGAGGATGGGAAAGGTCCCATGAAGTCAATCCCCCATACATCAAAGATTTCCACTTCTTGGATGTTATTAAGTGGCATCTCATTTCTCCTTGATAAATTTCCTGTTCTTTGGCATGCATCACAAGAGACAACAAAAGATTGCACATCTTTAAATAATGTAGGCCAAAAGAAACCAGAACGTAATACCTTAGCGCATGTTTTATCGGTACTAGCATGTCCCCCACAAGGAAGTGAATGACAATGCCTTATGACGCTATTAACTTCATCTTCCGGAATGCACCTTCGAAGCATCCCATCCGGCCCGCGCTTGAATAGCAGCGGCTCGTCCCAGTAATAGTGGCGTACCTCCTTGAAGAATCTCTTTCTTTGAGAGTACGTCAATCCGGGCGGTATCTCATGGCAAACAAGATAATTCACAATATCAGCATACCAAGGACCTTTATTATCAGAAAGTTGGTGGATGGAATGTTCCACCAACAGTGGATGAATGTCAAAGAAGGGAGTAAGAAATTCGTTATTCTCGGCAATCTCAGTTGACATCATCTCGCCATCGACCTCGGTCGAGGCGCAGAGGCGTTGACCGAGATGTTCTTCAGTCGCCTCGCTCAGTCCAGAAAGTGCCTCGGTCGAGGTGCTGCTACTGGAACCGAGACTGAAGATCTTCGTCTCCTGGATTAGCTTCTCAGTTTTAGCTCCTGGATCCTCTTCCAGTGCCTTCAAGCTCTGTATATCTGCATCACAAGAAGCATCTATACCTTCCTCCATTAGACTGAAGCTAATAACTCTTTCGAGTGGATCGTTAATAAGGATAGAGCTCACCAATTCTCTTGATTCTTCTTCATCGTAGATGTTGAAGATATCATCAGTTAGTTGCTCCCCTTTCATGGCTGCAAGTAGTGCGAACTCCACCTCATCGCCACCAACGTTGAATTTCAACTTGGCGTTCTTGCAATCCACGTTGCAACCCGAAGTTGCTAGAAATGGCCTCCCGAGAATAATAGGAACAGGATATTCTGCGGGAATGTGTACAACAAAATCTATAGGTAGATAGAAGTTACCTAACTTGACCGGAACGTCCTCCAAGATGCCCACGGGATGGGTAATGGAGCGATCCGCCATATAAAGTCGAATCTTGACCGGCTTGGGCTCTCCAAGACCGATCTTCACGCATAGCTCCAGCGGAATGATGCTCACGCTGGCTCCTAGATCGCAAAGGGCTTCACAAGTGACATCACCAACTTGAATGGGAATGCAAAATGAGCCGGGATCTCTCAATTTAGGTGGCATCTTCTCCTTCATGATTTGTATGAGCTTCGAAGATTTAGATGTCATCCTAACTTCACCAATATCCTCCAGCTTCCTCTTCCTTGATAGGATCTCTTTTAAGAACTTCCCATAGGCGGGCATACCTAAAATAGCATCAAGGAAAGGAATATTAATATGTAGCTTATTCATCAAGTCAAGGAACTTACCAAAGTGCTTGTCTAGATGTGCTCTGGCTCTGGACTGAGGGAATGGAAGTGGTGGTTTGTATGCAGGAGGTGGAACATAAATTTCAGTCTTCCCCTCCGCTTTCTGTTGCTCCACCTCGGTTGGCGTCTCGGTCGAAGTGTTCTTCGACTGCATCTGGACCGAGGTGGTCTGCGTCGGTACTGTCACCGACCGAGGTACTGGATCTGCAGTCTTCAATCCACTCCTCGTAGTTATGGCCATGCAATGGCCCTTAGGGTTGCTTTCCGTCCTTGCTGGAAGCTTCCCTGGATCTCTTGGCGCTTCATTCGCCCTACTTGCAAGTTGTTGTTCGAAGGACTTTTGGGCCCTCGAAAATGAAGTCATAGAAGTCTCCATAGCACTAAGCTTGATCAAGATAGCCTCCAGAACTGCGTCTTTCTTTTCCGGTTGAGACGAACTTGATCCTTGCCCTTGGCTTTTTAATGGAGTAGAAGAAGAAGAAGGAGAAGAGAGGAAAGGGTTAGAGGAATTATTAGAGTTGGAGTTTGAATGATTACCCGAATTTTGGTTATTCGCCCTCCAATTGTTGCTATTGGATCCTCTATTGTTGTTGTTGTAGTTTTTGTTTCGGGGACCGTTGTTGTTATTACGGTACCCGTTGTTGTTGTTCCTTTGCCCTTGCTCTTCCTTTTTGGTTTGAGCAACCAAAAGTTCCTTCAATTGCTTCACGTCATTTGTCAAAGACGTGAGTTGATTGTTGTTGGGTTGAGTCTCTTGAAAGTTGACTCTTTTAACCCCACCTTCAACTCCTTGGTGGGTGTATTTCTCCATGTGCAAGGCTTGCTTCTCTATGAAGTCCCAAGCGTCGTCAACCGCCATGTCCATGAAGGTGCCGGCGGAGAGTAGTTGGAGATTGAACTGGGTGCTTCCGTCCAGCCCTTTGAAGTATATCTCCAATAACTCTAGTTTTGGAATCCCATGATGTGGGCAATCCAAAAGAATGTCCTTGAACCGCTCCCATGATTTGGACAAGCTCTCCTTGTTCTTCATGATGAAAGCATTAATCTTCCCTCTCATTTCGGCTGTTTTTGAGGGGGGGAAGAATTTGGTCAAGAACTCCGTTGTCATCTCCTCCCATGTGCTGATTTTTCCTGGAGGAAGAGATTGATACCAAGTAAGAGCTCTATCTTTTAAAGAAAAGTAAAAAGGTCTTAGCTTGTAGTTGTCGTTTTCGATTCTTGGAGGTCGCAAGGTCTCCATCAAGATCTCATAGTTTTGAAGATGTTGATGTGGTGATTCCTTCTCTAGCCCTCCAAATTGGCATTGGCGAATCATGGATAGAACTTGCGGTCGAAGTTCATAATCATGGTCCGCTGGATCTCCTAGGTTCACTCCTGGACGCCTTAGCTGTTGATTAGGGTCCATCCTTTGACCTAGGGTTTGCGGGATTCCTGCAAGAAGAACATCTCGGACTGACCTCCGAGGTGGAAGTACATCGGCCGGGGCGTCAGGTACTGGAACCTGCATCGGTCGAGGGTCAGCTACTGGATCCTGCATCGGTCGAGGATCAACAAGAGGATCTTCCCTCGGTCGAAGTAGAATATGGTTTTGTATGACTGCTATCTCCGCTTCGATTGCTGCAGTCTTGGTGCGATTCTCTTCTTTCTCTTGCCTTAGTTCTTCCTTGCTGAGGTGTAGCAGCTCTAGCGCCTCTTTCAATTCGGCCGCAAGATCGCGGTTGTCTTGTTGGGCCATCTTCGCTTCTCTTAAGCGTCTTTTGTATGTCTTTTCTAGTTCGGGATCGTAAGGAACGATTTCCTTCCCAGTGTGGGCTCTTCGTATATGCCTAAGAAAGAACCTGCAAAAGTCACTCAAGTAGAGTGATTAGTAGACACGGGGGCAAACGCCCAAAGAGCAAACCGTACCGGCTCGGTCTAGACCAAGTCCCCGGCAACGACGCCAAAAACTTGTTCGCTCCAAACGGTGTGTGCAAGCTTTAAATTTATAACCCTAGACTTAAGCTTAAAACAAGGATGCGAACCCGCAGTGTACGGGTCAATCGTAGTAAAAAGCAAGGAATTCCAGGGGTCGATCACAGGGACTTGGTGAAACAAAGTCAATAACGGTATGCTTATGTCAATACTAACCACAAGAGCAATTAACACAGTCAAAGATGAATAAGAAGTCAATAAAGCAAACATGCAATTCTAGGGATTAAAGCATCTAGTTGTGGTTCCAACTCAAGATCTATAGATAAGCGGACAAAGCTGAGATTTTTGCATAGGGAAGATGTTACTAAAGTGGAATAGATCACCGGGTAAGTCTCACTACTCACTAATCCTAAACCGTAATTCCTATTACCGGGTAAGTCTCAAGGAATTAAGATAAAGAACTATAATCTCAAACTAACATACCATCTAAGGGAATAGAATCAACCTTTACCGGGTAAGTCTCAGGCTAACTCACAAAGATGGGATAAAAGCACACTCAAACCCTAATAAAGGATGAACCTTTATTACCTACACTTATGATCGTTGGTAAACAAACTAAGGAATTACCGGGTAAGTCTCATCCTAAGCTTGCATTGAACCAGAAAGGTGTAATAAGAATAGGATTTAGCAAACTCTAACACTTAACTTTCTGTTTAGAATCGGACAAGTCACCTCGGTCAGAAGAATTCCACCCCGGCCGAGATGTTCATCGACTGAACGAGATGCTTAGGGTTAAGGTTAAAGACTCGAACTTTCAGGATCCTACTGGAATCTAAGATTATTCTATCATTGTTTTTCCCACAACCTTCAGCCAATCACCCTAGAATCACACAAGGAAATTAGCCGCTCATCATCATTATGAAAGTGTTAAATATATGGGAAGAAGGTGAATATTTGAACAAAGAAGAATTTAATGAAAAGACTTCAATAACTGAATCAAATATTACAACAAAAGCGTTCCTTGGATAGCAATCCAATCAAGACAAGACAACAAGGAAGGGGATTAAAGACAATCTTACAAAACCCTCCAAAAAGCTATAAAAGCTTTGATCTTCAATCTTCCTTCAACCTTCAAAAAGGTTCTTCGAATCTCCCCAATTGGAGTATGCTGCTGCTGCGTTGTATTTCGGTGTAAGCCGGATCTCCTCGTAAGCAAGATCCCGGATTTGTGGAAATCCAACCCTTTTTATAGGAAAATAACCCTCCAAAGATAATAAATCTTAGAAATATATTTTCCCATAAATATAGGTAAACTATATGATTCTGCATATCTTCTTCCTTCCAGGAGCCAAGCCCAAAAATATAAGATCACTTTCCAATTTTAAAAAGATCTCATCCAAGAATAAAATATCCTCGCCGCGTCCTAGGTGTTCGCCTCGGTCGAGTCGGCGTCTCTGGATCACCTCGGTCGAGGTGAATCAATGGTCAACCGAGGTGAGTCGCAACAGAACGTGAAATCTCTTGAATCTGCTCCAAAGTAAATCTTTAATCCATGGCTATGCTCCCTGGATGTAGCTCCAAATGACTCATGACTCCTTTTGCTCCTTTTTGATGCAAAACGTGCCATTTTACCTACGATTACAACAAAACTAGGTGTAGACCTCGATTCTCGCAAAGGTAGATGAAATGGTAGTAAAATCACATAATATACATACAAACATGCAGATTATGAAAGATGAAACGTCCAAACAAACCCTAAAATATAGACTATAATTCATGCTATCAGTCCCTGCGAGTTTTTGCGAGATTTATATATGTATATTATTAAGATAGAATACGTATATATTGGAGATGAATACGTAGATAAACTGAGATGGTTTACGCTGAGAAACAGTAGATTGAAAGTGGTACGGGATGAAATACGGTAGGTTAGTAAGAGCGGTTGTGTGAGCTTATATAGGAGAATGTATGCCGAGTATATAAAAATACGTATATATATATTTTATATGAAATAAAAGTATACATATGAGTGTGAGTTGGTGAAAATAATAAGTATGTGGCTATATATATATATATATATATATATATATATATATATATATATATATGTATAAATACCTATGAGTGACGGATTTATAGAATTGGAAGGAAAGTTAGTATGCACATAAGTATGTATATATATAGATATATATAAGATTAGATAATACCCGAGAATGAAGGAATGTGATTCTAGATGACGAGTGGATGAGATTAATATTATGACCTTTAGTAAACCGTTTTGGAGTAGTCAGATATTAGAAAAGCGTTCAAAAAGAAATATTAGAAGTCAAGAAGTGACTCGGAGAATTATCGGCACTAAGGGTAAAACGGTCTTTTACCGTAAGAGAATCTTTCTTTGCGTAATCCCTTCGCATGAGGTTGGACATCGAGATGTGATTTTGATACACATGCCTTAATTGACAGGCGCTTGAGTTACCACGAGTACGGACTGTTTGAGAAGTGTTAGAGTGTATTTGACTCAGGTAAGTCCTTGCGACTTACTTAGCCAGTTTCTGGATATTAGTTGAGTGATAGTGGTTGTGTGTGCTATGTGCGTGTTTTAATAATAATAACTTGCTAGGACGACTGTTATTATTATGTTTAAGGCCCAAGTGTATGTATAACGGGCCGTGACATCACTGCCCAGCTCTATCACGAGACTGGGAGGTTCTCTATACCCAGACCAGGCAGGTACAAGGTGAGATGCATCGGATCCATTTCTGATGGTTACACGGGGGCGGAGGCGAGGTTTGGGAATCCCTCATGTCACAAAATAAGTATCATTAGCGTGAAAGAGTAACTTAACTCAAGATAATAAAACGGACTTGTTTGAAAGCATGATGGGTGTTTATACTTTTATGTGTGTGTTTGTGATGCTATTATTCTGCTAATATTTAGATAACTAGCTAACGGTTCCTCTTGTTGTGTTTTTAGATTTACCGCAGGTTAGACCAGCAGCTGAGTGATCCGGAAGTAGTGGTCAGCCGGATCTCCGTACTCCTTAGAGTGGGGGTTGGGAGTTGTGTTTGTCTTTTCTTTTTTTGGTTAAGACAGTTGTTCGTTTCTTTTGTTTAAGTACGTTAGGCTGCTAGACAGTGTTGCATTCATTACCTTAAAATACTATTTTATGAATTTCAGTTTTCTTTATTTGTGTCTTGTTGCAAGATCATAGTAATGTTGTTGTCAAACTGAGGTCGGGACCCATTGTGTGGTCCTAACCAGTAATGTTCCGAGTTCTGAGAATTCGGGGTGTTACAACATGATATCAGAGCTCTAGGTTGGAAACAATGGCACTTGAAATCTTCTAAAAGACCGAATAAGTTTTAAGCAGAACCCGAAAAGGGGTCTGAGTTTTAAAAAGAAAATTTTTTTGGTTTTAAATGCATGCATAGTCTGGTTGGGAATAGAAAAGTACGGCTGACCACCACTACTACCGCGGATCTCAGTATGCTTAGTATGGACTTTAGGTTTTACTGTAGATGGACTTTTTAGACTTTTAGCTAGTAGTAATTATAGTTATTATTCCTCGCGCAGATGGCACGTACTAGAGCTACGCTAGCTACTTGTCGAGGTAGAGGTCGTCCACCTCTCCCTCCAGCTGGACCAGGTGGGGGAGATAGGACCCCTACAGTTAGAGGACGCGGCCGTGGAGGTAGACCTCCACTAGCCCGAGGCCGAGGTCGAGCTCCTCGAGAGGATCCACCAGCAGTGATCATGCCAGAGGCTGGAGTGGAGGAGGTAGTTGAGAGTGTAGGTCCTGAGGTCAGGAATGAGACCGTTGCTGGGTCTGGGGCACAGAGAGCACGTTCGACGGAGTCAGGACGTGTTTCCATTGGAGCGATTGAGTACAAAGAGTACCGAGCGTACGTTGAGCGTATGGAGGAGGCTGCTAGGGCAGAGAGACTTATCCAGGTACCATCAGTACCGGCTAGATCTGTCCAGGTGACACAGGGAGCGCCTCAGGTGCCAGCTGTACCTGAGAGGAGAGTTGTGACTGATAGAGCTCCTCCTGGGGCTAGAGCACCGAGGCCGGATGAGTGGTTGAAGGCTTTCAACTCTCAGAAGGTCCCCTCATTTAGTGGAGAGATAGGACTGGAGGTGGAGCACTGGATTGGACAGGTGGAGACTGTATTAGAGGCAATTCGTTGCCCACAAGACCGACAAGTGGACTTGGTGCAGACATGTTTCACTGAGGATGCTCATTCCTGGTGGCGGACCATACGTAGTCGAGTCACTAGTTGGGAGCAGATGAGGAGCATTGTTAGAGACAGATACTGTCCTGTCTCTTTGAGGAGAGAGAGGTTCCAGGACTTCATTGAGGCAGGATTTGAGGACATTCCAATCGCTGATGCCATCAAGAAGTTCCAGAAGGAACTAACACTACTTGGACCAGCTGCACCTCCTGAGGAGCAGCATGTATATCTCTTTTCATGGAGATTGAGAGAGGGTACGCGGTCCTATCTGGCAGGATTTCACTGTGAGACTCTGTCAGACTATCAGGATAGAGCGTCTACATATGAGAGAGACAGACCAGTGTCGAGGAGAGTTGCTCAGTCAGACAGGCCGGATAAGCGGTAGAGGACAGGTTATGCTAGTGGTAGTTCAGGGGTAGCTGTTTTTGGACGGGGACAAACTCAGAGGCGACATAGTCATACCGCTACTGGTCAGACTTCAGCTGGTGGCTTACAGTGCCACAACTGCAGTGGCTATGGACACATCCGATCGAACTGCACGAAGCCAGCAGTGACTTGCTTCCAGTGCGGCAAGGTTGGACATAGAGCTGCATTCTGCCGTCAGGGCAAGGCTCCATCCCAGCAGGGTTCTTCTTCTGCAGGCTTATCAGGGAGTGTACAGAGACCGCCACGGTACCGAGCTCCGAGTCAGCAGCAGCAGTACCGAGCTCCTGGTCAGCAGCAGTCTTACAGGGCTCCAGGACACACACCATCACAGAGTTCTATGCAGGGATCAGGTCGGGGCAGAGGACGTGGTAGTGTGGCTGATACTAGAGGAGCTCAGGCACGAGTGTTTGAGTTGAGAGATGCTGATCAACCAGATGCACCGACTGCCACAGGTACGATCCAGATTCATGACTTACCTGTACGAGTTTTATTTGATACGGGTGCTACACATTCCTTCATATCTGATGCATGCGTAGATAGGTTATCCTTAGCTACTGTAGAGGGGATACCTTATATGATAGGCTTACCTGATGAGAGTAAGGTAAGAGGGACTAGAGAGATTTATGGATGTCCTGTTTGCATGGGATATCGAGATTGGCTAGTAGATTTTCTAGTCATGCCCTTAGCTCATGAGGATGTGATTTTAGGGATAGATTGGATGAGGAGACACGGAGCAGTCTTAGACATTGGTAAGAGGACAGTGACCGTTGCCACTGAGGAGGGTCATAGGGTGATATTCCGAGGTTGGGACCTCGGAAAGTCAGGCACCGTTATCAGTGCAGTGAGAGCAGCGAGACTGATAGCACAGGGTTGCGAGGCCTTCTGGTGTTATGCCATGAAGGAAAGCAAGAGCCTGACCATAGAGGAGTTACCTGTTGCGTGCGAGTTTGCAGAGGTATTCAGTGACGACCTGCCAAGACTACCCCCACAGAGGAGCGTTGATTTCAGCATTGACTTGGAGTCAGGCACGAGACCTATCTCGAAGGCTCCGTACCGTATGACACCTATAGAGCTGCTTGAGCTGAAGAAGCAGTTAGAGGAGCTAGCAGAGCAGGGTTTCATACGCCCTAGTGTGTCTCCTTGGGGTGCGCCAGTATTATTTGTGAAGAAGAAGGACGGATTGATGAGGCTTTGCATAGACTACAGAGAGCTGAACAAGGTAACCATCAAGAACAAATACCCACTGCCGCGCATAGATGATCTGTTGGACCAGTTGCATGGAGCGTCTGTGTTCTCGAGGATAGACTTGAGATCAGGTTACCACCAGTTGAGGGTGAGAGATCAGGACATACCTAAGACGGCATTCCGGAATAGGTATGGTCATTATGAGTTCGTAGTGATGCCATTTGGGCTCACTAATGCACCAGCGGTGTTCACGGAGTTGATGAATGGGATATTCATTGACTTCTTAGACTAGTTTGTAGTGGTCTTCATTGACGACATCCTAGTCTACTCTAGGAGTCGAGAGGAGCATGCCGGACACTTGAGGACAATATTGCAGATCCTACAAGAAAGCCAGCTGTATGCTAAGCTATCCAAGTGTGAGTTTTGGATGTCAGAGGTAGCTTTCTTAGGTCACGTGGTGACTGCTGAGGGTGTTAAGGTCGATCCGGCAAAGATCGAGTCAGTATCTTCTTGGCAACCTCCTAAGAATGTTAAGGAGGTTCGCAACTTCCTAGGTTTAGTAGGTTACTACTGCCGGTTTGTGGAAGGGTTCTCTTTGATTGCCCGACCACTTACTTGTCTTCTGAGGAAGACCACTCGGTTTGTCTGGTCTGAGCCGTGTCAGCAGAGTTTTGAGGAGCTGAAGAGGAGATTGACATCCGCTCCGATTTTGGCACAGCCTGAGGGTACTGATGACTTTGTGGTATACAGTGATGCATCCAAGCTGGGCTTGGGGTGTGTTTTGATGTAGAGGGGTAAGGTCATAGCCTATACATCTCGACAGTTGAAGACGTATGAGGAGAACTACCCCACACATGATCTAGAGTTGGCAGCAGTAGTCCATGCTCTTAAGATCTAGCGTCACTATCTCTATGGGGCGACATGTCAGATCTTTACAGACCATAAGAGTCTGAAGTACATATTCACTCAGAGAGAGTTGAATAACTGCCAGAGGCGGTGGTTAGAGTTGATCAAGGACTTCGACCTTGAGATCCTTTACCACCCCGGAAAGGCGAATGTGGTAGCTGATGCTTTGAGCCGGAAGACGTCCAGGGAGAGGGCGATAGCCCGGTTGACGGTACAACCACAGTTGCAGAGGGACTTGGCTTGGTTGGAGATAGAGATTCAGTTTCCCGGTACTGATGGTCAGTTGGCTACCATGGAGTTATTTCCTGATCTGTTGGATGAGATCCGACAGAAGCAAGAGACTTGCCCGACTTTGATCAGGATCCGAGACAGGATGTCTCGAGATGAGGCCCCACAGTTTACTATTGGTACAGATGGAGTGATGAGACATCAGGATCGTGTTTGTGTGCCGTCAGACAGTGAGCTGAGACAGAGGATACTAGGTGAGGCTCATGCTACCCCATACTCAGTACATCCTGGAGCGAGTAAGATGTACAAGGATGTGAGACGATCCTTTTGGTGGGGTGGTTTGAAGCCCGATGTGACTCGGTATATAGCTCAGTGCGCGACCTGCCAGCAGGTCAAGATTGAGCATCGTAGGTCTGGAGGAGAGCTCCATCCACTCCCAGTACCACAGTGGAAGTGGGAGGATATATCTATGGATTTTGTCACAGGTTTGAGACTCAGCAGAGGATTTGATGCTATTTGGGTAGTGGTAGACCGCCTGACGAAGACTGAACATTTCATTCCGATCAAGGAAACGTGGCCGGTGAGTCGTCTGGCTGAGGAGTTCACCAGACACATTGTGAGACTCCATGGAGTACCGAGGACTATCGTCTCTGACAGAGATGGACGTTTTACCTCGAGATTTTGGCAGCAGGTACATACTGCTTTGGGGACGAGTCTCCACTTTACCACTGCCTATCACCCACAGACAGACGGACAGTCTGAGAGGACCATTCAGACCTTAGAGGACATGCTTCGGGCGTGTGTACTAGATTGGGGACAGGTATGGCCAGATCATCTTCCACTGGTAGAGTTTTCGTATAATAATAGCTGGCACGCGTCTATTGGGATGGCTCCTTATGAGGCTTTGTACGGGCGGAGATGTCGTACACCATTATGTTGGGATGAGCCCAGCAGAGTTGATGGAGTAGCTCCAGATCAGATACAAGATGACATCGCTCGGATTGCCCTAGTCCGAGAGTGGATGTTAGCAGCTCAGAGTCGTCAGAAGTCCTACGCCGACAAAAGGCGTCGACCTTTGGAGTTTAGAGTGGGTGCTCAGGTGTGGCTGAGAGTGTCACCTACGAGGGGAGTCAGACGTTTCGGCATTAAGGGGAAGCTGAGTCCCCGATATGTCGGACCTTTTGAGATCTTGGAGAGAGTTGGGGAGGTGGCCTACAAATTAGCACTACCGCCGAGATTAGAGGGTGTTCATCCGGTCTTTCATGTATCTCAGTTGAGAGAGTACATTCCGGATCCGAGACACATCATCAGCCATGAGGATCTGACAGTTAAGCCTGACCATACATTTGTAGAGTACCCAATAGCTGTCTTGGAGCGCAGTACTAGACGTTTGCGGTCCAAGGAGATACCTATGTTGAGGATCCAGTGGTCTAGGAGGGGAGCTGATGAGGCCACTTGGGAGGCTGAGGAGAGTATTATACATAACTATCCCGAGTTCTTTGCGGGGTTAGAGGTTACTCCTATTTGACGAGTTAGTACTCGGATGTTGTGTTGTTTGACCTTTCAGGTTTTTATATTGATTTGAGTGATTATGTTTTTGTGATACTTGTTTGTTTGATGCTTGAGTAGCTGCATGGTAGAAAATGAAAATGTCGAGAAACTAAAATATACCGAAGGAAATGTGTGAGTAAGAGAAACATTCTAAGTTTCGGGACGAAACTTCTTTTAAGAGGGCACTGATGTAATAACCGAAAATTTTAAAGTTCCGGTAAACTGCAATTAATCAAATTCCGATGCGACAATCTTAAATAAATAAATAAATAAAATAAAACGAGTTTAAATGTTATCATTTTATATGACTTTAAGTCACATAAAATGATGAAACCTTATAACCAGAATTAAATACGCGCCTTAAATTAAAAATAATAATAAATTAGATAATACGGAATTTAATTCCGTATTATATAATTTCCGCACATAATTAACGAGTTACGAGTTCCGCTTTTGATTTCGTGAGATCACCGCTCAATTGGGCCAACCCTAGGCCCAAGCCATCAGCCCACTTTCCTAAGCCCATCTTTAACCCTAATCTAATCTTAACCCTAATTATACTTAATCCCTCTAAGCACGGTGACTGCCGCTCCGCTCCTTCTCTCTCGCGATCGGAACAGACGACAGCAACAGCCTCTTCCGCTTCCGCCGGAGACACCGCCACCACTGCTCTCGTCGACCTTCCTCGTTCGCCGGCGACTGCAGACCGCCAGGTGAGCCACCCTTCTCTCTTCCTTCCCTATTTCTGTTGCCGGCGTAACACGTCCTCCCTCCACAGCCGCGACTGCAAGCCTTAGCCGCCACACCGGAGCCACCGCGCAACCTTCTCGTCGATCGCCAGACCCTACCAGAAGCCGGGTAAGCCCGCCGCATCTCCCTCCTCGCCATCCTTCTGCTAAGCGTTGTTATCGCTAATTTCCGCACTGCTGCTTCCTTCTCGCAGAAACAGTCGAACGCCTGCAACTTCAAGCGACCGCCGGACCTTCCTGTAACCGCCGCCACGAGCCCTGCGCCGTCCGCCGACCACCAGGGGACACCGCACACCAGCAGCTGGTTGCAACGCAGGTCCTTCTTCTACCTACTGTCCCTGCGAGTTCTTGCGAGATTTATATATGTATATTATTGAGATAGAATACGTATATATTGGAGATGAATACGTAGATAAACTGAGATGGTTTACGCTGATAAACAGTAGATTGAAAGTTGTACGGGATGAAATACGGTAGGTTAGTAAGAGCGGTTGTGTGAGCTTATATAGGAGAATGTATGCCGAGTATATAAAAATACGTATATATATATTTTATATGAAATAAAAGTATATATATGAGTGTGAGTTGGTGAAAATAATAAGTATGTGGCTATATATATATATGTATAAATACCTATGAGTGACGGATTTATAGAATTGGAAGGAAAGTTAGTATGCACATAAGTATGTATATATATAGATATATATAAGATTAGATAATACCCGAGAATGAAGGAATGTGATTCTAGATGACGAGTGGATGAGATTAATATTATGACCTTTAGTAAACCGTTCTGGAGTAGTCAGATATTAGAAAAGCGTTCAAAAAGAAATATTAGAAGTCAAGAAGTGACTCGGAGAATTATCGGCACTAGGGTAAAACGGTCTTTTACCGTAAGAGAATCTTTCTTTCCGTAATCCCTTCGCATGAGGTTGGACATCGAGATGTGATTTTGATACACATGCCTTAATTGACAGGCGCTTGAGTTACCACGAGTACGGACTGTTTGAGAAGTGTTAGAGTGTATTTGACTCAGGTAAGTCCTTGCGACTTACTTAGCCAGTTTCTGGATATTAGTTGAGTGATAGTGGTTGTGTGTGCTATGTGCGTGTTTTAATAATAATAACTTGCTAGGACGACTGTTATTATTACGTTTAAGGCCCAAGTGTATGTATAACGGGCCGTGACATCACTGCCCAGCTCTATCACGAGACTGGGAGGTTCTCTATACCCAGACCAGGCAGGTACAAGGTGAGATGCATCGGATCCATTCCTGATGGTTACACGGGGGCGGAGGCGAGGTTTGGGAATCCCTCGTGTCACAAAATAAGTATCATTAGCGTGAAAGAGTAACTTAACTCAAGATAATAAAACGGACTTGTTTGAAAGCATGATGGGTGTTTATATTTTTATGTGTGTGTTTGTGCTGCTATTATTCTGCTAATATTTAGATAACTAGCTAACGGTTCCTCTTGTTGTGTTTTTAGATTTACCGCAGGTTAGACCAGCAGCTGAGTGATCCGGAAGTAGTGGTCAGCCGGGTCTCCGTACTCCTTAGAGTGGGGGTTGGGAGTTGTGTTTGTCTTTTCTTTCTTTTGGTTAAGACAACTGTTCGTTTCTTTTGTTTAAGTACGTTAGGCTGCTAGACAGTGTTGCATTCATTACCTTAAAAATACTATTTTATGAATTTCAGTTTTCTTTATTTGTGTCTTGTTGCAAGATCCTAGTAATGTTGTTATCAAACTGAGGTCGGGACCCATTGTGTGGTCCTAACCAGTAATGTTCCGAGTTCTGAGAATTCGGGGTATTACATTATAATTCTATCAACACACTAATTTAACCACCGTCAATAACATAAAACAATGTAAAAATGATTAGAAACTCAATCATTCAATAATTGATAAAATTAATATGAAAATCAATGATTCTACTACTTTCAACAATATAAATCAGATTGAAAACAATCTTACATCTTATTACATATCAAATATGAGCAAAAATAATATAACTAGTCCGAAACCCTAAATTGAAAGGTTTCTTATGATAAAATTTGATTGTTTCTTCATTTTTGGCGATGTGTTTGATTGTAAAAGATGAAATTATTAATTTTATTCTTAGAATCGACTTGAATGAACTTGAAAAAGACAAGATCTCTTGAATTTAGAAGAAGTTAATGAGAGAAGTTGAATGAATTTGAAGGGTTGCAAGTTTGGAGGGGAATGTTTTTTTATATTTGTAATACCCGGAAATTTTATTTCCTTTTAATACCGGGTCAAACCAGTTTTTTATTTATATATTCGTTGACCTTTCCTAATTATACCTAGGGTTTTACGAGAACACATTTTATCATTTTATGTACTCTTCTAGTCACATAAAATGACGAATTTTATCAAACCCTAATCTAAGTCATTACGACGTCTTTTGTCGATGTCATGACAAGGCCGAGACGAGGCTATGACAAAGCCCGACAACCTTGTGACAAGGTCGGACCCCAATTGACAGCCATGACGTGCGGCCCAGTTTTGTACTTGCTGCTTATTGAATCCTCACTTCAGCCCACTATGTAATTTGTTTGGGTCGGCCCAATCACTTCAAAGAATCAGCTACATCCAGCTGTTACATTCTTAACTCCCATTAACCTAATTTAATTTCAGCCTATTTAAACCCTAATCACCCATATCTCTATTAGCAGTAACCTTAATGAAAACCGTCACCTTCCTACGACAATCACGCAGCAAACGCAACGTGAAGAAGCCATCCTCTGTACTTCCGCCATCCTCGCGCCAGTGCCGGTGGAGCAAGACAACCAGGGTTCCCGACCGAAGAGCCGTCACAAACTCGAGACTCTATTCCGGACGGTAGCACCGGTAAGGTCTCATTGCCCCTTTCGAGTCACCTCTTTTTCCGTCTATGTTGTTGAACCGTAAACCTTCATCGAACACCAGGCCAGTGAGAAGCAACCCTTCCAGCCGGAACCGCAGACGTGCAGATCCTACGACCTTGGCCAAATGAACCCGGCTGAAGAGAAGGTCTCGCGACCGCCGGACAGCCCTGCGTCTTCATCTTCATCAGGAACCATAGCCACCTCCGACCTTCTGCATTCACGACGTACGGTAAGCTCCCCTTCTGCCTTGTCCATCACTAGTGACCAATAGTCGAGAGTATAACCCCAACTTGCATACTGATAACACGATTTATGACTTAGGTTTAAGTAATCATTTAGATATATTTCTCACTCATTCATGCATGGTTTAGCACTAGTTCACAACGTTTGCACTCAATTCACGTATTTTGTCGAGATAGACGTCTACACGGACTTGTGCATTGCTTTGTAGGTATTTTGGGAGATTTAGGAGCTAAATCGATACGTTTGAGGATTGTTCATCAAGATGACACACCCTCGGACTCATTAAGATGCAAGCTAGAGGCTAAGGGGGACTCATGGAACCTTGCCAACACAAGCCATGCACCAAATCGAAGCTTAACGATCAAAGGCAAAGCTGAAGCACCAAACCACGGTTCACTGAAGGTCCACGGCCGTGGAACCACCCGTGGTTCTTGCCAGGCGGTTGTGACAGCTGTGCCACGATCTCTTGGCCAGCTCTTGCAAAGTTGTAGTATAAAAGTGGTCCTTCATTGGCTGAGAGAAGCATCTTTCATCTAATCTTTCAATTGGGGATTCTCCCATCACTCTACATACACAACAATACTCTCAACAAGAAGATTCTTGGAAGGAGAAGGTGGAAGGAAGCTACCATTGGAGAAGAGCTTCATTGAAGAAGGAGAAGAACACACCATTGATAGACTTTGATAGCTTTTGTAGTGAAGAATTTCGGAATCGATTTCTAGAGTTGTATGAACCATTTAAACCTTCTTTTGGAAGGGTTGTGAGTCATTCTAATTCCATTTTCAGCTTGGTTTTGTTTACTTCACTTGTTCATCTCTTTCTCTTCATTATCTTGCAAATGGAAGCCATGATTTTATGTTTGATGATTTCGATTGTTATGATGAAGGTAGTAGGCTAAATAGATGTGATTCTAGGGTAAAGAAAGGATGGTTGTGGCTAGGACTATGATAGGATGGACTTAGATCAGCCCTTGGATGACTCACTCACTTGAACGAACCCACTGCTATAGTCCACGGTTTGTTCATGACATTCCATGGCCGTAGAATGTGTAGAACAGGCTGTGATTCTCTCTGGTTCGATGGATCTAGCCTTAGATAGTTAGAATGTTGAAATCCTAGTGTTTGTTGAGTTAAATCTATCCTAGGGTGACCTAGTGTTAGCAACTAAGTGTTAGGAGAGACTTACCCGGTAATCCTTACTCTTAGATTCCAAAGATAACAAACTTTAGGTAGTGGTGAGCTTCATAAGCCGCCATTGGACTAAGTGTGCTAGGATAGTTGTTTAGGACTAACCCTTTCGAGACTTACCCGGTGAGGATAGGTTAGATCCCTAGGTGATAATCCGGTTTGAGTAGAATTCCATCCCTTAGGTTCTTAGAGACTTACCCGGTGATGAGACCTTAGGGACGGACTAGTGGACCATGAGACCTACCCGGTGATTGATCCCAATCTAGAAACACTAAATCCCAACATATCATAGTTAATCCAAGGAATGATTAGATAACTTGAGTCCTATTCCATAACCGGAATTTCCAACCCCTAGAATCCGCTTTCTCATCTTTGATCTATATCTCGTGTTTAGTTTGTTTGTTTGTGTTGATTTGTTAGCATAGTTAATTGTTCACTTTGCATGATTTGTGATCTTTGATGGATCACCTAAAACCACCAAAAAAACATTTAGATTTTCATTTCTTTATTTCCTTTTCTTCACCTAGATCTTCACTAAACTTTATCACTAATCGAATCAATCTCACCTTAGTCTTTGTGTTCGACCTCGGAATACTATCCCTACTACAAACGTCCCGTATACTGCGGGTTCGCTAGGAGTTAGGAGAAATATAACGAGTTTATAAATTGTAAGACTTTTCACATCTAATCCTAGAAGTGAACAAGTTTTTGGCGCCGTTGCCGGGGACTAGGTCTAGATTGAGTCTATTTTGTGATTGTTTATAGTGTAGATCTTTCTTGTTGCTTTTGATCTCTCTTTGGTTTGTGTCTTTGCTTTTCAGGACATCTCTTACTCTTTAGGTGTATGCGAAGATCTCGTGGCAAGGATTTAGCTCCATTCGATCCCGAACCGGAGAAAACCCTTAGATCTAGATCCAAGAGCATTAAAAAGGGAAAAGAGATGGCCGGAAGAGATCTCCAAGCTGAATTGGATGAGGCTTTAGAGCAAATAAGGCTAAGAGATGAGCTCTTGGAGGAAGAAAGGAGACTTGCCAATGAGAGGCAAGAAGCAACTAGGAGGGAGATTGATGAGATTAGGCAAGCCCTTGTACAAGGAGAGCTTAATCGTCAACAACCTCCACCTCCTCCACCTCCACAACCGCAGCCGGCGGCGAATGTTAGGGTTGTCCCCATTGCTATTGAAGAGCCACAAACATTAGGGAGACGTATGGATCCAGCACAAAGAGCACACCATCCAGGTGTGAACTTAGGAGATCCCGCAACCCACAACTACGAGCTCTGCCCTCAAGTTCTACAAATGATCCGGCATAGTCAATTTAGAGGGATGGAAGGAGAGTCTCCTCATCAACACTTGATGAATTATGAGATCTTGATGGAGACTCTTAGACCGCCAAGATTGGAGAGCAACAACCATAAACTTAGGGCTTTTTCCTTCTCTCTTAAGGATAAAGCCTTGGCTTGGTATCAATCTATTCCACAAGAGCGAGTTAGTACTTGGGAGGAAATGACAACCGAGTTTTTGACTAAGTTCTTCCCACCTTCCAAGACTAACGAGTTAAGAGGGAAGATCAATGCCTTCGTGATGAAGGATAGAGAGAGTTTATTCAAGTCTTGGGAGAGGTTCAAAGATCTTCTCCTAGATTGTCCACACCATGGCATACCGAAAATTGAGCTATTAGAGATCTACTTCAAGGGGCTTGATGAAGATAGCCAATTCAAGCTTCAATCTCTTTCCGGTGGGACTTTCATGGAGAAGAATGTAGATGATGCTTGGGAGTTTGTGGAGAAACAAGCTCTAGTGATTGAGAAATACTCCCATAGGAAGAGTGAAGGGAGAAAAGCGGGAGCATATGAGGTGAGTGAAGTCACCATGAGCAATTTCAAGCTTGATGCCATCAATAATGAATTGAAGTCTTTGAGGGAGTTGTGTGCTACAACTTTGAAGAACCAAGCAACTCCTCAAGTGCTTCCACAAGCTAACTTATCTTCCAAGGAAGAAGATGTGAACTACATGGGAAGGGGCAACTACAACAACTATCAAGGCCCAAGGAACTTCAACAACAACCGGCAATTCAACAATTACCGGCCCAACCACAACCATCCCGGGTTTTTCTTATTCTAACCCGGATGGAGCCTTGAACCATCCCGCTTCCACAAGCACGACTCCACCACTAAAAGCTTCCCAAGAACCTCCACCCGGATTTACTCAACCTCCAAAGGATACAACCGAAATGATGTTTGAGCAATTGCTTGGAAGGTTGAGTGGTCTTGAGAGCACCGTGACTTCCATTTCTAAGGCTCAAAAGGTGTTGGAAGCACAAGTGTTCCAAAAGGCAGGTGAAGCCCATAGAGATCCGGGAAAGCTTCCCGGAAGGACCGAAGACAACCCAAGAGGCCAAGTGTTGTCCATTACAACGAGGAGTGGGTTGAGTATGAAAGATCCTTTGCCCAAGGACAATGCTAAGGGGAAGCAAGTAGTGGTAGAAGAGGAAAAATTGCAAGAAGATGGAGGCAAGAGCAAGGATGTTGAGCCAACATATGTGGCACCGCCTCCATACAAACCACCACTACCATTCCCACAATCACGAGCAAGAGCTCGCTTGGACAAGCACTTTGGTAAATTCCTTGAACTTATGTCTAAATTGCATATTAACATTCCGTTCATGGATGCTATTTTAGGAATGCCGGCATATGGCAAGTTCTTGAAGGAAATACTCTCCAACAAAAGGAAGTTGGAGGAGTATGGGGAAGTAATGATGACAAAGAGGTCCTCGGAATTGATCCAAACAATGAAGGAGGAGATGCCTCCCAAGCTAAGAGATCCGGGTTCCTTTTGCATCCCAATTGGAGTGGGAGATGTGAAGTATGAAGCCCTTTTCGATCTTGGGGCAAGTGTAAGAATCATACCGCTTGCACTTTGCAACAAGGTTGGGCTAGGAGAGCCAAAACCGGTCAAGATGACCCTCTATATGGCAGACCGATCTATCACTCATCCGGTTGGGATCTTGGAGGACATTCCGGTGCAGCTAGGGAAGTTCTATGTGCCGATTGATTTTGTTGTCTTGGATATTCCGGCGGACTATCCGGTTCCCATCATCTTAGAAAGACCTTTCCTAGCCACTTCCGGATGCCTAGTGGATTGCAAGAATGGGATTCTCTCCTTCAACATTGGAGAAGAGAACATCAAGTTCAAGTTGTCCACAATGATGAAAGGGCCAACCCTTGATGAGGATGTCTTCAACATAGTCGAGCAAGAGGAGTCTAGAGAAGTTGTGAGCTCGATCTTGATCAAGGATCCCTTGGAGAAGGTTCTTACCTTAAGTATGATGGAGGAAGGTGTTGAGGAGGCTTGCAATGAAGAAATCAAGGCCTTGGAAGCACTAGAAAAGGAGACAAGAGTTGGATTTGAGGTTCACGAAGGCATGCTGAACAGCTGTAAGTTCCACGGGCGTGGAATGAGTTCCACGGCCGTAGAACTCTCTAGAAAGGATGGTTGTGGCTAGGACTATGATAGGATGGACTTAGATTAGCCCTTGGATGACTCACTCACTTGAACGAACCCACTGCTATAGTCCACGGTTTGTTCATGATATTCCACGGCCGTGGAATGTGTAGAACAGGCCGTGATTCTCCCTGGTTCGATGGATCTAGCCTTAGATAGTTAGAATGTTGAAATCCTAGTGTTTGTTGAGTTAAATCTATCCTAGGGTGACCTAGTGTTAGCAACTAAGTGTTAGGAGAGACTTACCCGGTAATCCTTACTCTTAGATTCCAAAGATAACAAACTTTAGGTAGTGGTGAGCTTCATAAGCCGCCATTGGACTAAGTGTGCTAGGATAGTTGTTTAGGACTAACCCTTTCGAGACTTACCCGGTGAGGATAGGTTAGATCCCTAGGTGATAATCCGGTTTGAGCAGAATTCCATCCCTTAGGTTCTTAGAGACCTACCCGGTGATGAGACCTTAGGGACGGACTAGTGGACCATGAGACCTACCCGGTGATTGATCCCAATCTAGCAGCTTCCCCATCTATAGCTTGGGGATGGTACAGGGTCCTGAGCATGCGAGGGACCCCATACTTGAACAAATAACACTTCGTTGCCTTAGCGGTGAAGCGCTTGTTAACTTCACTCCTTATAATCCAAGGAGCATCTTCCTCCAACAATTTCAAGAGAGGTTTCATCTTGATCTTAGGAGGTTCTTTCGGAAGAGACCTCCAACTCTCCGGTGCCTTCCTGAAAAATTCAGAAATATTAATAGGGAATTCAAATGAAGTAGGAGAATGTACCTTGCAAAGTTCTCCAAAGCTTGAGACAAGTTTCGTGTTGGGTTGATAATCCACCCACGAAATCTCTCTCAGTTCTGCTGGTCTTTCTTCCACCTTGACCACAATCTCAGTAATTTGGCCAAGGTTCTCTGCATCTTCCATTTCTGGTTTTGCAGATTCTTCTTCCATCTCGGTCGAGATCTCTTCCACCTCGGCCGAAGTCTCAACAGTCGGATCGAGATCCTCCACATCCTCCTCTTCCACAAAAACATCAGGAGAAGATTCCGGTCCGACCAGAGGAATGCTTGGAACGTGCAACACTTCCTTATGCTCCTCTTCCGGCTTAGCATAGGATATGGTGCTTTCCCTGAGCTCCTTCACCTTCTTCATCAACTTCTCCAATCTTGATTCGAGAGAGTCTTCAAAAGGTTGCTCATAAATGTTTTTAGGGACATTCTTCTCATCCCATATTGCAAGTTCATGTTGAATGGCCTCTTCTCTTTCCCATTCATTGTTGAACCAATAGAAGGAGTACTTCTCCTCCAAGTATTCATAATGGTCCGCCCTAGCACTTTGTCTTGCTATCCAGGCTGGATCAAATGTAGTCATCGGAAATCCTGAAAACTACAAAACTCATAGAAAGAGTAGTTACTAGCAACAGGGGCAAGTGCCCCGAAAGCAAACCGCAACCGGCTCGGTCTAGACCAAGTCCCCGGCAACGGCGCCAAAAACTTGTTCGCTCCAAACGGTGTGTGCAAGCTTTAAATTTATAACCCTAGACTTAAGCTTAAAACAAGGATGCGAACCCGCAGTGTACGGGTCAATCGTAGTAAAAGCAAGAAAATTCCAGGGGTCGATCACAGGGACTTGGTGAAACAAAGTCCAATACGGTGTGCTAATGTCAATGCTAACCACAAGAGCAATCAATACAATCAAAGATGAATAAGATGTCAAATAAAGCAAACATGCAATTCTAGGGATTAAAGCATCTAGTTGTGGTTCCAACTCAAGATCTATAGATAAGCGGACAAAGCTGAGATTTTTGCGTGGGGAAGGTGTTTCTAAAGTGGAGTAGATCACCGGGTAAGTCTCACTACACACTAATCCTAAACCGTAACTCCTATTACCGGGTAAGTCTCAAGGAATCAAGATAAAGAACTATAACCTCAAACTAACACACCATCTAAGGGAATAGAATCAACCTTTACCGGGTAAGTCTCAGGCTAACTCACAAAGATGGGATGGAAGCACACTCAAACCCCAATAAAGGATAAACCTTTATTACCTACACTTATGATCGTTGGTAAACAAACTAAGGAATTACCGGGTAAGTCTCATCCTAGGCTTGCTTTGAACCAGAAAGGTGTAATAAGAATAGGATTTGGCAAACTCTAACTCTTAACTTTCTGTTTTAGGTCGGATAAGTCACCTCGGTCAGAAGAATTCCACCCCGGCCGAGATGTTCATCAACCGAACGAGATGCTTAGGGTTAAGGTTAAAGACTCGAACTTTCAGGATCCTACTGGAATCTAAGATTATTCTATCATTGTTTTTCCCACAACCTTCAGCCAATCACCCTAGAATCACACAAGGAAATTAGCCACTCATCATCATAATGAAAGTATTAAATATATGGGAAGATGGTGAATATTTGAACAAAGAAGAATTTAATGAAAACACTTCAATAACTGAATCAAATATCACAAACAAAAGCGTTCCTTGGATAGCAATCTAACAAGACAAGACAATCAATGAGGGAATTGAAGATGATCTTACAAAAACCCTTCAAAAAGCTATAAAAGCTATAGTCTTCAATCTTCCTTCAACCTTCAAAAAGGTTCTTCAAATCTCTCCCCAAATTGGAGTAAGATGCGCTGCTGCGTATGTAGATTGGTGTATGCTGGATCTTGATCGATGTATGCAGCCTGTTTTTCGGTGTAGGCGGGATGTTGGATTTGTGGAAATCCAACCCTTTTTATAGGAAAAATAAACCTCCAAAGATAATAAATCTTAAGAAGATATTATCCCATAAATATAGGTAAAATATATGATTCTGCATATCTCCTTCCTTCTAGAAGCTCAGCCCAAAAATATAAGATCACTTTCCAAAATTAAAAGATCTCTTCCAAGAATAAAATATTCTCGCCGCGTCCTAGGTATTCGCCTCGGTCGAGTCGGTGTCTCTGGATCGCCTCGGTCGAGGTGAACCTCTGGTCAACCGAGGTGATCTCACGACAGAATGTGAAATCTCTCTAATCAGCTCCAAAGTAAATCTTTAATCCATTGCTATGCTTCCTGAATGTAGCTCCAAATGACTCATGACTCCTTTTGCTCCTTTTTGATGCAAAACGTACCATATTACCTGCAATTACAACGAAACTAGGTGTAGACCTCGATTCTCGCAAAGGTAGATGAAATGGTAGTAAAATCACATAATGTACATACAAACATGCAGATTATGAAAGATAAAACGTCCAAACAAACCCCAAAATATAGACTATAATTCATGCTATCAAAATACCCCATACTTAGCCCTTGCTTGTCCCCAAGCAAGTTCCTCATATAGAAATCAAGATAGAATGGATTATAAGTCAAGGAAATCAATGAAAAGTCCTTCAAAAGCATTTATGGTGTGTGACTATCATAGATCACTCTAAGAGAGTACTTCCTGGAAATTAAAAACTCAATATGATCAAAACATTTTATAAATATAGGAAAGTTGTTCATCTTTGCATAAAATCATAGAATGTATAATAAATCACAATTATCAAAATTAATCATGTATAATCCGATTTAAACCGCTAAGTCAATCAACAAGCTCAAGGTTTCAAGGGCTTCCCAAAAGAAAAGGTCGAGAAACGTGAAGGGTAGGGATGTATGTAAGGTAATGTGGTGCTAGAATCCGGGAAAAGGATGAACTTCACTTTCACTTTGACTTCCAACATCTTCTACCAATAAGCTTTGCTTATTCACACTTTTTCTTTTACTTTACTTTTTGGGATGCATGGATAGAGGTGCACAATAACCAAAGCCTAGGAAATCCGCAATCATCAATTTCTTGAGATGCATCAAACCCTTGATGCACATACCATGACCCGTTAGGAATATCGCTCAATCCGACTTTGGCAAGACACAAACACCCGGCTATGTGAATGGTGCCGAGTTACTCATCTTCATGATTGACTTCCCCAAACCTATTATTGCTTTCTAACACTTTCACTTTCAGCCACCTTCAACTTTAACTTGCTTTCACCACTTCGCTTGCTTCCAAATTCCCGGATAGGTAAAGGGAGGCAAAATGTATATGAGGGGTTAAGCATGATCAAGAAGAAGAAGAAGAAGAAGAATGAATTGCCTTGGTCTTTCCAAGAAGAACGTGAGAGAACTTATGCTGCGGTGTCAACCTTCAAATTCAACATAATTTGGATAAAAACAAAGTATTAAACATGCCAATAATTTCAAACAAAGCATTTAGCAACTTAAACATATCATAAAACATTTCAAACATATAAAGAATTTAAAACAAACAGTCAGTAAACAAGATCTTCACTGAGATCATATCCAGATAAGTAGCACAAAATCGTTTCGAAAACTTTCTGTTACGCACCTCGGTCGAGATGTTCTTGGTTCAACCGAGGTGAAACACCTCGTTTTGCCAGAACTGTCCCGGTCGAGGTCGAAAATTTTTTTTTAAAACTATTTTTTTTTCGGTTTCGACGTTTTTCCCAATCAAATAACCTGTAGGTATGCATGTAATATCAGATAATCACATAGAAGCAAACTGAAGCATAATAAGATCATAAATATCCATCAAAGTAGCATACAATCATCCATAGTCAAATAACATATCCGCATACCCCATACTTGGGACACACTGTCCTAGTGGGTTAAAATAAGTCTAAGGACAGGATACTCACCGAACATAGCTAAACTGCATGAAGAAGTAAGAAACAGCTCCCAGATAAGACCATCTCGGTTGGCGAAGTACATCTCGGTCGAGGTGTTCTGACAGTACCCGAGATGTATCTCAGTAAAGCTCGTTTCCTCAACTTCTCGAAATTTTTGTTCTTCCAGTGTAGCTCCTGAACTGTGATCCTTCCTTTTGGAATACCTGGTTGTTGTCTAGAGGAAAACAAAAACAAAGCAACTATCTAAACTAAACTAGAAAAGGGAGAAGAAAGCAATACCTTGGGTTGCCTCCCAAGAAGCGCTTGGTTTAAGGTCGCTAGCTGGACTCTTCTCCATAGAATTACTCAATGTACCTTGAACACCATGGAGTGCTCATCACATCCATCAGAAAATTCTTCCAAAAAGGTTCCGGTTCCTAATTTCACCGGCAAATGGTAAGATCTCCCACGTACAAGCTTGTACGGTTTGATTCTCACCGGAATTCGTCTAGACTTCCTGCACTTCAATGGGACATTCCTCGTGTCCCATTCTTTCCTTGATCGAGAAAACAGTTTCTCGAGAATTATAGCAGCTTCCCCATCTATAGCTTGGGGATGGTACAGGGTCCTGAGCATGCGAGGGACCCCATACTTGAACAAATAACACTTCGTTGCCTTAGCGGTGAAGCGCTTGTTAACTTCACTCCTTATAATCCAAGGAGCATCTTCCTCCAACAATTTCAAGAGAGGTTTCATCTTGATCTTAGGAGGTTCTTTCGGAAGAGACCTCCAACTCTCCGGTGCCTTCCTGAAAAATTCAGAAATATTAATAGGGAATTCAAATGAAGTAGGAGAATGTACCTTGCAAAGTTCTCCAAAGCTTGAGACAAGTTTCGTGTTGGGTTGATAATCCACCCACGAAATCTCTCTCAGTTCTGCTGGTCTTTCTTCCACCTTGACCACAATCTCAGTAATTTGGCCAAGGTTCTCTGCATCTTCCATTTCTGGTTTTGCAGATTCTTCTTCCATCTCGGTCGAGATCTCTTCCACCTCGGCCGAAGTCTCAACAGTCGGATCGAGATCCTCCACATCCTCCTCTTCCACAAAAACATCAGGAGAAGATTCCGGTCCGACCAGAGGAATGCTTGGAACGTGCAACACTTCCTTATGCTCCTCTTCCGGCTTAGCATAGGATATGGTGCTTTCCCTGAGCTCCTTCACCTTCTTCATCAACTTCTCCAATCTTGATTCGAGAGAGTCTTCAAAAGGTTGCTCATAAATGTTTTTAGGGACATTCTTCTCATCCCATATCGCAAGTTCATGTTGAATGGCCTCTTCTCTTTCCCATTCATTGTTGAACCAATAGAAGGAGTACTTCTCCTCCAAGTATTCATAATGGTCCGCCCTAGCACTTTGTCTTGCTATCCAGGCTGGATCAAATGTAGTCATCGGAAATCCTGAAAACTACAAAACTCATAGAAAGAGTAGTTACTAGCAACAGGGGCAAGTGCCCCGAAAGCAAACCGCAACCGGCTCGGTCTAGACCAAGTCCCCGGCAACGGCGCCAAAAACTTGTTCGCTCCAAACGGTGTGTGCAAGCTTTAAATTTATAACCCTAGACTTAAGCTTAAAACAAGGATGCGAACCCGCAGTGTACGGGTCAATCGTAGTAAAAGCAAGAAAATTCCAGGGGTCGATCACAGGGACTTGGTGAAACAAAGTCCAATACGGTGTGCTACTGTCAATGCTAACCACAAGAGCAATCAATACAATCAAAGATGAATAAGATGTCAAATAAAGCAAACATGCAATTCTAGGGATTAAAGCATCTAGTTGTGGTTCCAACTCAAGATCTATAGATAAGCGGACAAAGCTGAGATTTTTGCGTGGGGAAGGTGTTTCTAAAGTGGAGTAGATCACCGGGTAAGTCTCACTACACACTAATCCTAAACCGTAACTCCTATTACCGGGTAAGTCTCAAGGAATCAAGATAAAGAACTATAACCTCAAACTAACACACCATCTAAGGGAATAGAATCAACCTTTACCGGGTAAGTCTCAGGCTAACTCACAAAGATGGGATGGAAGCACACTCAAACCCCAATAAAGGATAAACCTTTATTACCTACACTTATGATCGTTGGTAAACAAACTAAGGAATTACCGGGTAAGTCTCATCCTAGGCTTGCTTTGAACCAGAAAGGTGTAATAAGAATAGGATTTGGCAAACTCTAACTCTTAACTTTCTGTTTTAGGTCGGATAAGTCACCTCGGTCAGAAGAATTCCACCCCGGCCGAGATGTTCATCAACCGAACGAGATGCTTAGGGTTAAGGTTAAAGACTCGAACTTTCAGGATCCTACTGGAATCTAAGATTATTCTATCATTGTTTTTCCCACAACCTTCAGCCAATCACCCTAGAATCACACAAGGAAATTAGCCACTCATCATCATAATGAAAGTATTAAATATATGGGAAGATGGTGAATATTTGAACAAAGAAGAATTTAATGAAAACACTTCAATAACTGAATCAAATATCACAAACAAAAGCGTTCCTTGGATAGCAATCCAACAAGACAAGACAATCAATGAGGGAATTGAAGATAATCTTACAAAAACCCTTCAAAAAGCTATAAAAGCTATAGTCTTCAATCTTCCTTCAACCTTCAAAAAGGTTCTTCAAATCTCTCCCCAAATTGGAGTATGATGCGCTGCTGCGTCGTAAACCCTGATCGACGGTATAGCGGGATGTTGGATTTGTGGAAATCCAACCCTTTTTATAGGAAAAATAAACCTCCAAAGATAATAAATCTTAAGAAGATATTATCCCATAAATATAGGTAAAATATATGATTCTGCATATCTCCTTCCTTCTAGAAGCTCAGCCCAAAAATATAAGATCACTTTCCAAAATTAAAAGATCTCTTCCAAGAATAAAATATTCTCGCCGCGTCCTAGGTATTCGCCTCGGTCGAGTCGGTGTCTCTGGATCGCCTCGGTCGAGGTGAACCTCTGGTCAACCGAGGTGATCTCACGACAGAATGTGAAATCTCTCTAATCAGCTCCAAAGTAAATCTTTAATCCATTGCTATGCTTCCTGAATGTAGCTCCAAATGACTCATGACTCCTTTTGCTCCTTTTTGATGCAAAACGTACCATATTACCTGCAATTACAACGAAACTAGGTGTAGACCTCGATTCTCGCAAAGGTAGATGAAATGGTAGTAAAATCACATAATGTACATACAAACATGCAGATTATGAAAGATAAAACGTCCAAACAAACCCCAAAATATAGACTATAATTCATGCTATCAAAATACCCCATACTTAGCCCTTGCTTGTCCCCAAGCAAGTTCCTCATATAGAAATCAAGATAGAATGGATTATAAGTCAAGGAAATCAATGAAAAGTCCTTCAAAAGCATTTATGGTGTGTGACTATCATAGATCACTCTAAGAGAGTACTTCCTGGAAATTAAAAACTCAATATGATCAAAACATTTTATAAATATAGGAAAGTTGTTCATCTTTGCATAAAATCATAGAATGTATAATAAATCACAATTATCAAAATTAATCATGTATAATCCGATTTAAACCGCTAAGTCAATCAACAAGCTCAAGGTTTCAAGGGCTTCCCAAAAGAAAAGGTCGAGAAACGTGAAGGGTAGGGATGTATGTAAGGTAATGTGGTGCTAGAATCCGGGAAAAGGATGAACTTCACTTTCACTTTGACTTCCAACATCTTCTACCAATAAGCTTTGCTTATTCACACTTTTTCTTTTACTTTACTTTTTGGGATGCATGGATAGAGGTGCACAATAACCAAAGCCTAGGAAATCCGCAATCATCAATTTCTTGAGATGCATCAAACCCTTGATGCACATACCATGACCCGTTAGGAATATCGCTCAATCCGACTTTGGCAAGACAC
This sequence comes from Fagopyrum esculentum, assembly GCA_033239045.1. NCBI lineage: Eukaryota > Viridiplantae > Streptophyta > Magnoliopsida > Caryophyllales > Polygonaceae > Fagopyrum > Fagopyrum esculentum. Next base: position 41,769,683 of record BSUD01000001.1, on the reverse strand, counting down.
AAACACCCGGCTATGTGAATGGTGCCGAGTTACTCATCTTCATGATTGACTTCCCCAAACCTATTATTGCTTTCTAACACTTTCACTTTCAGCCACCTTCAACTTTAACTTGCTTTCACCACTTCGCTTGCTTCCAAATTCCCGGATAGGTAAAGGGAGGCAAAATGTATATGAGGGGTTAAGCATGATCAAGAAGAAGAAGAAGAAGAAGAATGAATTGCCTTGGTCTTTCCAAGAAGAACGTGAGAGAACTTATGCTGCGGTGTCAACCTTCAAATTCAACATAATTTGGATAAAAACAAAGTATTAAACATGCCAATAATTTCAAACAAAGCATTTAGCAACTTAAACATATCATAAAACATTTCAAACATATAAAGAATTTAAAAAAAACAGTCAGTAAACAAGATCTTCACTGAGATCATATCCAGATAAGTAGCACAAAATCGTTTCGAAAACTTTCTGTTACGCCACCTCGGTCGAGATGTTCTTGGTTCAACCGAGGTGAAACACCTCGTTTTGCCAGAACTGTCCCGGTCGAGGTCGAAAATTTTTTTTTAAAACTATTTTTTTTTCGGTTTCGACGTTTTTCCCAATCAAATAACCTGTAGGTATGCATGTAATATCAGATAATCACATAGAAGCAAACTGAAGCATAAATATAAATAAAGATCCGATCAAGTAGAGTCATCCATCACATAAGTGTCAAATAATACACAAATACCCCATACTTGGGACACACTGTCCTAGTGGGTTAAAATAAGTCTAAGGACAGGATACTCACCGAACATAGCTAAACTGCATGAAGAAGTAAGAAACAGCTCCCAGATAAGACCATCTCGGTTGGCGAAGTACATCTCGGTCGAGGTGTTCTGACAGTACCCGAGATGTATCTCAGTAAAGCTCGTTTCCTCAACTTCTCGAAATTTTTGTTCTTCCAGTGTAGCTCCTGAACTGTGATCCTTCCTTTTGGAATACCTGGTTGTTGTCTAGAGGAAAACAAAAACAAAGCAACTATCTAAACTAAACTAGAAAAGGGAGAAGAAAGCAATACCTTGGGTTGCCTCCCAAGAAGCGCTTGGTTTAAGGTCGCTAGCTGGACTCTTCTCCATAGAATTACTCAATGTACCTTGAACACCATGGAGTGCTCATCACATCCATCAGAAAATTCTTCCAAAAAGGTTCCGGTTCCTAGTTTCACCGGCAAATGGTAAGATCTCCCACGTACAAGCTTGTACGGTTTGATTCTCACCGGAATCCTTCTAGCCTTCCTGCACTTCAATGGGACATAATCTAGCCTTGCGTCCCATGCTTTCCTTGATCGAGAAAATAGTTTCTCGAGAATCATAGCAGCTTCCCCATCTATAGCTTGGGGATGGTACAGGGTCCTGAGCATGCGAGGGACCCCATACTTGAACAAATAACACTTCGTTGCCTTAGCGGTGAAGCGCTTGTTAACTTCACTCCTTATAATCCAAGGAGCATCTTCCTCCAACAATTTCAAGAGATATTTCATCTTGATCTTAGGAGGTTCTTTCGGAAGAGACCTCCAACTCTCCGGTGCTTTCCTGAAAAATTCAGAAATTTTAATAGGGAATTCGAATGGAGTAAGAGAATGTACCTTGTAAAGTTCTCCAAAGCTTGAGACAAGTTTCGTGTTGGGTTGATAATCCACCCACGAAATCTCTCTCAGTTCTGCTGGTCTTTCTTCCACCTTGACCACAATCTCAGTAATTTGGCCAAGGTTCTCTGCATCTTCCATTTCTGGTTTTGCAGATTCTTCTTCCATCTCGGTCGAGGTCTCAACAGTCGGATCGAGATCCTCCACATCCTCCTCTTCCACAAAAACTTCAGGAGAAGCTTCCGGTCCGACCAGAGGAATGCTTGGAAAGTGTAACACTTCCTTATGCTCCTCTTCCGGCTTAGCATAGGATATGGTGCTTTCCTTGAGCTCCTCCACCTTCTTCATCAACTTCTCCAATCTTGATTCGAGAGAGTCTTCAAAAGGTTGCTCATAAATGTTTTTAGGGACATTCTTCTCATCCCATATCGCAAGTTCATGTTGAATGGCCTCTTCTCTTTCCCATTCATTGTTGAACCAATAGAAGGAGTACTTCTCCTCCAAGTATTCATAATGGTCCGCCCTAGCACTTTGTCTTGCTATCCAGGCTGGATCAAATATAGTCATCAGAAATCCTAAAAACTACAAAACTCATAGAAAGAGTAGTTAGTAGCAACAGGGGTAATAGCCCCGAAAGCAAACCGAAACCGGCTCGGTCTAGACCAAGTCCCCGGCAACGGCGCCAAAAACTTGTTCGCTCCAAACGGTGTGTGCAAGCTTTAAATTTATAACCCTAGACTTAAGCTTAAAACAAGGATGCGAACCCGCAGTGTACGGGTCAATCGTAGTAAAAGCAAGAAAATTCCAGGGGTCGATCACAGGGACTTGGTGAAACAAAGTCCAATACGGTGTGCTAATGTCAATGCTAACCACAAGAGCAATTAACACAATCAAAGATGAATAAGATGTCAAATAAAGCAAACATGCAATTCTAGGGATTAAAGCATCTAGTTGTGGTTCCAACTCAAGATCTATAGATAGGCGGACAAAGCTGAGATTTTTGCGTGGGGAAGGTGTTTCTAAAGTGGAGTAGATCACCGGGTAAGTCTCACTACACACTAATCCTAAACCGTAACTCCTATTACCGGGTAAGTCTCAAGGAATCAAGATAAAGAACTATAACCTCAAACTAACACACCATCTAAGGGAATAGAATCAACCTTTACCGGGTAAGTCTCAGGCTAACTCACAAAGATGGGATGGAAGCACACTCAAACCCCAATAAAGGATAAACCTTTATTACCTACACTTATGATCGTTGGTAAACAAACTAAGGAATTACCGGGTAAGTCTCATCCTAGGCTTGCTTTGAACCAGAAAGGTGTAATAAGAATAGGATTTGGCAAACTCTAACTCTTAACTTTCTGTTTTAGGTCGGATAAGTCACCTCGGTCAGAAGAATTCCACCCCGGCCGAGATGTTCATCAACCGAACGAGATGCTTAGGGTTAAGGTTAAAGACTCGAACTTTCAGGATCCTACTGGAATCTAAGATTATTCTATCATTGTTTTTCCCACAACCTTCAGCCAATCACCCTAGAATCACACAAGGAAATTAGCCACTCATCATCATAATGAAAGTATTAAATATATGGGAAGATGGTGAATATTTGAACAAAGAAGAATTTAATGAAAACACTTCAATAACTGAATCAAATATCACAAACAAAAGCGTTCCTTGGATAGCAATCCAACAAGACAAGACAATCAATGAGGGAATTGAAGACAATCTTACAAAACCCTTCAAAAAGCTATAAAAAGCTATGATCTTCAACCTTCCTTCAACCTTCAAAAAGGTTCTTCAACAACTCCCAAATTGGAGTATACTGCGGCTGCTGCGTGTGTAAACCCTGATCGACGGTATAGCGTGATGTTGGATTTGTGGAAATCCAACCTTTTTTATAGGAAAAATAAACCTCCAAAGATAATAAATCTTAAGAAGATATTATCCCATAAATATAGGTAAAATATATGATTCTGCATATCTCCTTCCTTCCAGAAGCTCAGCCCAAAAATATAAGATCACTTTCCAAAATTAAAAGATCTCTTCCAAGAATAAAATATTCTCGCCGCGTCCTAGGTATTCGCCTCGGTCGAGTCGGTGTCTCTGGATCGCCTCGGTCGAGGTGAACCTCTGGTCAACCGAGGTGACTCGGAATGTGGAATCTCTCGAATTTGCTCCAAAGTGAATCTTCAATCCATGGCTATGCTTCCTGGATGTAGCTCCAAATGACTCTTGACTCCTTTTGCTCCTTTTTGATGCAAAACGTACCATATTACCTGCAATTACAACGAAACTAGGTGTAGACCTCGATTCTCGCAAAGGTAGATGAAATGGTAGTAAAATCACATAATGTACATACAAACATGCAGATTATGAAAGATAAAACGTCCAAACAAACCCCAAAATATAGACTATAATTCATGCTATCAAAATACCCCATACTTAGCCCTTGCTTGTCCCCAAGCAAGTTCCTCATATAAAAGACAAGATAGAATGGATTATAAGTCAAGAAAATCAATGAAAAAGTCTTTCAAAAACATTTTATGGTGTGTAATTATCATAGATCACTCTAAGAGAATACTTCCTGGAATTAAAAACTTAATATGATCAAAACATTTTATAAATATAAGAAAGTTGTTCATCTTTGCATAAAATCATAGAATGCATAATAAATCATAATTATCAAAATTAATCATGTATAATCCAATTTAAACCGCTAAGTCAATCAACAAGCTCAAGGTCAAGAAACGTGTAGGGTAGGGATGTATGTAAGGAAAATGTGGTGCTAGAATCCGGGAAAAGGATGAACTTCACTTTCACTTCAACTTGCAACATCTTCCACCAATAAGCTTTGCTTATCTCACACTTTTCTTTTTTACTTTACTTTTTGGGATGCATGGACAGAGGTGCACAATAACCGAAGCCTAGGAAATCTGCAATCATCAATTTCTCGAGATGCATCAAACCCTTGATGCACATACCATGACCCGTTAGGAATATCGCTCAATCCGACTTTGGCAAGACACAAACACCCGGCTATGTGAATGGTGCCGAGTTACTCATCTTCATGATTGACTTCCCCAAACCTAAAATTACTTTCTAACACTTCACTTCCAGCCCACTCTTCAACTTTAACTTGCTTTCACCACTTCGCTTGCTTCCAAATTCCCGGATAGGTAAAGGGAGGCAAAATGTATATGAGGGGCTAAGCATGATCAAGAAGAAGAAGAAGAAGAGAATGAATTGCCTTGGTCTTTCCAAGAAGAAAGTGAGAGAACTTATCCTGCGGTGTCAACCTTCAAATTCAACATAATTTGGATAAAAACAAAGTATTAAACATGCCAATAATTTCAAACAAAGCATTTAGCAACTTAAACATATCATAAAACCTTTCAAACACATAAAGAATTTAAAACCAGTAGGTAAACAGAATCTTCACTGAGATCATATCCAGATAAGTAACACAAAATCGTTTTCGAAAACTTTCTGTTACGCACCTCGGTCGAGGTGTTCTTGGTTCAACCGAGGTGAAACGCCTCGTTTGGCCAGAATCTCCCCGGTCGAGGTCAAAAAATTTTTTTTTTTAAAACCATTTTTTTTTTCGGTTTCGACGTTTTTCTCAATCAAATAACCTGTAGGTATGCATGTAATATCAGATAATCACATAGAAGCAAACTGAAGCATAAATATAAATAAAGATCCGATCAAGTAGAGTCATCCATCACATAAGTGTCAAATAATACACAAATACCCCATACTTGGGACACACTGTCCTAGTGGGTTAAAATAAGTCTAAGGACAGGATACTCACCGAACATAGCTAAACTGCATGAAGAAGTAAGAAACAGCTCCCAGATAAGACCATCTCGGTTGGCGAAGTACATCTCGGTCGAGGTGTTCTGACAGTACCCGAGATGTATCTCAGTAAAGCTCGTTTCCTCAACTTCTCGAAATTTTTGTTCTTCCAGTGTAGCTCCTGAACTGTGATCCTTCCTTTTGGAATACCTGGTTGTTGTCTAGAGGAAAACAAAAACAAAGCAACTATCTAAACTAAACTAGAAAAGGGAGAAGAAAGCAATACCTTGGGTTGCCTCCCAAGAAGCGCTTGGTTTAAGGTCGCTAGCTGGACTCTTCTCCATAGAATTACTCAATGTACCTTGAACACCATGGAGTGCTCATCACATCCATCAGAAAATTCTTCCAAAAAGGTTCCGGTTCCTAATTTCACCGGCAAATGGTAAGATCTCCCACGTACAAGCTTGTACGGTTTGATTCTCACCGGAATTCGTCTAGACTTCCTGCACTTCAATGGGACATTCCTCGTGTCCCATTCTTTCCTTGATCGAGAAAACAGTTTCTCGAGAATTATAGCAGCTTCCCCATCTATAGCTTGGGGATGGTACAGGGTCCTGAGCATGCGAGGGACCCCATACTTGAACAAATAACACTTCGTTGCCTTAGCGGTGAAGCGCTTGTTAACTTCACTCCTTATAATCCAAGGAGCATCTTCCTCCAACAATTTCAAGAGAGGTTTCATCTTGATCTTAGGAGGTTCTTTCGGAAGAGACCTCCAACTCTCCGGTGCCTTCCTGAAAAATTCAGAAATATTAATAGGGAATTCAAATGAAGTAGGAGAATGTACCTTGCAAAGTTCTCCAAAGCTTGAGACAAGTTTCGTGTTGGGTTGATAATCCACCCACGAAATCTCTCTCAGTTCTGCTGGTCTTTCTTCCACCTTGACCACAATCTCAGTAATTTGGCCAAGGTTCTCTGCATCTTCCATTTCTGGTTTTGCAGATTCTTCTTCCATCTCGGTCGAGATCTCTTCCACCTCGGCCGAAGTCTCAACAGTCGGATCGAGATCCTCCACATCCTCCTCTTCCACAAAAACATCAGGAGAAGATTCCGGTCCGACCAGAGGAATGCTTGGAACGTGCAACACTTCCTTATGCTCCTCTTCCGGCTTAGCATAGGATATGGTGCTTTCCCTGAGCTCCTTCACCTTCTTCATCAACTTCTCCAATCTTGATTCGAGAGAGTCTTCAAAAGGTTGCTCATAAATGTTTTTAGGGACATTCTTCTCATCCCATATTGCAAGTTCATGTTGAATGGCCTCTTCTCTTTCCCATTCATTGTTGAACCAATAGAAGGAGTACTTCTCCTCCAAGTATTCATAATGGTCCGCCCTAGCACTTTGTCTTGCTATCCAGGCTGGATCAAATGTAGTCATCGGAAATCCTGAAAACTACAAAACTCATAGAAAGAGTAGTTACTAGCAACAGGGGCAAGTGCCCCGAAAGCAAACCGCAACCGGCTCGGTCTAGACCAAGTCCCCGGCAACGGCGCCAAAAACTTGTTCGCTCCAAACGGTGTGTGCAAGCTTTAAATTTATAACCCTAGACTTAAGCTTAAAACAAGGATGCGAACCCGCAGTGTACGGGTCAATCGTAGTAAAAGCAAGAAAATTCCAGGGGTCGATCACAGGGACTTGGTGAAACAAAGTCCAATACGGTGTGCTAATGTCAATGCTAACCACAAGAGCAATCAATACAATCAAAGATGAATAAGATGTCAAATAAAGCAAACATGCAATTCTAGGGATTAAAGCAGCTAGTTGTGGTTCCAACTCAAGATCTATAGATAAGCGGACAAAGCTGAGATTTTTGCATGGGGAAGGTGTTTCTAAAGTGGAGTAGATCACCGGGTAAGTCTCACTACACACTAATCCTAAACCGTAACTCCTATTACCGGGTAAGTCTCAAGGAATCAAGATAAAGAACTATAACCTCAAACTAACACACCATCTAAGGGAATAGAATCAACCTTTACCGGGTAAGTCTCAGGCTGACTCACAAAGATGGGATGGAAGCACACTCAAACCCCAATAAAGGATAAACCTTTATTACCTACACTTATGATCGTTGGTAAACAAACTAAGGAATTACCGGGTAAGTCTCATCCTAGGCTTGCTTTGAACCAGAAAGGTGTAATAAGAATAGGTTTTGGCAAACTCTAACACTTAACTTTCTGTTTTAGGTCGGATAAGTCACCTCGGTCAGAAGAATTCCACCCCGGCCGAGATGTTCATCAACCGAACGAGATGCTTAGGGTTAAGGTTAAAGACTCGAACTTTCAGGATCCTACTGGAATCTAAGATTATTCTATCATTGTTTTTCCCACAACCTTCAGCCAATCACCCTAGAATCACACAAGGAAATTAGCCACTCATCATCATAATGAAAGTATTAAATATATGGGAAGATGGTGAATATTTGAACAAAGAAGAATTTAATGAAAACACTTCAATAACTGAATCAAATATCACAAACAAAAGCGTTCCTCCAACAAGACAAGACAATCAATGAGGGAATTGAAGATAATCTTACAAAAACCCTTCAAAAAGCTATAAAAGCTATAGTCTTCAATCTTCCTTCAACCTTCAAAAAAGGTTCTTCAAATCTCTCCCCAAATTGGAGTAAGATGCGCTGCTGCGTATGTAGATTGGTGTATGCTGGATCTTGATCGATGTATGCAGCCTGTTTTTCGGTGTAGGCGGGATGTTGGATTTGTGGAAATCCAACCCTTTTTATAGGAAAAATAAACCTCCAAAGATAATAAATCTTAAGAAGATATTATCCCATAAATATAGGTAAAATATATGATTCTGCATATCTCCTTCCTTCTAGAAGCTCAGCCCAAAAATATAAGATCACTTTCCAAAATTAAAAGATCTCTTCCAAGAATAAAATATTCTCGCCGCGTCCTAGGTATTCGCCTCGGTCGAGTCGGTGTCTCTGGATTGCCTCGGTCGAGGTGAACCTCTGGTCAACCGAGGTGATCTCACGACAGAATGTGAAATCTTTCTAATCAGCTCCAAAGTAAATCTTTAATCCATTGCTATGCTTCCTGAATGTAGCTCCAAATGACTCATGACTCCTTTTGCTCCTTTTTGATGCAAAACGTACCATATTACCTGCAATTACAACGAAACTAGGTGTAGACCTCGATTCTCGCAAAGGTAGATGAAATGGTAGTAAAATCACATAATGTACATACAAACATGCAGATTATGAAAGATAAAACGTCCAAACAAACCCCAAAATATAGACTATAATTCATGCTATCAAAATACCCCATACTTAGCCCTTGCTTGTCCCTAAGCAAGTTCCTCATATAGAAATCAAGATAGAATGGATTATAAGTCAAGAAAATCAATGAAAAAGTCTTTCAAAAATTATTTTATGGTGTGCAACTATCATAGATCACTCTAAGAGAGTACTTCATGGAATTAAAAACTCAATATGATCAAAACATTTTTTAAATATAGGAAAGTTGTTCATCTTTGCATAAAATCATAGAATGCATAATAAATCATAATTATCAAAATTAATCATGTATAATCCGATTTAAACCGCTAAGTCAATCAACAAGCTCAAGGTCTCAAGGGCTTCCCAAAAGAAAGGTCAAGAAACGTGTAGGGTAGGGATGTATGTAAGGTAATGTGGTGCTAGAATCCGGGAAAAGGATGAACTTCACTTTCACTTTGACTTGCAACATCTTCCACCAATAAGCTTTGCTTATTTCACACTTTTTCTTTTTACTTTACTTTTTGGGATGCATGGACAGAGGTGCACAATAACCGAAGCCTAGGAAATCCGCAATCATCAATTTTTTGAGATGCGTCAAACCCTTGATGCACATACCATGACCCGTTAGGAATATCGCTCAATCCGACTTTGGCAAGACACAAACACCCGGCTATGTGAATGGTGCCGAGTTACTCATCTTCATGATTGACTTCCCCAAACCTATTATTGCTTTCTAAGACTTTCACTTTCAGCCACTTCTCAACTTTAACTTGCTTTCACCACTTCGCTTGCTTCCAAATTCCCGGATAGGTAAAGGGAGGCAATATGTATATGAGGGGCTAAGCATGATCAAGAAGAAGAAGAAGAAGAAGAATGAATTGCCTTGGTCTTTCCAAGAAGAACGTGAGAGAACTTATGCTGCGGTGTCAACCTTCAAATTCAACATAATTTGGATAAAAACAAAATATTAAACATGCCAATAATTTCAAACAAAGCATTTAGCAACTTAATCATATCATAAAACATTTCAAACATATAAAGAATTTAAAACCAGTCAGTAAACAAGATCTTCACTGAGATCATATCCAGATAAGTAACGCAAAAATCGTTTTCGAAAACTCTCGAAACTTCGTTCTTCTAGTGTAGCTCCTGAACTGTGATCCTTCCTTTTGGAATACCTGGTTGTTGTCTAGAGGAAAACAAAAACAAAGCAACTATCTAAACTAAACTAGAAAAGGGAGAAGAAAGCAATACCTTGGGTTGCCTCCCAAGAAGCGCTTGGTTTAAGGTCGCTAGCTGGACCCTTCTCCATAGAATTACTCAATGTACCTTGAACACCATGGAGTGCTCATCACATCCATCATAAAATTCTTCCAAAAAGGTTCCGGTTCCTAATTTCACCGGCAAATGGTAAGATCTCCCACGTACAAGCTTGTACGGTTTGATTCTCACCGGAATCCTTCTAGACTTCCTGCACTTCAATGGGACATAATCTAGCCTTGCGTCCCATCCTTTCCTTGATCGAGAAAATAGTTTCTCGAGAATCATAGCAGCTTCCCCATCTATAGCTTGGGGATGGTACAGGGTCCTGAGCATGCGAGGGACCCCATACTTGAACAAATAACACTTCGTTGCCTTAGCGGTGAAGCGCTTGTTAACTTCACTCCTTATAATCCAAGGAGCATCTTCTTCCAACAATTTCAAGGAAGACTTCATCTTAATCTTTGGAGGTTCTTTCGGAAGAGACCTCCAACTCTCCGGTGCATTCCTGAAAAATTCAGAAATATTAATAGGGAATTCAAATGAAGTAGGAGAATGTACCTTGCAAAGTTCTCCAAAGCTTGAGACAAGTTTCGTGTTGGGTTGATAATCCACCCACGAAATCTCTCTCAGTTCTGCTGGTCTTTCTTCCACCTTGACCACAATCTCAGTAATTTGGCCAAGGTTCTCTGCATCTTCCACTTCTGGTTTTGCAGATTCTTCTTCCATCTCGGCCGAGGTCTCAACAGTCGGATCGAGATCCTCCACATCCTTTTCTTCCACAAAAACTTCAGGAGAAGCTTCCAGTCCGACCAGAGGAATGCTTGGAACGTGCAACACTTCCTTATGCTCCTCTTCCGGCTTAGCATAGGATATGGTGCTTTCCTTGAGCTCCTCCACCTTCTTCATCAACTTCTCCAATCTTGATTCGAGAGAGTCTTCAAAAGGTTGCTCATAAATGTTTTTAGGGACATTCTTCTCATCCCATATTGCAAGTTCATGTTGAATGGCCTCTTCTCTTTCCCATTCATTGTTGAACCAATAGAAGGAGTACTTCTCCTCCAAGTATTCATAATGGTCCGCCCTAGCACTTTGTCTTGCTATCCAGGCTGGATCAAATGTAGTCATCGGAAATCCTGAAAACTACAAAACTCATAGAAAGAGTAGTTAGTAGCAACAGGGGCAATAGCCCCGAAAGCAAACCGAAACCGGCCCGGTCTAGACCAAGTCCCCGGCAACGGCGCCAAAAACTTGTTCGCTCCAAACGGTGTGTGCAAGCTTTAAATTTATAACCCTAGACTTAAGCTTAAAACAAGGATGCGAACCCGCAGTGTACGGGTCAATCGTAGTAAAAGCAAGAAAATTCCAGGGGTCGATCACAGGGACTCGGTGAAACAGAGTCAATACGGTGTGCTAATGTCAATACTAACCACAAGAGCAATTCAACACAATCAAAGATGAATAAGAAGTCAATTAAGCAAACATGCAATTCTAGGGATTAAAGCATCAAGTTGTGGTTCCAACTCAAGATCTATAGATAAGCGGACAAAGCTGAGATTTTTGCGTGGGGAAGGTGTTGCCAAAGTGGAGTAGATCACCGGGTAAGTCTCACTACACACTAATCCTAAACCGTAACTCCTATTACCGGGTAAGTCTCAAGGAATCAAGATAAAGAACTATAACCTCAAACTAACACACCATCTAAGGGAATAGAATCAACCTTTACCGGGTAAGTCTCAGGCTAACTCACAAAGATGGGATGGAAGCACACTCAAACCCCAATAAAGGATAAACCTTTATTACCTACACTTATGATCGTTGGTAAACAAACTAAGGAATTACCGGGTAAGTCTCATCCTAGGCTTGCTTTGAACCAGAAAGGTGTAATAAGAATAGGATTTGGCAAACTCTAACTCTTAACTTTCTGTTTTAGGTCGGATAAGTCACCTCGGTCAGAAGAATTCCACCCCGGCCGAGATGTTCATCAACCGAACGAGATGCTTAGGGTTAAGGTTAAAGACTCGAACTTTCAGGATCCTACTGGAATCTAAGATTATTCTATCATTGTTTTTCCCACAACCTTCAGCCAATCACCCTAGAATCACACAAGGAAATTAGCCACTCATCATCATAATGAAAGTATTAAATATATGGGAAGATGGTGAATATTTGAACAAAGAAGAATTTAATGAAAACACTTCAATAACTGAATCAAATATCACAAACAAAAGCGTTCCTTGGATAGCAATCTAACAAGACAAGACAATCAATGAGGGAATTGAAGATGATCTTACAAAAACCCTTCAAAAAGCTATAAAAGCTATAGTCTTCAATCTTCCTTCAACCTTCAAAAAGGTTCTTCAAATCTCTCCCCAAATTGGAGTAAGATGCGCTGCTGCGTATGTAGATTGGTGTATGCTGGATCTTGATCGATGTATGCAGCCTGTTTTTCGGTGTAGGCGGGATGTTGGATTTGTGGAAATCCAACCCTTTTTATAGGAAAAATAAACCTCCAAAGATAATAAATCTTAAGAAGATATTATCCCATAAATATAGGTAAAATATATGATTCTGCATATCTCCTTCCTTCTAGAAGCTCAGCCCAAAAATATAAGATCACTTTCCAAAATTAAAAGATCTCTTCCAAGAATAAAATATTCTCGCCGCGTCCTAGGTATTCGCCTCGGTCGAGTCGGTGTCTCTGGATCGCCTCGGTCGAGGTGAACCTCTGGTCAACCGAGGTGATCTCACGACAGAATGTGAAATCTCTCTAATCAGCTCCAAAGTGAATCTTTAATCCATGGCTGTGCTTCCTGGATGTAGCTCCAAATGACTCTTGACTCCTTTTGCTCCTTTTTGATGCAAAACTTACCATATTACCTGCAATTACAACGAAACTAGGTGTAGACCTCGATTCTCGCAAAGGTAGATGAAATGGTAGTAAAATCACATAATGTACATACAAACATGCAGATTATGAAAGATAAAACGTCCAAACAAACCCCAAAATATAGACTATAATTCATGCTATCAAAATACCCCATACTTAGCCCTTGCTTGTCCCTAAGCAAGTTCTTCATATAGAAATCAAGATAGAATGGATTATAAGTCAATAAAATCGATGAAAAACTCTTTCAAAAACATTTTATGGTGTGCAACTATCATAGATCACTCTAAGGGAATACTTCATGGAATTTAAAAACTCAATATGCTCAAAACATTTTATAAATATAGAAAAGTTGTTCATCTTTGCATAAAATCATAGAATGCATAATAAATCATAATTATCAAAATTAATCATGTATAATCCAGTTTAAACCGCTAAGTCAATCAACAAGCTCAAGGTCTCAAGGGCTTCCCAAAAGAAAGGTCAAGAAACGTGTAGGGTAAGGATGTATGTAAGGTAATGTGGTGCTAGAATCCGGGAAAAGGATGAACTTCACTTTCACTTTGACTTGCAACATCTTCCACCAATAAGCTTTGCTTATCTCACACTTTTTCTTTTACTTTACTTTTTGGGATGCATGGACAGAGGTGCACAATAACCGAAGCCTAGGAAATCCGCAATCATCAATTTCTTGAGATGCATCAAACCCTTGATGCACATACCATGACCCGTTAGGAATATCGCTCAATCCGACTTTGGCAAGACACAAACACCCGGCTATGTGAATGGTGCCGAGTTACTCATCTTCATGATTGACTTCCCCAAACCTATTATTGCTTTCTAACACTTTCACTTTCAGCCACCTTCAACTTTAACTTGCTTTCACCACTTCGCTTGCTTCCAAATTCCCGGATAGGTAAAGGGAGGCAAAATGTATATGAGGGGTTAAGCATGATCAAGAAGAAGAAGAAGAAGAAGAATGAATTGCCTTGGTCTTTCCAAGAAGAACGTGAGAGAACTTATGCTGCGGTGTCAACCTTCAAATTCAACATAATTTGGATAAAAACAAAGTATTAAACATGCCAATAATTTCAAACAAAGCATTTAGCAACTTAAACATATCATAAAACATTTCAAACATATAAAGAATTTAAAAAAACAGTCAGTAAACAAGATCTTCACTGAGATCATATCCAGATAAGTAGCACAAAATCGTTTCGAAAACTCTCAGTTAACCCACCTCGGTCGAGGTGTTCTTAGGTCAACCGAGGTAAATCACCTCGTTCGGCTAGAACTTTCCCGGTCGAGGTCCAAAATTTTTTTTTTTTTTTTTTAACCAGTTTTCTTTCAGTTTCGACGTTTTTCTCAATCAAATAACCTGTAAGTATGCATGTAGTCTCAGATAAACACATAGATGTAAAAGTGAAGCATAAATATAAAATATCCGATAAAGCGTGAGTCATACATCAAAGTCATCAAATAAGTACATCAAATACCCCATACTTGGGACACACTGTCCCAGTGGGTCAGAATAAGTCTAAGGACAGGATACTCACCGAACATAGCTAAACTGCATGAAGAAGTAAGAAACAGCTCCCAGATGAGACCATCTCGGTTGGCGAAGTACATCTCGGTCGAGGTGTTCTGACAGTACCCGAGATGTATCTCAGTAAAGCTCGTTTCCTCAACTTCTCGAAACTTCGTTCTTCTAGTGTAGCTCCTGAACTGTGATCCTTCCTTTTGGAATACCTGGTTGTTGTCTAGAGGAAAACAAAAACAAAGCAACTATCTAAACTAAACTAGAAAAGGGAGAAGAAAGCAATACCTTGGGTTGCCTCCCAAGAAGCGCTTGGTTTAAGGTCGCTAGCTGGACCCTTCTCCATAGAATTACTCAATGTACCTTGAACACCATGGAGTGCTCATCACATCCATCATAAAATTCTTCCAAAAAGGTTCCGGTTCCTAATTTCACCGGCAAATGGTAAGATCTCCCACGTACAAGCTTGTACGGTTTGATTCTCACCGGAATCCTTCTAGACTTCCAGCACTTCAATGGGACATTCCTCGTGTCCCATCCTTTCCTTGATCGAGAAAACAGTTTCTCGAGAATCATAGCAGCTTCCCCATCTATAGCTTGGGGATGGTACAGGGTCCTGAGCATGCGAGGGACCCCATACTTGAACAAATAACACTTCGTTGCCTTAGCGGTGAAGCGCTTGTTAACTTCACTCCTTATAATCCAAGGAGCATCTTCCTCCAACAATTTCAAGAGAGGTTTCATCTTGATCTTAGGAGGTTCTTTCGGAAGAGACCTCCAACTCTCCGGTGCTTTCCTGAAAAATTCAGAAATTTTAATAGGGAATTCGAATGGAGTAAGAGAATGTACCTTGTAAAGTTCTCCAAAGCTTGAGACAAGTTTCGTGTTGGGTTGATAATCCACCCACAAAATCTCTCTTAGTTCTGCTGGTCTTTCTTCCACCTTGACCACAATCTCAGTAATTTGGCCAAGGTTCTCTGCATCTTCCACTTCTGGTTTTGCAGATTCTTCTTCCATCTCGGTCGAGATCTCTTCCACCTCGGCCGAGGTCTCAACAGTCGGATCGAGATCCTCCACATCCTCCTCTTCCACAAAAACTTCAGGAGAAGCTTCCGGTCCGACCAGAGGAATGCTTGGAACGTGCAACACTTCCTTATGCTCCTCTTCCGGCTTAGCATAGGATATGGTGCTTTCCTTGAGCTCCTCCACCTTCTTCATCAACTTCTCCAATCTTGATTCGAGAGAGTCTTCAAAAGGTTGCTCATAAATGTTTTTAGGGACATTCTTCTCATCCCATATCGCAAGTTCATGTTGAATGGCCTCTTCTCTTTCCCATTCATTGTTGAACCAATAGAAGGAGTACTTCTCCTCCAAGTATTCATAATGGTCCGCCCTAGCACTTTGTCTTGCTATCCAGGTTGGATCAAATGTAGTCATCGGAAATCCTGAAAACTACAAAACTCATAGAAAGAGTAGTTAGTATCAACAGGGGCAAGTGCCCCGAAAGCAAACCGCAACCGGCTCGGCCTAGACCAAGTCCCCGGCAACGGCGCCAAAAACTTGTTCGCTCCAAACGGTGTGTGCAAGCTTTAAATTTATAACCCTAGACTTAAGCTTAAAACAAGGATGCGAACCCGCAGTGTACGGGTCAATCGTAGTAAAAGCAAGAAAATTCCAGGGGTCGATCACAAGGACTTGGTGAAACCAAGTCAATACGGTATGCTAATGTCAATGCTAACCACAAAAGCAATTAATACAATCAAAGATGAATAAGAAGTCAATAAAGCAAACATGTAATTCTAGGGATTAAAGCATCTAGTTGTGGTTCCAACTCAAGATCTATAGATAAGCGGACAAAGCTGAGATTTTTTGCGTGGGGAAGGTGTTGCTAAAGTGGAATAGATCACCGGGTAAGTCTCACTATTAACTACTCCTAAACCGTAACTCCTATTACCGGGTAAGTCTCAAGGAATCAAGATAAAGAACTATAACCTCAAACTAACACACCATCTAAGGGAATAGAATCAAC
This sequence comes from Fagopyrum esculentum, assembly GCA_033239045.1. NCBI lineage: Eukaryota > Viridiplantae > Streptophyta > Magnoliopsida > Caryophyllales > Polygonaceae > Fagopyrum > Fagopyrum esculentum. Next base: position 41,753,258 of record BSUD01000001.1, on the reverse strand, counting down.
CTTTACCGGGTAAGTCTCAGGCTAACTCACAAAGATGGGATGGAAGCACACTCAAACCCCAATAAAGGATAAACCTTTATTACCTACACTTATGATCGTTGGTGCACAAACTAAGGAATCACCGGGTAAGTCTCATCCTAAGCTTGCATTGAACCAGGAAGGTGTAATAAGAATAGGATTTAGCAAACTCTAACACTTAACTTTCTGTTTTAGGTCGGATAAGTCACCTCGGTCAGAAGAATTCCACCCCGGCCGAGATGTTCATCAACCGCACGAGATGCTTAGGGTTAAGGTTAAAGACTCGAACTTTCAGGATCCTACTGGAATCTAAGATTATTCTATCATTGTTTTTCCCACAACCTTCAGCCAATCACCCTAGAATCACACAAGGAAATTAGCCACTCATCATCATAATGAAAGTATTAAATATATGGGAAGAAGGTGAATATTTGAACAAAGAAGAATTTAATGAAAAGACTTCAATAACTGAATCAAATATCACAACAAAGCGTTCCTTGGATAATAATCCAAAAAGACAAGACAACAATTGAGGGAATTGAAGACAATCTTACAAAACCCTTCAATAAAGCTATAAAAGCTATGGACTTCAATCTTCCTTCAACCTTCAAAAAGGTTCTTCAAATCTCCCAACTTGGAGTAGGTTGCTGCCGCTGCTTGATTTCCAACTGTAAGCGGATTGTATGCGGGATTCTTGCGCTGATAGCGGATCCGAAGATGGGTGAATTGTAGAAAATCCAACCCTTTATATAGGAGAATTATCTTCCAAAGATAAAATATCTTAAAAAGATAATTTCCTATAAAATATATCCATATCTCCTAAAATAAATATCTTCCTTCCAGCTATAAGATAATTTCCAAATAAAATAGATCTTATCTCCTAAAATAAATATCTTTCTAAGATAATTTTATAGGAAATATCTTAAAAGATAATTTCCTAATAAAATATATCTTATCTCCAAAATAGATCTCCTAAATATATGATCTTCCTTCCAGAAATTCAGCCCAAAAATATAAGATCTCTCCTTCCAAAAATAAAAGATCTCAGCCAAGAATAAAATATATCCCGCCGCGTCAGGATATTCGCCTCGGTCGAGACGCTCTCGTAGATCACCTCGGTCGAGGTGAATCTGTGGTCAACCGAGGTGACTCACAACTGAATGTGAAATCTCTTAAAACTGGTCCAAAGTGAATCTTTAATCCATGGCTATGCTTCCTGGATGGTTCCTTATGTCCCTCAATGTAGCTCCAATGACTCCATAGCTTCTTTTGCTCCTTTTTGATGCAAAACGTGCCATTTTACCTACGATTACAACAAAACTAGGTGTAGACCTCGATTCTCGCAAAGGTAGATGAAATGGTAGTAAAATCACATAATGTACATACAAACATGCAGATTATGAAAGATAAAACGTCCAAACAAACCCCAAAATATAGACTATAATTCATGCTATCAAAATACCCCATACTTAGCCCTTGCTTGTCCCCAAGCAAGTTCCTCATATAGAAGACAAGATAGAATGGATTATAAGTCAAGAAAATCAATGAAAAACTCTTTCAAAAACATTTTATGGTGTGCAACTATCATAGATCACTCTAAGGGAATACTTCATGGAATTTAAAAACTCAATATGATCAAAACATTTTATAAATATAGGAAAGTTGTTCATCTTTGCATAAAATCATAGAATGCATAATAAATCATATTTATCAAAATTAATCATGTATAATCCGATTTAAACCGCTAAGTCAATCAACAAGCTCAAGGTCTCAAGGGCTTCCCAAAAGAAGGGTCAAGAAACGTGTAGGGTAGGGATGTATGTAGGGTAATGTGGTGCTAGAATCCGGGAAAAGGATGAACTTCACTTTCACTTTGACTTGCAACATCTTCCACCAATAAGCTTTGCTTATTTAACACTTTTTCTTTTACTTTACTTTTTGGGATGCATGGACAGAGGTGCACAATAACCGAAGCCTAGGAAATCTGCAATCATCAATTTCTCGAGATGCATCAAACCCTTGATGCACATACCATGACCCGTTAGGAATATCGCTCAATCCGACTTTGGCAAGACACAAACACCCGGCTATGTGAATGGTGCCGAGTTACTCATCTTCATGATTGACTTCCCCAAACCTATTATTGCTTTCTAACACTTGCACTTCCAGCCACTTCTCAACTTTAACTCCACTTGCTTTCACCACTTCGCTTGCTTCCAAATTCCCGGATAGGTAAAGGGAGGCAAAATGTATATGAGGGGCTAAGCATGATCAAGAAGAAGAAGAAGAAGAGAATGAATTGCCTTGGTCTTTCCAAGAAGAAAGTGAGAGAACTTAACCTGCGGTGTCAACCTTCAAATTCAACATAATTTGGATAAAAACAAAGTATTAAACATGCCAATAATTTCAAACAAAGCATTTAGCAACTTAAACATATTATAAAACCTTTCAAACACATAAAGAATTTAAAACCAGTAAGTAAACAAGATCTTCACTGAGATCATATCCAGATAAGTAGCACAAAATCGTTTTCGAAAACTCTCAGTTAACACACCTCGGTCGAGGTGTTCTTGGTTCAACCGAGGTGAAATGCCTCGTTTGGCCAAGACTCTCCCCGGTCGAGGTCAAAAAATTTTTTTTTAAAACCATTTTTCTTTCAGTTTCGACGTTTTTCTCAATCAAATAACCTGTAAGTATGCATGTAGTCTCAGATAAAAATAAAGATGCAAAAGCGAAGCATAAATATCAATATCCGGTCAATAGAGTCGTACATCAAAGTCAAATAACATATCCGCATACCCCATACTTGGGACACATTGTCCCAATGGGTCAAAATAAGTCTAAGGACAAGATACTCACCGAACATAGCTAAACTGCATGAAGAAGTAAGAAACAGCTCCCAGATAAAACCATCTCGGTTGGCGAAGCACATCTCGGTCGAGGTGTTCTGACAGTACCCGAGATGTATCTCAGTAAAGCTCGTTTCCTCAACTTCTCGAAATTTTGTTCTTCCAGTGTAGCTCCTGAACTGTGATCCTTCCTTTTGGAATACCTGATTGTTGTCTAGAGGAAAACAAAAACAAAGCAACTATCTAAACTAAACTAGAAAAGGGAGAAGAAAGCAATACCTTGGGTTGCCTCCCAAGAAGCGCTTGGTTTAAGGTCGCTAGCTGGACCCTTCTCCATAGAATTACTCAATGTACCTTGAACACCATGGAGTGCTCATCACATCCATCAGAAAATTCTTCCAAAAAGGTTCCGGTTCCTAATTTCACCGGCAAATGGTAAGATCTCCCACGTACAAGCTTGTACGGTTTGATTCTCACCGGAATTCGTCTAGACTTCCTGCACTTCAATGGGACATTCCTCGTGTCCCATTCTTTCCTTGATCGAGAAAACAGTTTCTCGAGAATTATAGCAGCTTCCCCATCTATAGCTTGGGGATGGTACAGGGTCCTGAGCATGCGAGGGACCCCATACTTGAACAAATAACACTTCGTTGCCTTAGCGGTGAAGCGCTTGTTAACTTCACTCCTTATAATCCAAGGAGCATCTTCCTCCAACAATTTCAAGAGAGGTTTCATCTTGATCTTAGGAGGTTCTTTCGGAAGAGACCTCCAACTCTCCGGTGCCTTCCTGAAAAATTCAGAAATATTAATAGGGAATTCAAATGAAGTAGGAGAATGTACCTTGCAAAGTTCTCCAAAGCTTGAGACAAGTTTCGTGTTGGGTTGATAATCCACCCACGAAATCTCTCTCAGTTCTGCTGGTCTTTCTTCCACCTTGACCACAATCTCAGTAATTTGGCCAAGGTTCTCTGCATCTTCCATTTCTGGTTTTGCAGATTCTTCTTCCATCTCGGTCGAGATCTCTTCCACCTCGGCCGAAGTCTCAACAGTCGGATCGAGATCCTCCACATCCTCCTCTTCCACAAAAACATCAGGAGAAGATTCCGGTCCGACCAGAGGAATGCTTGGAACGTGCAACACTTCCTTATGCTCCTCTTCCGGCTTAGCATAGGATATGGTGCTTTCCCTGAGCTCCTTCACCTTCTTCATCAACTTCTCCAATCTTGATTCGAGAGAGTCTTCAAAAGGTTGCTCATAAATGTTTTTAGGGACATTCTTCTCATCCCATATTGCAAGTTCATGTTGAATGGCCTCTTCTCTTTCCCATTCATTGTTGAACCAATAGAAGGAGTACTTCTCCTCCAAGTATTCATAATGGTCCGCCCTAGCACTTTGTCTTGCTATCCAGGCTGGATCAAATGTAGTCATCGGAAATCCTGAAAACTACAAAACTCATAGAAAGAGTAGTTACTAGCAACAGGGGCAAGTGCCCCGAAAGCAAACCGCAACCGGCTCGGTCTAGACCAAGTCCCCGGCAACGGCGCCAAAAACTTGTTCGCTCCAAACGGTGTGTGCAAGCTTTAAATTTATAACCCTAGACTTAAGCTTAAAACAAGGATGCGAACCCGCAGTGTACGGGTCAATCGTAGTAAAAGCAAGAAAATTCCAGGGGTCGATCACAGGGACTTGGTGAAACAAAGTCCAATACGGTGTGCTAATGTCAATGCTAACCACAAGAGCAATCAATACAATCAAAGATGAATAAGATGTCAAATAAAGCAAACATGCAATTCTAGGGATTAAAGCATCTAGTTGTGGTTCCAACTCAAGATCTATAGATAAGCGGACAAAGCTGAGATTTTTGCGTGGGGAAGGTGTTTCTAAAGTGGAGTAGATCACCGGGTAAGTCTCACTACACACTAATCCTAAACCGTAACTCCTATTACCGGGTAAGTCTCAAGGAATCAAGATAAAGAACTATAACCTCAAACTAACACACCATCTAAGGGAATAGAATCAACCTTTACCGGGTAAGTCTCAGGCTAACTCACAAAGATGGGATGGAAGCACACTCAAACCCCAATAAAGGATAAACCTTTATTACCTACACTTATGATCGTTGGTAAACAAACTAAGGAATTACCGGGTAAGTCTCATCCTAGGCTTGCTTTGAACCAGAAAGGTGTAATAAGAATAGGATTTGGCAAACTCTAACTCTTAACTTTCTGTTTTAGGTCGGATAAGTCACCTCGGTCAGAAGAATTCCACCCCGGCCGAGATGTTCATCAACCGAACGAGATGCTTAGGGTTAAGGTTAAAGACTCGAACTTTCAGGATCCTACTGGAATCTAAGATTATTCTATCATTGTTTTTCCCACAACCTTCAGCCAATCACCCTAGAATCACACAAGGAAATTAGCCACTCATCATCATAATGAAAGTATTAAATATATGGGAAGATGGTGAATATTTGAACAAAGAAGAATTTAATGAAAACACTTCAATAACTGAATCAAATATCACAAACAAAAGCGTTCCTTGGATAGCAATCTAACAAGACAAGACAATCAATGAGGGAATTGAAGATGATCTTACAAAAACCCTTCAAAAAGCTATAAAAGCTATAGTCTTCAATCTTCCTTCAACCTTCAAAAAGGTTCTTCAAATCTCTCCCCAAATTGGAGTAAGATGCGCTGCTGCGTATGTAGATTGGTGTATGCTGGATCTTGATCGATGTATGCAGCCTGTTTTTCGGTGTAGGCGGGATGTTGGATTTGTGGAAATCCAACCCTTTTTATAGGAAAAATAAACCTCCAAAGATAATAAATCTTAAGAAGATATTATCCCATAAATATAGGTAAAATATATGATTCTGCATATCTCCTTCCTTCTAGAAGCTCAGCCCAAAAATATAAGATCACTTTCCAAAATTAAAAGATCTCTTCCAAGAATAAAATATTCTCGCCGCGTCCTAGGTATTCGCCTCGGTCGAGTCGGTGTCTCTGGATCGCCTCGGTCGAGGTGAACCTCTGGTCAACCGAGGTGATCTCACGACAGAATGTGAAATCTCTCTAATCAGCTCCAAAGTAAATCTTTAATCCATTGCTATGCTTCCTGAATGTAGCTCCAAATGACTCATGACTCCTTTTGCTCCTTTTTGATGCAAAACGTACCATATTACCTGCAATTACAACGAAACTAGGTGTAGACCTCGATTCTCGCAAAGGTAGATGAAATGGTAGTAAAATCACATAATGTACATACAAACATGCAGATTATGAAAGATAAAACGTCCAAACAAACCCCAAAATATAGACTATAATTCATGCTATCAAAATACCCCATACTTAGCCCTTGCTTGTCCCCAAGCAAGTTCCTCATATAGAAATCAAGATAGAATGGATTATAAGTCAAGGAAATCAATGAAAAGTCCTTCAAAAGCATTTATGGTGTGTGACTATCATAGATCACTCTAAGAGAGTACTTCCTGGAAATTAAAAACTCAATATGATCAAAACATTTTATAAATATAGGAAAGTTGTTCATCTTTGCATAAAATCATAGAATGTATAATAAATCACAATTATCAAAATTAATCATGTATAATCCGATTTAAACCGCTAAGTCAATCAACAAGCTCAAGGTTTCAAGGGCTTCCCAAAAGAAAAGGTCGAGAAACGTGAAGGGTAGGGATGTATGTAAGGTAATGTGGTGCTAGAATCCGGGAAAAGGATGAACTTCACTTTCACTTTGACTTCCAACATCTTCTACCAATAAGCTTTGCTTATTCACACTTTTTCTTTTACTTTACTTTTTGGGATGCATGGATAGAGGTGCACAATAACCAAAGCCTAGGAAATCCGCAATCATCAATTTCTTGAGATGCATCAAACCCTTGATGCACATACCATGACCCGTTAGGAATATCGCTCAATCCGACTTTGGCAAGACACAAACACCCGGCTATGTGAATGGTGCCGAGTTACTCATCTTCATGATTGACTTCCCCAAACCTATTATTGCTTTCTAACACTTTCACTTTCAGCCACCTTCAACTTTAACTTGCTTTCACCACTTCGCTTGCTTCCAAATTCCCGGATAGGTAAAGGGAGGCAAAATGTATATGAGGGGTTAAGCATGATCAAGAAGAAGAAGAAGAAGAAGAATGAATTGCCTTGGTCTTTCCAAGAAGAACGTGAGAGAACTTATGCTGCGGTGTCAACCTTCAAATTCAACATAATTTGGATAAAAACAAAGTATTAAACATGCCAATAATTTCAAACAAAGCATTTAGCAACTTAAACATATCATAAAACATTTCAAACATATAAAGAATTTAAAACAAACAGTCAGTAAACAAGATCTTCACTGAGATCATATCCAGATAAGTAGCACAAAATCGTTTCGAAAACTTTCTGTTACGCCACCTCGGTCGAGATGTTCTTGGTTCAACCGAGGTGAAACACCTCGTTTTGCCAGAACTGTCCCGGTCGAGGTCGAAAATTTTTTTTTAAAACTATTTTTTTTTTTTCGGTTTCGACGTTTTTCCCAATCAAATAACCTGTAGGTATGCATGTAATATCAGATAATCACATAGAAGCAAACTGAAGCATAAATATAAAAGATCTGATAAAGCGTGAGTCATCCATCACATAAGTGTCAAATAATACACAAATACCCCATACTTGGGACACACTGTCCTAGTGGGTTAAAATAAGTCTAAGGACAGGATACTCACCGAACATAGCTAAACTGCATGAAGAAGTAAGAAACAGCTCCCAGATAAGACCATCTCGGTTGGCGAAGTACATCTCGGTCGAGGTGTTCTGACAGTACCCGAGATGTATCTCAGTAAAGCTCGTTTCCTCAACTTCTCGAAATTTCTGTTCTTCCAGTGTAGCTCCTGAACTGTGATCCTTCCTTTTGGAATACCTGGTTGTTGTCTAGAGGAAAACAAAAACAAAGCAACTATCTAAACTAAACTAGAAAAGGGAGAAGAAAGCAATACCTTGGGTTGCCTCCCAAGAAGCGCTTGGTTTAAGGTCGCTAGCTGGACTCTTCTCCATAGAATTACTCAATGTACCTTGAACACCATGGAGTGCTCATCACATCCATCAGAAAATTCTTCCAAAAAGGTTCCGGTTCCTAATTTCACCGGCAAATGGTAAGATCTCCCACGTACAAGCTTGTACGGTTTGATTCTCACCGGAATTCGTCTAGACTTCCTGCACTTCAATGGGACATTCCTCGTGTCCCATTCTTTCCTTGATCGAGAAAACAGTTTCTCGAGAATTATAGCAGCTTCCCCATCTATAGCTTGGGGATGGTACAGGGTCCTGAGCATGCGAGGGACCCCATACTTGAACAAATAACACTTCGTTGCCTTAGCGGTGAAGCGCTTGTTAACTTCACTCCTTATAATCCAAGGAGCATCTTCCTCCAACAATTTCAAGAGAGGTTTCATCTTGATCTTAGGAGGTTCTTTCGGAAGAGACCTCCAACTCTCCGGTGCCTTCCTGAAAAATTCAGAAATATTAATAGGGAATTCAAATGAAGTAGGAGAATGTACCTTGCAAAGTTCTCCAAAGCTTGAGACAAGTTTCGTGTTGGGTTGATAATCCACCCACGAAATCTCTCTCAGTTCTGCTGGTCTTTCTTCCACCTTGACCACAATCTCAGTAATTTGGCCAAGGTTCTCTGCATCTTCCATTTCTGGTTTTGCAGATTCTTCTTCCATCTCGGTCGAGATCTCTTCCACCTCGGCCGAAGTCTCAACAGTCGGATCGAGATCCTCCACATCCTCCTCTTCCACAAAAACATCAGGAGAAGATTCCGGTCCGACCAGAGGAATGCTTGGAACGTGCAACACTTCCTTATGCTCCTCTTCCGGCTTAGCATAGGATATGGTGCTTTCCCTGAGCTCCTTCACCTTCTTCATCAACTTCTCCAATCTTGATTCGAGAGAGTCTTCAAAAGGTTGCTCATAAATGTTTTTAGGGACATTCTTCTCATCCCATATCGCAAGTTCATGTTGAATGGCCTCTTCTCTTTCCCATTCATTGTTGAACCAATAGAAGGAGTACTTCTCCTCCAAGTATTCATAATGGTCCGCCCTAGCACTTTGTCTTGCTATCCAGGCTGGATCAAATGTAGTCATCGGAAATCCTGAAAACTACAAAACTCATAGAAAGAGTAGTTACTAGCAACAGGGGCAAGTGCCCCGAAAGCAAACCGCAACCGGCTCGGTCTAGACCAAGTCCCCGGCAACGGCGCCAAAAACTTGTTCGCTCCAAACGGTGTGTGCAAGCTTTAAATTTATAACCCTAGACTTAAGCTTAAAACAAGGATGCGAACCCGCAGTGTACGGGTCAATCGTAGTAAAAGCAAGAAAATTCCAGGGGTCGATCACAGGGACTTGGTGAAACAAAGTCCAATACGGTGTGCTAATGTCAATGCTAACCACAAGAGCAATCAATACAATCAAAGATGAATAAGATGTCAAATAAAGCAAACATGCAATTCTAGGGATTAAAGCATCTAGTTGTGGTTCCAACTCAAGATCTATAGATAAGCGGACAAAGCTGAGATTTTTGCGTGGGGAAGGTGTTTCTAAAGTGGAGTAGATCACCGGGTAAGTCTCACTACACACTAATCCTAAACCGTAACTCCTATTACCGGGTAAGTCTCAAGGAATCAAGATAAAGAACTATAACCTCAAACTAACACACCATCTAAGGGAATAGAATCAACCTTTACCGGGTAAGTCTCAGGCTAACTCACAAAGATGGGATGGAAGCACACTCAAACCCCAATAAAGGATAAACCTTTATTACCTACACTTATGATCGTTGGTAAACAAACTAAGGAATTACCGGGTAAGTCTCATCCTAGGCTTGCTTTGAACCAGAAAGGTGTAATAAGAATAGGATTTGGCAAACTCTAACTCTTAACTTTCTGTTTTAGGTCGGATAAGTCACCTCGGTCAGAAGAATTCCACCCCGGCCGAGATGTTCATCAACCGAACGAGATGCTTAGGGTTAAGGTTAAAGACTCGAACTTTCAGGATCCTACTGGAATCTAAGATTATTCTATCATTGTTTTTCCCACAACCTTCAGCCAATCACCCTAGAATCACACAAGGAAATTAGCCACTCATCATCATAATGAAAGTATTAAATATATGGGAAGATGGTGAATATTTGAACAAAGAAGAATTTAATGAAAACACTTCAATAACTGAATCAAATATCACAAACAAAAGCGTTCCTTGGATAGCAATCCAACAAGACAAGACAATCAATGAGGGAATTGAAGATGATCTTACAAAAACCCTTCAAAAAGCTATAAAAGCTATAGTCTTCAATCTTCCTTCAACCTTCAAAAAGGTTCTTCAAATCTCTCCCCAAATTGGAGTAAGATGCGCTGCTGTGTCGTATGCGAGATTGCTTGCGCTGATAGCGGGTTGTTAATCGATGTATGCCGCCTCCTCAAATTGTGGAAATCCAACCCTTTTTATAGGAAAAATAAACCTCCAAAGATAATAAATCTTAAGAAGATATTATCCCATAAATATAGGTAAAATATATGATTCTGCATATCTCCTTCCTTCTAGAAGCTCAGCCCAAAAATATAAGATCACTTTCCAAAATTAAAAGATCTCTTCCAAGAATAAAATATTCTCGCCGCGTCCTAGGTATTCGCCTCGGTCGAGTCGGTGTCTCTGGATCGCCTCGGTCGAGGTGAACCTCTGGTCAACCGAGGTGATCTCACGACAGAATGTGAAATCTCTCTAATCAGCTCCAAAGTAAATCTTTAATCCATTGCTATGCTTCCTGAATGTAGCTCCAAATGACTCATGACTCCTTTTGCTCCTTTTTGATGCAAAACGTACCATATTACCTGCAATTACAACGAAACTAGGTGTAGACCTCGATTCTCGCAAAGGTAGATGAAATGGTAGTAAAATCACATAATGTACATACAAACATGCAGATTATGAAAGATAAAACGTCCAAACAAACCCCAAAATATAGACTATAATTCATGCTATCAGATAATTACCCCTATGTTTAGCATGCATATCATAGAGGATCTAGGATATTTTTCGGAATTTTTATATCATTTAATCAAGCCGTGTATATTAACCCAAAGTCGGACGACCTTAACGACTTTTGTATAAACTACGATTTTTGATTAACTCTTATAAATCCTTACCAAACCTTTCAATAAGAACTAGATTGTAGAATGAGTTCCAAGGAAGAGTTATGAAAATAACTATAGGAAAATCTTAGGGTTTTCGGAACCAGGGGTAAAATAGTCTTTTACCTTAAGAGAGCCGTTTCTGTAATTTCTCTTCATGAGATTGTGCATCTTAGAAGTTTATAACTTCTAAGAGTATGAGATGTGATTTTGATCCACGTGCCTTGTGGGACAGGCGTTGGAGTTTCTACGATTGCGGACCGAGTTGAGAAATTGAGAGTTGTGATTTGATTCAGGTAAGTCCTTGCGACTTACTTAGCTCGTTTCTGGATGTTAGTTGAGTGATAATAGTGGTGTGTGCGATGTGTGGTTATAATAACAACTTGTTAGGACGACCGTCGTTATTATGTGTTAAGGCCCAAGTGTATGTATAACGGGCCGTGACATCACTGCCCAGCTCTGCCAGGAGACTGGGAGGTTCTCTATACCCAGACCATACAGGTACACGGTGAGATGCATCGGATCCACTCCTGATGGGTACACGGGGGCGGAGGCGAGGTTTGGGAATCCCTCGTGTCACAAAATAAGTATCATTAGTAAGGGTGAATGACTTAAATGAAGATAATTAATGGATTGTTTGAAAGCATGATGAGTGTTTATTATTTTATGTGTGTGTGTGCTATTATTATTATTATTCTCCTAATGTTTAGATAACTAGCTAATGGTTGTTTTGTTGTGTTTTTAGATTTACCGCAAGTTAGAACAACAACTGAGTGATCCGGAAGTAGTGGTCAGCCGGGTCTCCGTACTCCTTAGAGTGGGGGGTTGGGTTGTTGCTTGTTGTCTTTCTCTTTTGTTAAGACAGTTAGTCTTTTCCGTTGTTTAAGTACGATAGGTTGTTAGACTTTGTTGCATTCATCTTGTTAAAAATACTTTTTATAAATTTCGGTTTTACTTATTTGTGTCTTGTTGCAAGATCCTAGTAAAATTGCTGTCAAACTGAGGTCGGGACCCATTGTGAGGTCCTAACCAGTAATATCCCGAGTTTTGAGAATTTGGGGTGTTACAACATGGTATCAGAGCCAGGTTGGCAACAATGGCACTTGAAATCTTCTGAAAGACCGAATAAGTACTTAAGCAGAACCCGAAAGGGATTTGAGTTTTAAAAAAAGACTTTTGGTTTTTCAAAGTGCAAGCATAGTCTGGTTGGGAATAGAAAGTACGGCTGACCACCACTACTACCGAGGATCTCAGTATGCTTAGTATGGACTTTAGGTTGTTACTCTCTTTGGACTTATTAGCTTGATTATAATGATAGGTGATGTAGATGAGCATATGCCGAAGATTAGTAGAAATTTATAGTTATAGTACACCCTTAATGGAGATAAGAATATGAGATCCTCATTCACTTGACACACCTAAGTTTTTGAAGGGTGTCAACGTGAGGATTAGTATGCACATCTTATGTGCATTAGGGTAGGCGAATGTTGGGCAACTCCTTCGAGCTTGCTGAGGAGCGTCGAGGCGGAAAAGTGAGGACTGAAGGACAACATCAACGAACATGGTAAGCAGGGGATTCCGAGTCAACTTAAGGGAAACAAATGAAGGTTATACATGAGAGTAGTTCCGGAAAGACATTGGATGATCGACAATTATGCAAATTGGGAGCGACATCACCTAGGTTCTTTCAAGTGTGGTGTAAAGCAACGTTACAAACAAAGTGAATACCTTCTGAAACACACATGGGCATGAAAGTCCAAGTGAAATATAGTAGCGATCCAGACAAGAGGCATTGAATCTAAGCTTACTGACGAATCAGAAGGTGAAAGTTTGAGGCTAGAAGCAGAGCGGACGATGATCACTCTCGACAAGCTACTTTCCACCACAATCAAGATGGAAACCGAGACAATAATAAGCGTAGGAGTCGCGATGAGATACCTTGTCCACCCAAATACGAAGAACAAAAGAACCGCAAAAGGGAAGCTTACAAGTTGCTAGAAAGTGGAAGGCAGATTTCACCAGCATGGAAGTGGTGTGACCTCCTAGAACACACAAGAATTACAACAAGGATCGGGATACAACAAATACCGGATTTCTATGAAGGCGGAAGTACAAGTAGCACCCCAAGAAAGGAGGGTGTAGGAGAATGGTCTGGGTGAAAAAGAGGGTCTCTAATAACTTCTCACTCACGAAGGGATTTAAGTTAATAACACTAGCAGGTCATAATATAGAACAACAAGGGGACAATAACTCGGCAAAAGAATCATGGAGAAATGCCTACAAGTTATCGTAGGAAAAGTGATAAGGCCGTTGGCGGAAGACGAAGATACAACTAGACTCGTAAGAGTATAGTGCTCTTATAGGAGTGTAAATTGTAGAAGGAGCTAAAGGAGTATAAATGGAAGAGATATATTTTCACCTGGAATATCAAACCTCAAAAGAGATGGAAGAAAAGTAAGTCTACGATCTCATAGAAGGTCAACTACAGGCTAATTGGTAACAACAAAGAATTTGCATGTGTTGGCTAACTAGTGATGGTTAGTTGACCGATAAGAAGAATAACCACAAGGTTATAAAGAAATTTTATCGACATCTGATGAATTTCTTCTGGAGATCCACGACGACAATGGTGAAGTTAAATCAATACAAGTACTAGTAGCCTGGATGATAACGCTGAATGAGTCCAATATGATAACTCTAATAAAGAAGTTAAAGAGAAGCTCTTGACGGTCGGTAATGACCATTGATGATAGTAATGGTATAAAGAGAATTGTTGTGAGTAGTTACTTACTACTGACTAAGGAAAGATACATATCAAAGTTAGTATGAAGGGATCCTTGTAAGAAGAACTAGAAGAGTAAGAAGAAACAGATAATTGTGAACATGTCCTATGTCATAGCTTTCCACACAAGTAGGACTAATGGTGCTCCTCCGAGAAAAAGGCGGGGTCAAACTGTCTAGATTGACAGGGGAAACCCTTGTGAGTAAAGATGTGACACAAAATAATTGGAATTACAAAGGCGGCACAAACATAGAGAGTATGATTTGAAGCCTTGGTGAAATGTGTGGTCGAGTCGTGAGGTGATTGCAGATGGAATCTGCATGTTGGCTAGAATAGACATGAGAAGGAGTAAAGTTGAAGGAATATATGCTGTTATATGGATCCGGTATTACCCCAATGAAAATTTAAGCTGGACTGATGACATAAGAGTTGATGAAAGTAATAAGACCAACCAACGTGGTCCAAAAGGCGTATACGAGGAAACTCAAAGGGATTTAACTATCCTATTGGTGGTAAAGATTTAAAAGAAGGTAAAACGACATGAGTATAAGGAAAACATTATAAATGCGATGCAAGGAATTTGATTTTTGTGAAAATCATAGGCATCTGATATTGGTATACAAAGGGTACAGATGACTTTGTAGTATACAGTGATGTATCCAAACTAGGCTTGGGGTGTGTTTTGATGCAGAGGGGTAAGGTCATAGCCTATGCGTCTCGACAGTTGAAGACATATGAGGAGAACTACCCCACACATGATCTAGATTTAGCTGCGGTAGTCCATGCTCTTAAGATCTGGCGTCACTATCTCTATGGGGCGACATGTCAGATCTTCACAGACCTAAAGAGTCTGAAGTACATATTCACTCAGCGGGAGTTGAATAACCGCCAAAGGCGGTGGTTGGAGTTGATCAAGGATTTCGACCTTGAGATTCTCTACCATCCTGGAAAGGCGAATGTAGTTCCTGATGCTTTGAGTCGGAAGACGCCTCGGGAGGAGGCAATAGCCGGTCGACAGTACAACCGCAGTTGTAGAGAGATTTGGCTTGGTTAGAGGTAGAGATTCACGTTCTAGATACAGTCCATCAGTTGGCTACCTTGGAGTTACTTCCTGATCTGTTAGGTAAGATCCGAAAGAAGTAGGATACCTACCCGACTTTGACCAGGATCCGAGACAGAATATCTCGAGATGAGGCACCTCAGTCCACGATTGGTGTTGATGGAGTGATGAGACATCAGGACCGTATTTGTGTATCATCAGACAGTGAGTTGAGATAGAGGATATTAGGTGAGGTTCATGCTACCCCATACGCAGTACATCCCGGAGCGAGTAAGATGTACAAGGATGTGAGACGTTCCTTCTGGTGGGGTAGTTTGAAGCCCGACGTGGCTCGGTATGTAGCTCAGTGTGCGACCTGTCAGCATGTCAAGATTGAGTATTGCAGGTCCGGAGGAGAGCTCCACCTACTACCAATACCACAGTGGAAGTGGGAGGATATATCAATGGATTTCGTTAAGGGATTGAGACTCAACAGAGGTTTTGATGCTATTTGGATGGTAGTAGACCGTCTGACGAAGATCGCACATTTCATTCCGATTAAAGAGACGTGGCCGGTAAGTCGTCTAGTTGAGGAGTTTACCAGACATATTGTTCTCCATGGAGTACCGAAGACTATCATCTCCGACAGGGATGGACGTTTCACCTTGAGATTTTGGCAGCAGGTACATACTACTTTGGGGACGAGTCTCCACTTCACCACTACTTATCACCCACAGACCGACGGTCAGTCTGAGAGGACTATCAAGACAATAGAGGACATGTTGCGGGCCTGTGTACTGGATTGGGGAAAGGTGTGGCCAGATCACCTTCCACTCTTAGAATTTTTGTATAATAACAGTTGGCACGCGTCTATTGGGATGGCCCTTTATGAGGCTTTGTACGGGCGGAGATGTCGCATGCCATTGTGTTGGGATGAGCCTAGCAGAGCTGATGGAGTAGCTCTAGATCAGATACATGATAATATCGCTCGGATTGCCCTAATCCGAGAGCGGATTTTAGCAGCTCAGAGCCGTCAGAAATCCTACGCCGACAAAAGGCGTCGACCCTTGGAGTTTAGAGTGGGTGCACATGTGTGGTTGAGAATGTCACCGACGAGAGGAGTCCGGTGTTTCGGCATTAAGGGGAAGCTAAGTCCCGATAGGTCAGACCTTTTGAGATCTTGGAGAGAGTCGGAGAGGTTTCCTACCGTTTAACACTACCGCCGAGAATAGAGGGTGTCCATCCGGTCTTCCATGTATCTCAGCTGAGAGAGTACATCCCAGACCCGAGGCACGTCGTCAGCCACGAGGATCTGATAGTTGAGCCGACCACACTTTTGTTGAGTACCCGGTAGCTGTCCTAGAGCGCAGTACTAGACGTCTACGGTCCAAGGAGATACCGATGTTGAGGATCCAGTGGTCTAGACGAGGAGCTGATGAGGCCACTTGGGAGACAGAGGAGAGTATTACGCGTAATTATCCCGAGTCTTTTGCAAGGTTAGCTGCTACTTCTGTACCGACGAGTTAGTACTCGGACGTTGTGTTGTTTGACTTTTCATGTTTTTACCTTGAATTGAGTGATTGTGTTTTATGTGATGTGTGCCTAAGTATAATGATTGAGTAGTTGCCTGCAAGAAAACAAGTTTTAGTGAGACCAAGTTATACAAATTTATTTTTGGAAGTCGTTTGATTGGATACATCATTCTAAGTTTCGGGACGAAACTTATTTTAAGGGGGCACTAATGTAATACCCGGAAATTTTATTTCCGTTTAATACCGGGTCAAACCAGTTTTTTTTTTTAATTTATTCGTTGAAATTTCCTAATTATACCTAGGGTTTTACGAGAACACATTTTATCATTTTATGTACTCTTCTAGTCACATAAAATAACGAATTTTATCAAACCCTAATCTAAGTCATTACGACGTCTTTTCTCGAGGTCATGACAAGGTCGAGACGAGGCTATGACAAAGCCGGACAACCTTGTGACAAGGTCGGACCACAATTGACAGCCATGACGTGCGGCCCAATTTTGTACTTGCTGCTTATTGAATCCTCACTTCAGCCCACTATGTAATTTGTTTGGGTCGGCCCAATCACTTGAAAGAATCAGCTACATCCAGCTGTTACATTCTTAACTCCCATTAACCTAATTTAATTTCAGCCTAATTAAACCCTAATCACCCATATCTCTATTAGGAGTAACCTTAATGAAAACCGTCACCTTCCTACGACAATCACGCAGCAAACGCAACGTGAAGAAGCCAGCCTCTGTACTTCCGCCATCCTCGCGCCAGTGCCGGTGGAGCAAGACAACCAGGGTTCCCGACTGAAGAGCCGTCAAAAACTCGAGACTCTATTCCGGACGGTAGCACCGGTAAGGTCTCATTGCCCCTTTCGAGTCACCTCTTTTTCCGTCTATGTTGTTGAACCGTAAACCTTCATCGAACACCAGGCCAGTGAGAAGCGACCCTTCCATCCGGAACCGCAGACGTGCAGATCCTACGACCTTGGCCAAATGAACCCGGCTGAAGAGAAGGTCTCGCGACCGCCGGACAGCCCTGCGTCTTCATCTTCATCAGGAACCATAGCCACCTCCGACCTTCTGTATTCACGACGTACGGTAAGCTCCCCTTCTGCCTTGTCCATCACTAGTGCCCAATAGTCTAGAGTATAACCCCAACTTGCATACTGCAGTGGCGTATATCAACCTCCTCGCCATTTCCGATTTCGGACCAACAACAGTGGGACTTGGGACAAAACTCTACTACCGGTAAGTCTCCTAGGTACCTCTTTATGTGCAACCATACTGTACAGAGTGTGATGGGCAGTTAGATCCAAGCTAATTGTGCAGGATAAGATTCTAGAGGAAGGGTGTGTGTTTTTGTCACTATGTGTTCAACCTAGGATGTGTGGATTAGGGTGTACAGATTTTAGTGTTCAGTGAGACTCGAACTAGGGACCTCTGGATAGATTTAATAGTGTTTTATGTTGCCAAGAAGAATCGAAGTTAAGACCTTCTGCACACCTTATTATTTCAGCTTTGACCTGCTGACTTTAGGATCTATTTTCGATGGCTTAGATCGAGAATCCACCGTTGAAATTTTGATATATTGTAGATAGAAATATGAAGTTTACAGTGTTAAATTTTGGGAGAAAGTTAACGGCCGGATTAGAACTTATAAGGTCTCAAAGTAAAGCCGTTGGGCTGTTTTTACAGTAAAGGAAAATTGACTAAGTATGGGAATTCTAGTTTTTTTTTTCCAACTTTGGAGATTTATGGGAGAGTTGTGATTAAGTATTTGTGAGAGATAATTACCCCTATGTTTAGCATGCATATCATAGAGGATCTAGGATATTTTTCGGAATTTTTATATCATTTAATCAAGCCGTGTATATTAACCCAAAGTCGGACGACCTTAACGACTTTTGTATAAACTACGATTTTTGGGTAACTCTTATAAATCCTTACCAAACCTTTCAATAAGAACTAGATTGTAGAATGAGTTCCAAGGAAGAGTTATGAAAATAACTATAGGAAAATCTTAGGGTTTTCGGAACCAGGGGTAAAATAGTCTTTTACCTTAAGAGAGCCGTTTCTGTAATTTCTCTTCATGAGATTGTGCATCTTAGAAGTTTATAACTTCTAAGAGTATGAGATGTGATTTTGATCCACGTGCCTTGTGTGACAGGCGTTGGAGTTTCTACGGTTGCGGACCGAGTTGAGAAATTGAGAGTTGTGATTTGATTCAGGTAAGTCCTTGCGACTTACTTAGCTCGTTTCTGGATGTTAGTTGAGTGATAATAGTGGTGTGTGCGATGTGTGGTTATAATAACAACTTGTTAGGGCGACCGTCATTATTATGTGTTAAGGCCCAAGTGTATGTATAACGGGCCGTGACATCACTGCCCAGCTCTGCCAGGAGACTGGGAGGTTCTCTATACCCAGACCATACAGGTACACGGTGATATGCATCGGATCCACTCCTGATGGGTACACGGGGGTGGAGGCGAGGTTTGGGAATCCCTCGTGTCACAAAATAAGTATCATTAGTAAGAGTGAATGACTTAAATGAAGATAATTAATGGATTGTTTGAAAGCATGATGAGTGTTTATTATTTTATGTGTGTGTGCTATTATTATTCTCCTAATGTTTAGATAACTAGCTAATGGTTGTTTTGTTGTGTTTTTAGATTTACCGCAGGTTAGAACAAGAGCTGAGTGATCCGGAAGTAGTGGTCAGCCGGGTCTCCGTACTCCTTAGAGTGGGGGGGTTGGGTTGTTGCTTGTTGTCTTTCTCTTTTGTTAAGACAGTTAGTCTTTTCCGTTGTTTAAGTACGATAGGCTATTAGACTTTGTTGCATTCATCCTGTTAAAAATACTTTTTATAAATTTCGGTTTTTCTTATTTGTGTCTTGTTGCAAGATCCTAGTAAAATTGTTGTCAAACTGAGGTCGAGACCCATTGTGAGGTCCTAACCAGTAATATTCCGAGTTCTGAGAATTCGGGGTGTTACAATATTCTATAATCTAATGGTTAAAGTAAGTAATTGGTTGAATATATTTTTATATTTTTAATATGATTTTTAAGTAATTGTTTGAATATATTTTAACATTTTTGATATGATTTTTAAGTAATTGTTTGAATATATTTTTATATTTTTGATATGATTTTTAGTATAAGTTAACTATTGATATGCATAATATTAAAATAACTAATGACATTAAATAGATTTATAAGATAATAAAATTATACTTTACATTGACTACCTAATGTAAAACTTTAACTTTTACAAATTTTATCAAACTCTCATAATTTTCATAAAACTTTGTATATTTAAAGTAGTAAGTAAATACTAATATACTATATAAGTTGTAACAAATGAACATAATCAATGTATTACCTTGACTAACTAAAATATATTATTAAGTTGTAAATGAGATTAACTTATCAAAAGATTATTGAGATCAACATACAATCATATTTATAAAAATTTATATCTTAAAAGTAGATCATCTTATAATAAAAGATTATTATGAACATTTGTTCATTTAAACGAGATCAGTTTATAATAAAGATTATTATCGAGACCAACTTATAATCATATTCATAAAAATCTATATCTTAAAATGAGAACAACTAATAATAAAAGATTATTATTGAGACCAACTTGTACATGTATAAGTTGTAAATAAAGACATGATTATATTTATAAAGTTTTATATCTTAAAATGTCTAACACCCCAAATTTTCAGAACTCGGGAAACTACTAGTTTGGACCTCACAATGGGTCCCGACCTTAGTTTGACAACGACATCACTAGATCTTACAACAAGGCACAAATATAGTAAAACAATTTGAAATCAATAAAGGTTAAAAAGATTAATGTATACATGGATCAACCTTACAAGACATAAATATAACATATTGTGCATGCAAAAATGGAAAGACTCTCCCTTCCATCTAAATGAGTACGTGGACCCGACTGACCATCTACTCCGGATCTCTCTACAATTGTCTTAACTTGCAAGACATCAACAACGACGGATAAACTGTTAGCTAACATTCTATATATCAGAATAACAATAATTGTAAGATCTTGTTTTTGGCCTTCACCGCCCCCGCGGTAAAGGGAGTCAGTCGCCCTTGCAGCAGGGAAAACCGCCCCTGCGGTTTTGCCCCAGATGGTCCCGATCTGTTTTATTCCGTTTTTATTTCCTTCCATAGATAGAAGTTCCGATCTTCTATCTTATGGGCCGACTTTCCTATCATGTTCTTAACCCTAGAACGTCTTTCCTTCTATATTTTCACCCCTTTCCTATAAATTCCCTCTTTCTCTTATTTTTCGCGTTTCTTGCATATGTTTTCTTTCAACCTCGAAAGTTGTAGCCTTCTTCCCCTGTGATCTTGCTAAACGTGTAAGTCTTCTTCCTTCTCTGAGTTCTTCATCACGTTCATGAGTTGTTGCATGCCTTTCCCTTCTATTTCGGTTTCTTCTTTCGTTCTTCCTTTTCTTCTTCTCCAAGAATCAAGTTTGAACCTTGATTCTTGTTGCCGTTCCCGTTGGTGATTCGTTGTTGTTCTCAGACTCCCTTGGTTGAGTCTTGACGTGTTTGGATCAAAGGAACCGAGCTTTGGATCCTTTGCTGTGAGTTTCTATCAAGAGAAACCCCGACAGTCGTTTTTTTCAGTGCACCACCCCCGTGCCTCCTCCTTGCCGCCCCCGCGGATCTTGCCCAGCGCCACCCCTGCGGTGTTGTCTACCTCCCCTACGGTTTTCCCTCTGATGCTCCCGTCTTTGGTGAGTTGCTTCCTTCCTTGCTTCCCTCGTTCCTTTCCTTGGCTTATGATGTTGTTGTTGACCCTTAGTGATCTGTAAGACTAAGGTTGAGACCTTAGCTTGTGGAGATCTCTTAGAGATCATTGAGACTAGAAGTTATAAACTTTTAGCAACCGTTTCGTTCCTGATTTGTGCTGTCTTGTGTGAACAAGATTTCCTTCCTCATTTCTTGCGGGAAACTGAGTTGTTGTTTGATCTACAAGTTACCTTAGAGTGAGGTAAGTCCCCTGGACTTACTTAGCTTCATTCCATATATTGGTTTATGTGTATTGGCTTGTTTGCGTTGTTATTATTGTTGTTAACGGATAACCGGACTAGGATTGACCTTTATAACCGTAATTGGCCCAAGTGTATGATAACCGGGCGGTGACCACTTGTCTAGTTCTACATGAGACTAGGAAGTGCTCTTGCAACCCAGGCTTGTAGGTAACGGATAATACTGGTCTGTTCCTGTTGGTAGACAGATTCGGAGGCGAGTTTTTGGGGATTCTTGTGTGACAAAAGAAGTTGAATTAGTAATGGATAACTTAACGAAAGATAATAACCGGTTGAGTACAAGCATGATATATTGTTACATTACCTTATGTGTGTTGTGCCTTTACGTTCTTTCTGATATCCAGAATGTTAGCTAACAGTTTATACCGATGTTGTAGATATTCCGCAGGTTAGGGATGTTGTTGAGTGATCCGGATGGTGTGGTCAGCCGGGGTTCCCGTACATTATAGGACGGGATCGGGTTTATATTTCTGTTGTTGTTTTCCCTTTGTTTTGAACTCGGTTGCGAGTCTTTTATGCTTCTTTTGTTTAAACCTTTTGTTTTATATTGAGTTTTGGTTTCATTTCTTTGTGCCTTATTGTAAGATCCGTTGTGTCATTGCTACTCTGAGGGTCGGGACCTATTGTGGGGTCCTAGCCCGTAACGCTTCGAGTTCTCAGAACTTGGGGTGTTACAATAATAGAACATACATACATACATACATACATACATACATACATACATACATACATACATACATACATACATACATACATACATACATACATACATACATACATACATACATACATACATACATACATACATACATACATACATACATACATACATACATACATACATACATACATACATACATAAGGTAATATAAAACACATATCATGCTCACACAAGAACCGTTATTATCTTTCATTAGGTGATTCACTTTACTAATTCAACTTCTTTTGTGACACGAAAATCTCACAAAACTTGCATCTGTCCCCTTTCACCAATCAGGACTTGATCCGATGCATATCATCATATCCTGTTGGATTGGTCGCAGAGAACCTCCCAATCTCCCCATTTTGAGTTGGGCAAGTTGTCACCGCTTGATTATCATACACTTGAGCCAAACAACATAAAAGGTCATTCTAGCAAGTTCTTATTATAAACACACAAGCACACACCACCATTACAGTTACTCTAACACACAAAAGTTAGCTAAGTAAGACCAAGGGACTTACTTGTCTCAAGATAATCCTATCTATAACCCTCTCTCAGATTCCCATAGGAAGAACTCGATGCGTGAACAACAAGGCACACAATCAACTACTATTAAATATGCTAGAAGTCCTCAACTTCCCATCTCAATGATCTCTACAAGATCATATAGTAACATTTCCAATCCTAGTCTCAAGATCCTCACAAGATCAACAACAACATAACACTCTACGTCTTCGAAAAGCTTCTTCACACCACCTAAGGCATTCAACCACAGATGAACTCACAACCACTAGCTGACAATCACACTAGTTTTGTTAGGTTCCAACCTAGCATGACACTACTCTAAAACCGATAACTACAACCAAAAGGAAACGACATATCAAAGATGGATACTCACTGGAGGGATACCACTGCTACGGCAAAAGGAGGCACGACCGTGGAGGGGTGGTGTCGGCACGACCGGCTCAAGATGGATTCCGTGCCTGCGGCTTGTCCGGCCGCACCCGCGGCTCGGCCTACCACACCAACGGATTGGAGATTCCGCACCTGCGGTCTGGAACGTCTGGCACATCTGCGGCTAGGGTTGAGGCGCACCCGCGGTGCTGTTTCCTCCTGCTATTGCGCGATGGCAAAGACAAAAGACGAAGGTCTGCTGAAGGCTATGGTTGTTGGGGCTCGTAGACACAAACAAGATTGAAGGAGGCTCGTTGATGGATCGAAGACAACAATCTAGAGGAGGGTCAACTACTATGTGCCCGCTTGAAGATAAAGGTCGAGGAAGAACGTCTACTGCGGGTTGTAGACTCTGACGACACTAGGAAGGGGAGGAATTGAAGGGGCACCGCTCTACTGTTGGTGTCGGCGGCGTGGACAGTAGCTCCGGTGTACCGATGAGGAGGATGAAGTGGTAGAGATGCGGAGAAGAAGAAGGCTTGGCAGTTCACGTGAATTAGAGGAGAGGAGGGTTAGGGTTTGGAGTAGAGGCGAGGCGAAAGAACAAAACATAAGGGAGAAAAAGAAAGGCCGCTAAGATACATAGGAAGAATGAGCATCAATCAACCTCCTAATGGGTCCAAATAGCCTACTTATGACGGGCCTCGAAGGCATACACCTCACAGCCCAAAAGGCTACAAAGGGGGATGAACGAAAAAATTAAGCCTAGAAACCTCACATAAAATGATAGATTTTATGTAGGTGATTTATAGAAGACCAATAAAAACACTTGGAGCGATAAAGAATATATAACCGTGATACTCCGTATCACCAAAGATAAAGGTAGGAAGATGGAAGAGGTACAAAACCAGGTCAGGTCCGGTTTGCCTCGGAATTCATCGGGAATAAAATTTTAAGGTGTTACATCAATTCCTCCTAAAAACAAGTTTTGCGCCAAAACTTAGATAACGCTGATCCTCTCGGTCTTACACGCCGAGGTATACACACAAGTTATCAAGAAGGCATCATCCTTCTAAATTATACACCTGCTTTAGACATACTGGCACATCAAGATCTTAACAAGGTCACCTATCGCATTCCCGCTCGAAACATATCAACACATAAAATCACATAAGTACATAATCTCAACAGAACAGAGTTGGGACTAATCCGTCAGGCTTCCCGATGTAACTAGCTCAACATTGAACTCCGGATAGTTCCTCGGGATAAGTCGACTAAGTGGTTGTTCAATCAACCATTGATTTTTCCAAAATTTAATGACATTCACTAGAAACCTGACTCAGTTTCTGGTATGAGATTCATGGTTCTCTTCCATTGTCAAGATGTGTTCATCACAACATTCACGGCTCCGACATTTGCTCTACCATCTTCGTTTAAGTTGAGAGCGAGGGAATTTGTGAAGAAAGAGCTTAGTGTATAGTTCAAACGTGTATATAAATTTCAAACAACATGCTCACTAGTGTTTAATGGCAAAGTAAATCATAGTGTCAAATCACGTCTATGTATTTTACAATCAAAAAAAGTTCAAGATCATGGTTAAAACCACAAATTTGGTTTGGATTCGGAAAAATAAAACAAAAGAGCTACTTGTTTAAAACAATGATTAATTTTTTCGAAAGTCAAATGTAACGTAAACCGTGGTTTTAAACGATGATTTAGGATGTATTTAGTTAGGTTGTTGGGGCGGTTTTTATTAGATTCATGGTTGGGGTTGTAAAAAAATAAGGATGTTTAGTTAGAGTTTCAGGGTTGGGGAAGAAAACTAGATTTGTGGTTTTTGGTATTTGTGGAATCTACCCAAACAAGGTTTTGTGAGTTTTGGGTTGTAGTCGAGA
Organism: Fagopyrum esculentum; assembly: GCA_033239045.1. NCBI lineage: Eukaryota > Viridiplantae > Streptophyta > Magnoliopsida > Caryophyllales > Polygonaceae > Fagopyrum > Fagopyrum esculentum. The sequence continues at coordinate 41,728,262 of BSUD01000001.1, read as the reverse complement.
AAATAATACATGTTGTAACCTTCTTTCCCAATTCGTCTTCACCACGGTCCCTATTCTCTGCTTTAGACAAAATTCAACTTTGGTATCGAAACAATTAGGTTATGTTTCTATTTAATTTCGTATGATTCGATTGATTTCATGGCGGAAACAGATGATTTCTTTGTCTTTCCCTTTTTCTCCATTGAAAATTGTTGAAATCGGATTTACTGGTGGCATGATATATTTAGGGTATTTTGGTTTTTTATCGAATCAAAACCTATTTAAAACCATTTAACTAAACACGAATATGAATCACGAATTTACAAAAACACTCGCTTACAACCGTAACCACAACCCTAACTACAACCGCAAACACAAACACAACCACAACAACGAATCCGAGATTTTACTAAACAAGCCCTTAGTCATTCCACCGCAACTAATGAACATAATTAAGGTAAGGTACAAGTAATTACTAATTACCATCCCTCCAAATACCAACATTTATAAAGGTCGCTGTTATTTAGCGCATTTTTTTTACTAACAACGAACATTTGTCCGTTACGGACAAATGTGCGTTATTTAGTATATGTATTAAAATTGTCCGTCACGGACAACATAAGTTTGTCCGTGACGGACAAATTACCTTGTCCGTGACGGACAAGGTTTTACACTAGAATACGCAAACGTTCTGTCCGTCACGGAAGTTATCTGTTCGTGACGGACAGATGTTGTTTGTCCGTGACGGACAGTTCTTTGTTGTCCGTCACGGACATCACATTACATCAAAACTTAAGATTTACAACTTATATTTGTATCTTTTAAATCAACCAATAATGAGTAATACATATTATATACACCTTTATTAAATTAATGAGTTTATTTTACTATAGTAACATTTTCGTCAAATATTAATTTAGTAACATCTTTGAATGATCATAACGAGTTATAACGAACATAATGACATAAAAATATCAACTTAACGTTATTGAAAGGATTATAAATTCCTTTCAAACAAAATTACATTATTGAAAGCCATATAAAGTTTCAAGAAATGAACGTGACTTTTGTTCAAAGTTTTACGATTTCATGACAAACATATCTTGTTTCAAGAAATAAACGTTTCTTTCGTTCAAAATTTATAGATTTTGTAACGAACATATAAATGTTCAATAAATAAAACGTTACTATCATTCAAAGTTTTAAGATTTGATATCGAACATATAAAGTTTCAAGAAATAAACGTAACTTCCTATCATACATATCTACGATCAAATCAAAGTTATGTTATTGAAAGGATTTAAACTTTCTTTTACAAAAGACGATCAAATCAAAGATATTTTATTCAAAGGATTAACATTTTCTTTCAACAAAGAAATCAAACTTACTTACAAACATAACAATTACAAAGTATTCAAAGTTTCAATATCAATGTTACATTTTTAAACCTGACGTTGAACTTCAAACATAAATACGATCAAATCAAAATAGCGTTATTGAAAAGATTTAAACTTTATGATAAAACAAAAGACAATCAAATGTTTGTTATTCAAAGGATTACAAATTTCTTTCAAACAAACCAAATTTTAGAACTTTAATCAACAAAATAGTCATATTACAAATATTCACTTTGTCCGTCACGGACAAAGGCCATTTGTCCGTGACGGACTGATTTAATGTTTTTACTAAGTAATGCCCATTTGTCCGTTACGGACAAATGGGTATCTATATATACTACTAAACTAGACTACACTTATGCTGACGTGTCATTCTCACAAATTTTGTAGGGTTAAATATTTTTGTAATTAACTTATTAAACCATAAAATAAAATTTTATTAATCCAAAAATAAAACAAAATTTTGTAAAATTAACTAACAAGATCTCCTAAATATTTTAAAAACAATTTGGCTTACGTATTTCTTTTATTTTTAAGCCGTCGAAATTTAAGTAATTTATTTATTATTTATTGGAGATTTTTATTTTTTTCTTAATTTATTTTTTTCTTAATTTATTTTTTGAAACAATTTGGTTTACTAGGCTTTTTCTAGTTTTGTGTTTAGTAAATGTACCCCTTGAGATAAGAGTGTGTAAAGTTTGAAAATATGTACAAAAGGTTGGGGTACATTTACTTAATTAAAACATTAAAAATCCTAGTTACTACTTTAGTTTTTCAAAAAGCCTAGTTACCAAAATTGCCCCTTTATTTTTGAAGGATTATAAGTTCAATTTATTTACGCTAAAAATTTTCACGAAATTCCCTATCCCACATCGATTATAAGTAAATTTGACAGTTTGATAACTTGTATAAATAGAGGGTTTGAAGATTAAACAAATCACACATTTCTTGGCCTTTTGGCTAAGTTAAGTATAATTTTTATTCATAACAGATTAATATCTGTTTTGTGAGTCGTTGACCTGCTGTTTTGTGGTCACTGACCTACTGTTTTGTGGGTCGTTGGCCTACTGTTTTGTGGGTCGTTGGCCTACTGTTTTGGAAGTCGTTGGCCTACTATTTGGGGGGTCGTTTTGGGTCGCTAAGTATTTTCAGCGATTTTTTGCTAAGTTGAAGTATAATTTTTATTCATAAATTAATATCCGTTATATGAGTCGTTGACCTACTAAAAGTGATGGTTTGAGAACTTGTAAAATTAACTAACAAGATCTCCTATATAATTTAAAAATATATTGGCTTACGTATTTCTTTTATTTTTAAGCCGAAAAGCCGTCGAAATTTAAGTAATTTATTTATTGGGAAGATTTTAATTTTTTTTCTTAATTTATTTTTGAAGGATTATAAGTTCAATCTATTTAGGTTAAAAAATTTCACGGAATTCGCTTTCCCACATCGATTATAAGTAAGTCTGACCTTTTGGCTAAGTTAAGTATAATTTTTATTCATAACGGATTAATATCTGTTTTGTGAGTCGTTGGCCTACTGTTTTGTGGGCCGTTGGTCTACTGTTTTGTGGGTCGTTGGCTTACTGTTTTGGGGGTCGCTAAGTATTTTCAACGATTTTTAGCTAAGTTGAAGTATAATTTTATTCATAAATTAATATCCGTTATATGGGTCGTTTGACCTACTAAAAGTGATGGTTTGAGAACTTGTATAAATAGAGTAGGTTAATAAGGGATATTGAAGATTAAACAAATGATACATTTTTTGGTCTTTTAGCTAAGTTAAGCTATAATTTTTATTCATAACGGATTAATATATGTTTTATGGGTCTTTGACCTACTTTTTTATGGGTCGTTTACTTACTGTTTTCAGCGAATTTGCTATCCCACGTAGATTATCAAGTAAGACTGATACTTTGAGAACTTGAAAAGCGTTTATAATTGTCTAAATTAATACTAATTTATCCGTTATTGTATGAAATTTTGTTTAATTTTATATTATAGAATTTTTTAACATAATTATATTTCGGGTTCCATTTAGATAATTATTATATATTAAAGTAATTTAGTTATAAGTCTATAACGGAGTTGTGCATTGTAATTTTTTTTAAAAAATTGTGCATTGTATAAGAATTAAATTTATGAAGTGTAGAATAATAAGAAGTTCTTTATTTGTGACTATTTTTTCGTTTGAGAATAATCAAATCCGAGTCATTATTATAAAATTTCATAAATATATCTTAAGTTCGTACAACTAATATTATAAAGATACCCGCACAAGGTGGGGGCTATACACTAGTTACTTAGTAAAAACAAATGCGCTAAATAACCTGCACGTTTATAAATTACTTAAAATTTGATAAAATGAAAAAAAAGGTTCAAACATGTAGAACAAATGAGATGCACCGATCTAAGATATGCAGGATAGTGGACCACCTTGTGACCTTGACGTCTCAGATGACCCCATGAAATTACCTCAAAACGAGATGCTAAGCCCATAATCCTCTCCACTGATCGCCCAACCTCGTCAGGAGGGCAAGATTAAACAAAGCTTTCCAAATTAAACAAGAATATATGCAACTTCACACTCCATGACAGAACTGTGCAGTAAGTGAGTAGTCAACATAAACACAATAGAAATTCAAAGATCTTGAAAGATGCAAATGAGGAAAAACTACAGAAACAAGTTGTTTTACTTGTTCAGTCACTGTACACCTTCATTTTGGGCAATACATAAACGAACACTTTGCAGGGAAAAATGATTGGCTAACACAGTTAGTCGTATGCTTGTAAGGTATCAACAATCATCGCACAACTCCTCTTGTTTCATTAGCTCAGTGATGGCCGCCGTATGAGAGATGAGAAGAATCCACTCTGTTTCTCCTTGCGACTATCCTCATCTGCAGCCTGTAAGCAAGTGCATCCTATGAATTTCATGTCCAGGGACAAGTAGAGTTTCAAAGGAATTGGCACTCATACCACAAACACAATAAACATTCTCACCAGTTTCATCAAGTAATTACAGCGTTAACAATATTGTCGTTTTCCTTCTACCAAATTTGCAGTTATATGAGATCAAATATATTAGGGATATGAATCACACAAATAGTACTGTTTGGGTACTTTTTTTAGCATAACAATGGGTTAACGTTTCAAACAGGTTAGGCAGCAAGTTCATGAACTTAAATAATAACCACATTTTGTAATGATATTTTGTTAAAATTTTATGAAAGAACTTGGTCACGTAGACTCTTTTTTTATTTTATTTTTATTTTGTATACTCTTTAATTTTTACCACTTGTATTAATTGTCCCCTCTATTTAAAAAAAAAGAAACAGACATATGAATTTTGCTTTGTTACGGAATTGCTAACTTGTGTTTTTTATTTTCTTTTGTTTTGTTTTGCCCTTATTTTCTGGTATTTAATTTTTGGTATGAAATTCGTCCCCGACAATTCATTCCAGAAAATTCGTATTTTCTTTTTTATTTTCTGGTTGAGTTTATGGTGTGATTTTTGGTATGAAATTCATACCAGAAAATTCATACTTTCTTTTTTATCAGTTTTCCATGAAACAGCACCAATCTTAAGAGTAACAATCACACTGATGATTCGAGGAGAGCTCGGAGGATGAGAGAGAAAGCTCAGATTCTAGTTATGACTCTGAAATTGAGGATAATTGTTCAGCGTAATGGAAAGAAGGGTAGCAGTAAGGTGAAATCTGTGTCCAAGAAGAAGCATAAATCAAACGATGAAGATTCCGATTCTGGGGAGAGGAAGAAGAGGGGTAGGTCTAACAAAAGAACCAGCATGAAGAAGTCAGAGACGAAGAAGATGAAAGTAGAAGAGAAGTAAAGAGAAGAGTAGAAAGAGAGATGAACCGAGAAGGAGCGTCGCCGTTAGGGGTGTAATGTGAGACAAGCTACTCGGGCTCGGCTCGTCAAAAGGCTCGGCTCGAGCTCGTTCACTTTCTAAACGAGCCAAGCTTTTAGGCTCGGCTCGTTCGGCTAAAATAACACTATTAGGAGCATTATTTTAGCCGAGCTACTCGGGCTCGGCTCGTCAAAAGTTCGGCTCGAGCTCGTTCACTTTCTAAACGAGCCAAGCTTGAGCACATTTTAAAGCTCATATAAATTTTAGACTCGGTTTGGGCTCGGCTTGTTTATAAACGAGCCGAGCTTGAGCATGCCGATGCTCGGCTCGTTCGGCTCGTATTACACCCCTAGTCGCCATCACAACAGGAAGAGTAGGAAGGAGAAGAGTAGGAAGGAGAAGAGGCGGAGGAGCCACCGCCACTCTCTCCTAGACGTCATAAGAGGAAGCATAAGAGGGCATCACCCGATTCCGATTCTAATGTTAGTGGCTCAGATGTTCCGGTGGCGTGGTGCTCCTTCCGGTGGCGTGGCAACTCCGATCAAAAAAAAAAAAAAAAAACAA
>BSUD01000001.1:41671484-41721651 GCA_033239045.1 Fagopyrum esculentum | reverse complement strand
AAGAACCCCCCCCCCCCCCGGCATTTACAGTGTGTTCGGCATCGCCATTGTTCGGGATTATTCGGAGTAATATTATTTAGTGGTAATATTTAAAGCAAAAAATTAATCCAATTGCACTTGGATTATCGATTATTTGAGAGATTATTGGGGATAAGAATACCCAATATAATCTAGCTTTTTTGCAAACTGACCATTAGTGGTAATTGAATATATGAAATTTTAATTTTGTTCAATTTTGAGCTGTTTTTGATGAATTAAATCTTTAACCAAGTTAGGAATACATGAATTGATTACAACAATTTGGCATCTTGACAATCAAAATATACAAAATAAATTTTTTTACTATGCTGACATGTTGATCGCGTTAAGTCTAGCTCACATTGGCAGTCAATATGGAAATTACGTTTTCACGTTGGGAGCTAATGTGTAAACAAAGTTTTCATGTTCAGAGTCAATATGAAAACATTTTCATGCCGGGAGCCAATGTAAAAACAATGTATTCACGCTGAAAGCCATTGTGAAAATAACATTTTCACATTGTCAATCAGCCAATGTGGACATAACATTTTCACATTAGGTTAATGTGGCATTTTCACATTAGAATTCAACATGAACGAACCGTTCTTACGTTGATTGTCAATGTGGCTAACTTATGATCAAGTCGGACACCATCATAGGTCGATTATTTACAATTTACGGTAAATTTAAGCTACAACTTTCGTTTTCAGTATGTTGTGACATGAATTTTCATGTTAAAACTACTGAAAACAATTAAAGGTCAGCATGAGATTAAAACTCCATGGTATGATTGCCAGCTTAAGAGTTGTTTAGCATTTATTGTATGAAACCATCGTGCAATCAGAGAAGAAAGAATGAATACTTTGATACTGGAAGCAGAGCACACAAAGGAAAAGACAGCATTTACCTCCTTGGCTATTTCTTGCAAGATCTCTATAATCTCAGAGAAGTCAGGTCTCGGTGCTGGATCTTGTTCCCAACATCTTTCAAGTAGCACAACAAGCTTGGGATTAGTGCCCTTTGGGATTGGTGGACGCAGATTCTGTTAGCAGTTTCAGAACTGACTGTCAATTATGAAACTACGGAAACGGATTAAATGCTTCATACCAAGTTTGAACCAATTCACTTGACCAATCTTGGATGAGTGATGACATTTGAGAGATACTCAATTTAGCTCCCATCTCCTAAAACATACTCTCATGTCCAAAATTTCCGGCTTCAAAGAAGTGTTAACTTCATTTATGCGTGTATGAAATTAAGAGCCAAATGTTTTGTACATGACAGGGAGTTATAGACATAATCACTTTACCTTTTGCACCACCCCAACAGCTGCCTGTAATGGTGTTAAATGCTCATACGGGAGCTGGAATTCAAAGATTACAAAGCTTATATCAATTAAACAAACACGTAACGAAGAGAGCGAATGCCAAATTTTAAGCTGCGGAGCAATACCTTCCCTGTAAGCAACTCCCATAGCACGACACTGAAACTGAAAACATCAGCCTTGTGATCATATGGCTTATGTTCAATGACCTGGAATTCATAGGTAAAGAAAGTATTATGCATTAAGCAAAGTAAAGCACGTTCTAACTCAACTCGGATGCATATTCAAATGAAATTGTAACCCTGGTAGAAGGGTCTAGAATCAATACTGTTAGGCTGTGAGTTTGGATGCTAATTCAAATGTTGGTAACCTAGAAGAAGGGTAGTACTATAGATGAGGACTTAGTCCTATTAGCTTCTTGTCCAGAAAAATAATCTTGTAAGTGGGCATTTGCCTTAGGAACCTTTTAGGCGTTCTGCCTACTGGTTTTGGGGAGTAAACTCGACGGTTTAATTCCTTGGCTCTGGTTTACTTCTGTTTCTACTGTGTCATTGCGCATTAGTGTTCATTTGTCGTTTCCGATTTAGGCTCTATTTTAAAGCATCACAAGTCAAACATGTACTCAATTAGCAGAAACGTCAAAGTAGACATGTGGGTAAGGATTCACATTGCTTGCGTACATTTCCTATCACATAATGACTGCAGCTTACTTCTCATCTGACAAAGAATGAATAATATAACAGATCCCAAGCATGTATACACTACCTTTTACTTTCAAGGGATGGAGTTGACACGAAGTTGCAAATCAGAAGTATGTTTAGAAAAAGGCTTGGCTAATGAGGATGATGAGCAGATTATCAACTAAAAGAACCAAACTCACCTCCGGAGCCATCCACCGATATGTTCCAGTTTCTGCAGTCATGACTCCGGACTGAGTCTTCACTCTAGCAACCCCAAAATCAGCAACCTTAACCACCTAAAGACCATGAAGTTAGGTTGGCACATCTCATAGCTACAGAGGTTAGAAAAAACTGACAATCAATTGCCAAGAAGCTGACCATTGCAAAAACCAATAAAATTTAACTCATTTTCTGAGACATGATCGAATAGAAAACAAACTGCACCATAGTATGTAGTTTTTGAAACCAGGCAGTATCATAGTCTTGTTCAGTTGCTCCATTTTAGTTAGAAATTTCTCTAAAAAAGCATATGAAGTTAAGCACTTAAGGTTAAATGTTTTTGGAACTGGTGCAGCAAAGAGGTAGCTGTAAATAAAAAAGATAATAACAACACAACAAGCTAAACATCTTACATCATTTTCATCCATCAGGAGATTTGCAGCTTTCAAATCTCTGTGAATGATATTGTTCTGATGTAAGTAATTCATTCCCTTGGACACATCGATTGCCACTTTTAAAAGTGATGGCATCTTGAATGAACCCCCGTGTTTGTGTAAATAGTCATACACACTTCCACCAGACATGAATTCTGCACCACATAAGTACATGATTAGAATGTTTCATGGAATGAAGAACTAGCAAACCAAAGATGAATCTAATCAAGTTGAGATGGGTGTGCCAAACTCCACGAAGGAAGTCGCAAATTTATGAACAAAAATATTGAAGCTGAATTAAAGTATGCATCATGGACTGAATTTAGCTCCTGTGGCTCACCTGTGACAATGCACAAGTTTGGCAGTTTTGTACATGCGCCAATAAATTGTACAACATTCTTATGACGAACCTTCCTGCAAATAGCATAAACTCTCTGTCAACGAAAAGAAGGTATTTTCTTCTAGCATTATGTAGGTGTATGAAAACAAAAAAAAGAATTTTATAAATATGGTCCACATTTGAGATGAATAATTATCAAACCTAAGTGCACAATCCATCTATTTTGTTATTTTTACCTTCAATCCAGGTAGCACACTCTTACCGAATATCATATAAGGCAATGGTCCACACAGTACTACTAAAATGATATTTCAAATAACTTTAAGAAGGCATGTAACAGACTCTTACCCAAAACCCATCTATTTCATTAATTTTCCCTTCAAACCAAAATTGGTACTGCAAAATGTTCAGGTTCTACTATGATTACAAGAACTATTACTAAGAGGTAATAAATTGACTAGACACAGTTTTAGCCTAACACAATTTTTCAAAATCAGATAAAGCAATTTCCAGTTTCATGTACTTATCCACGTGCCTTCCATTCTTCCTCTTTTCTCCCAATCATTTTGTCATGGGGAGGAAGGATATAGGAAACCAGAGTAGGATATGAAACAATACAGTCTTGTTGGATCTAAAGTCTGCCTTTGATTTACGCATTCAGAACATCTATATAGGGTATGAAGAGTAACTGTAAAGTAACTGCAAACTGCAGCAACAGAAAGGAATAAGTACACTCTTATACATATTATGTATCTTAACACCCCCTCAAGCCGGAGCATGTAAGTTCTGAAGGCCCAGCTTGCGGAGAAAGGATTGAAACGAGGATAGCCCTTATGCCTTGGTAAAGATTTCCGCCAATTGGGAATCAGTAGGTAAATAGGCGGGAGAAATGGTGCCTTTGACAAACTCATCATAGATGAAATGACAAGCAAACTTGATGTGTTGTCCTTCCATAAAAGACCGGCTTACGCATGAGGTGCAAGGATGATTGACTGTCACAGAGAAGCTGTATAGGCTCTGAGAAGGGAACACAAAGAAGAATATCAACTCAAAAGTACGCATGGACATGGCATGGTGCTCTGCTTCAGCTGAAGATAGTGAGAACAGTAGGTTGTTTCTTTGTCTTCCAAGAGATTGAAGAACCTCCAAGAAAGACCAGCCAACCAATAGAGAGAGATGGGACCGTTGGCCCAATTAGGGCCACACCACCCGGTCAATTGCAAAGTACTATCAGAACACAATAAAACAGCTTGACCTGGATTAGATTTCAGATACCGGACCACAGGAAGAGCGGCATTCCAATGATCAAGCAAAGTTCAGTGGATATGTGAACAGAGTTGGACAAATCAGGCCGGGTGAAACACGAGTAAATCAAACAACTAACTAGGTGTCTATGCTGTTCAGGACCAGCAAGAACGTCAGACCTGGACAATACAACTTTATGGTGGGTGTCCATGAAAGATCCTGACGATTGAGCCGGAAGAAGACCACCACCTTCAATAGTATTAAGGTAGTACTTGCATTGACAGGGGCAAATCCCCAAAAGAGACCAAGCTCGGTGATATCTGAAGTGGAAACATCGGCTCAAGTACTCTTTAACCTTGGGGATGTCTGAACTCTGAAATGGTCCCACACATAATTAAATCGTCCACATATACCAAGGCGAATCTGCACATTAGTCGAAACAAATGTGAAGAGGGAATAGTAGAGCGTGAGTACAGCCTATCATAAGAAAGGCATAGGAAAGCTTAGCAAACCAACACTGAGGCATTTGATGAAGATCATAAAGGGACTTGCACAGGTTGCAAGCGAAATGCCAGTTGTCAGTCCTGAACATGGGAGGAAGCCACATGTACAGATCAGCATCCAAGTCTCTAGAATGTATTATGCACATCCACCTAATGCACTTCCCATTTAAGCACATCCACCTAATGCACTTCCCATTGAAGTACAGAGGCACTTCTAACAAAGCCCATATGGTGGTTACCCCTTTTTTTTTGCCCACAGGTAGAAAGGTCTCAGAGTAATCTACACCTGCTACTTGATGATTAACTAGTACGACGAGGTGTGTTTTAAAACACATTCAACAGTCTCATCTGAGTTATGCTTCGTCACCTTCTCACACTTATTTGAAACCGACTTTTTTTTTAACCCTTTGGCAATGGAGCAAGATCGTATGATGATTATCCTCCAAAGCTTTAGTATCAAGGCTCATAGGATGTTGCCATCTAGGATCCTTTACTGCCTCAGCAAAAGTCACAGGTTCCCAAACATCAGTGATTCCTGCGAGAAAATTGTGTTGCGGAAGGGGGAAAAGTCACCGCCATTTAGGATCCTTTACTGCCTCGGCAAAAGTCACCGCCATCTAGGATCCTGGACTGCCTCATCAAAAGTCACCGGTTCCAAACACACCATGCTGGTGGGGTAGTAGAGAGTGAGCAAGAGCGAACAAGGCATGTCATGTGTGCGACTACGTAACGAAGCGATCTGGTTGGCACCTGATAGGCCCACATCCAAATCATCCTCAGTGGACAGTTCAGGCACAACAGTTTCTGGACTCAGTGCCAGATCAGTGGTCATGTCCACGGGTATCAGACGCTAAAATAGGAGGAAGGTCCGTTATGGGTTCTATTTCCTTTAGAATCCGTCCTATATCTTCATCCACGTCAGACTCAACAAATTCAGTCAAATTTTGCAGCTGTGGCATAGAAGGTAGCACTCATATTTCCTTAGAAAAAAATATTCATTTTCAAAGAAGTTGGCATCCCAAGATATTAGATTTTCTTCAGCTTAAAAATCACACAATCTCCACCCCTTTTTCAGGGTATCCAACAACACACATTCTTCCTTTCTTAGCAACGTCTCGGTTTTGAATATGTGCATAGCACAAGATCCTTCCTTGGAATAGAAGAATGAATTCGATACTGTTGTCAGAAGGAAACACCTTCACCTTGGCCCCAAATTCACAATCAACAAGGATAAAGAATATCATCAATTTCCTTGTTAATTCTCGTTTATCCACTAGTAAAAACAGCCACACGGCCTTAGAGTAGTCATCCACAATGGTTAAGAAATACCATGCACCACAGCGTCAAAAAGAAGAGGAAATGAATGAATGAGTGGTTTCAATCGGGTTTAGTACAGCGTCCTAAAAGGCTCAAGGCACACCTAGGCGCACTGTGCAGGATTTTTATAAGAGAGTAATATAAGTATCAAATTCAGGAAGTTTTGAATATGAATCATTTTACTTACCAAATACTATAATTGTTAGCCATTTTGATATTATTATTGTCTGAAATAATAATATGATTTTCCCAATATGGAAACAAAATATTGTATGAATCATTTATATGTGATTATAGGAAAAAATATTTTTGTACAAAACTGATTGTGTACAAAAATAAATTTGCAGGCGCTTATGGACACGACTTCTTGCGCCTGTGTGCCTTCCCGTGCCTAGGTTGCGGCTCTCTGAAGGTGTCGTGTCCGTGTATATGAAGGTGCACGACCCTATGTCTTTAGAACTCTGGTTTAGTACTAGATACAATCATCGAGTGTACTGTGAACTATTCTTCTAAATCAGATGTCATGTCTATTTCTGAATTAACCCATCAAGAAATCCCACTTCCTACGACCCTGCAAGGAAGTCCGAACCGTCATAGCCCACTCTTCATAGGTATCTCCTCTCAACACATTCTGAGTAATAATGTCACCCGGATTGTTAGAATTGTTCAAAGTCATAAGGCAACGGAAACCATTCCCCTAACCCACTACTAATCTCACTCTTTGTTCTTGTTGGCATTCTTGTCTTCATCATCACAATTGGACATGTTGCTATTCTCTCGGTTGTTTTCGGTGGTTTTTCTAGTGTTCCTTTCGTGGAGCGATTTTCTGCTCACATACCATAGAACAATACAGATGTGTTGAATCTGAAAGTCTGGATTTCATTTACTTATTCAGAACATATTTTATATATATATATATATATATATATATATATATGGTGCAAAGGGTAACTATAAAATAACTACAAACCGCAGCAGCAGACAAGAATAGGTACTCTAATTATACATTATATATCGTAACAAGATATGAACTATACCTTTCTAATCAGTGAATAGATATATAGAGCTAACTAAAAGTCAGTCTATTTCTAGGCTACTAACTCATTATAAATTCCTTATCGGTGGAAGAAACCAAGAGGGTCAATTATAGTTTTAAATCTCAGTTCCAAGCATCCTAGTACAGAAGAGTCAATCATGTGTATCATGAAAAGCTTCCCATTTTCAGAAATTATTCACAGTTTACTTGAGAATGCACTTTAGTATACTCTAGCTTCTTGACTACAAGGTCACATACCTCATAATGTAAACCTCCTGAGCAAATTCTTTTTGCACGTCAGTATTTATACGTTCAGGTTTAAGAACCTTAATCGCCACTTCCTGACTATAATATGTACCCTTATACCTGAAAAGGTAACAAAGCATACATTTTTACATAGGCCATACATCAAAAAGAATTAAAGATTTTAGTGATTAACAACTTACAAGTCACCGTATGATCCAGATGCTATTTTGTTTCCAAATTTCAGCTGTCTGAGATCAATTTCCCATACATCAGTTCCATCACAAGGAATTTGAACCTTAACACTGTCGCTTAGGGTTGATGTTTGATCATGTTCTCTCGATGGAGATGATGGGAGGTTTGGCCAAGGACCCTTCTACACGATGAAGGAGACTCAATACCATATAATGGACTTCTCAAGTAAAATGCATAGAAAAACGTACACTTGCAAAATAGTACAGGTTGACAGTTAGATACCACCTTTACTAATAATATGACAAGAATTCTTACATTGAATCAAACATGAAATTAACTCCACTTGAAAAAGTTCGGCATCATTACTTGGATTAAGCAGGATTATTCAAGCATTCAAACAAAATCTGAAGCAAGCAGTTACAATGTTGGAAGCTGCACAAGATTGCTCGATGAGAGGGAAGCCAAATGCAATAATGCACTCCATAACTATATAAACGATGCGGCAATAAACAGTGCTCATGAAGTATCACTAGGAAGTCCAGAATTTAGAGAACTCTTCTCAAAGCAACATATGCATCCACCCAGTAACGGAAACACAGTTCAGATACACACAAGAAACACGGGCAAGGAACTTAGGCCTTATTCGGTATAGTGTGCTTTTTGGGTAGTTGAAGCTTTTTGGGGAGGTTTAGCTTTTCTTGTAGTTGATTGTGTAGTTTTTGAATGGTGGTATACAATTTATAGAAATCTAATAAAAATCTAATTGGTGTTTGGTAAAAGTAGATTTGTGTGTAGATCTTTAGGGGGAATTTACAAAAAAACTGAGAGACAAAAATGCACAATTAACTAAATATGTCTTTTGGGACAAATTTGTAAATAAATTTGATAAACTATCCAAAAAACTACAAAAATCTATCATTATTAGCTTTTCAATATTACACCCAAAACCCTACACAAAAGCTAATAGAAAATCAAATCTACTAAATAATCTTCTCTACCAAACAACCACGAGGTTTAAAAATTTGAAAGCTACTCGAAAAGCTATCAAAAAATCTACGCTGAACGGCGCCTTAGCCTTTGAAAAATGAGCTCAAAGGTCAAAACTTACCTCAATTCTTAAAACCTCTTTTTCCAAAATGGACCTCAATTCCTGAGTTTCCTGCATTTTCATATTCCGTAACAGACAATGTTAGCTTGAAGTGAGCTTCTGCCTTATGGATAAACCTTTTGTTGGTTTATAAAATCTGCATGCAATTTCGGTGAAAAATCCATTTAAATTACACGGTAGATAATTAGATTCGTGTTCAAACTGTGGTATGACTAATATAAAACAAATTTTGGATTAATGAATAGAAATTAACTTGAAATTTCATCGAACGAAAAACACAGAGAGAGCCCTTGATGTAGAGAAAAGCAAAATAAGAGGAGAAACTGAGTATTGAAGGGCGCTAAAAACTAGAACATACCTCATTTGGCCAACCATCTACAACAAAGACATCTAATGAATAACCATCACTGGTGGAGAAAGCGTGTGCCTCTTGGATATTCAACCCAACCTCCGCAAGCAAGGCAGTTAGCTGTAAACCTTTGCATATTCAGCATTTCATGTGGCGAACTACAATAGCATAATTATGTCAAGTTTACAAGAACTACATTGCAACAAAACATGCATGTATTCATCTAATGCATTTTTTTGTTTGGTCAATGAGTTACTACTAACACATCTATTATCAGCGTCCCAAAAAAATTATACAAAAGAACGGGAGTTCAATGACTGCTCTATGTGAGTAAACACAACTCGTGAGCCTTTCCTAGTCTATTATCATGCTTGTCTAATCTTGACTCGTAGATGACAAACATTAAAGGGTGATTACTTTTTTAAAATCACCATTGTAACACAAACTTGACATCAGTATGATAGGCATATATGTATCCAACAGTGATGCCTCCTGCAATCCTAGGTATTTGCAGGTAGAATTAACTACAATATTTCAAAATATACATAAACCAGATAAAGAATATCAACATCATCAAATGACATACTTGACTCAGGAGTTTTGGCTTGTCATCTGTTGAAAAAGTGACCTCGTGCATGGGCCTGATTCTGAATGAACATAATATGGTAAGAATGACTAAAAATTGGACAATGCAGAAACATAAAAATTATATATGTAATGAGAATTATGTGCAAGCAAGGATCAATGTCCAATGAAGACACAAATTCATCAAACTGAGACGAGATGTGTTCTGTTATGAAAGTTACTTCCATTTATCAGATACTGAAAAAGCTTCAAGTGTTCTGGATACATGTTATGTGACCCATATTGTTGAAATTTACCATAAGAAATTAGAACTCCAAATGCATTACAAAAAGTTGGTTCCTGGCAAACTAGACTAGCTTTCCAAATAACGCACCCTTAAACCCTTAAACCTCAACAAAAAGATAGTGAATCTTATAATATAGAACATATGACACTTGATCACAGCATACATTGTCTTATAAGCAAGCATATTGCCATAAACTATGCATTAAATGTTCTTGAATCTGTATATGATTCTTTTATGAACTCTAATCATCAGAATACTGAAGGAAGAATTAAATACATGGAAACTCCTTTTTTCACCAAGGTCCAAAAAACATAAATACTGAAAATCGCTTGTAGATCATTATCAAATTACCTGGAAAGGCTGCAACTGGCATTTGCGTCACTGTGCTCATCTCGATCATGTGGTCTGCTTGCTTCAAGTGCAAGGGCTTCAAGATTAGGCGATGAACCAAATGATGGTGGTGGATGCCTACAGATAATTGAAAAAGACAAAGGCTCTCTTCAATTTAAAAAAAATGTGCTCAAGTAAATAAAACTAGTAAGGATAGGCATAAGATATTCCTCTATGGTGCATCAAACTCTACCAATCGAAAGAAAGCCTTCCATTTTGAAACCGAATTTCATTTATGACTTGTCACATCAGAGACAAATAAAGTCATTACAGTTTTCTGTTGCAGTTGGTTAAAGATGCTTGAGCAGCGTTGTCTTTTGGACCACTAGGATCAACCGGATCAGCCGAAGTCAAATCAGGATGTGGGTGAACCTTCACAATGAAATCTCTGACATTAGTATATGTCAAAGGAATAGTTCCATATAGTACAAAGAGTTAAATCAAGGGGTAAAAAGGATATCATTACAAGACTGCAGACGTAAAACCTATTCAGTACAATGAGACAGAAATTTATTTTTACAACTGTACATATCAAAGAAGCAAAGAAAACGGTCACAAGAACAGGTCAGATAGAATATTTTTCAAAATGTTACTGCATTTAGTGAGATTTGATAGCTTCAGCAATAAATTTGTAAAGGAAAACTAGCCAACTTCATTCATGGGCAGTAGTCATATAAACCTTCAAGCCAGTATGGCAGTATAGACCCATTCAAGGCCTAATTTTGGGACGAAGTATTGTGATCATATCCATATTTCATCCAATAGTGACCAAACAAGTTGGCAACACTTACACAATGGACACCCAACCCCATAATGACGCATAGAAGAGACAACGACAGCCCCATAACACAATGCAAAACCGACATAGTTGACTTTCCAGATTAAAAGGAATCATAATACCCACCAGGCTTACTGCAAATTCACATATTCTGATAGAAATTGCTACAAGCAAGTGCATAACCTAACTATACAGTTACTGTTAATGTGTGGAGATGTGTCTCACATCGACAATATGGTACCGTGTGAACCTCAGATATAAGTATGAGGGCTGGTTTTAGGAAACTGACTAACCTGAACAAGACGAATGTCGAAAACAGGCCTTTTACAAGGATCTTGAGCCAGCAGAAGCAACCGCTTATGGGTGAGAACGTCTTCGGCTCTCTCCACATTAACATCCAAGGCGTACCTGCAGTTTCAACTACCACCTCTTATTCACACCGTCCAGCCGCACTAACAATGATGCACCACCACAAACAGCCCTATCACTACTAATAACTACAAAAATTAATGCTTCCCTAGAATCATTCCACGCGTGCATACACGCGCCTAGATAACAGCTCCCTAGAACTGAGGAAGACAGAGACGAGAAGATTTCAGCCATTAATGCATCAGATGTGGACAGCACGTTTCACGATTTTGCCCAAAAAACGAAATTTTTTGCCAGACGAATACAGAATTTGTAAAAACCGATCGACTGAACTGCTAAAGCCCGATGCAGAACATCAAAAACAAAAAAAAAAAAAAAAAAGGAAGAAATCCAACAAACAAATCCAAGAGACTATTGATAACAATTGGTTCCTCCAACTCTTACCAATCAAAAAGCAAAGGGAAAAGGTAGAATTCGAGAGGTGTGAAGTTACCGAGTAGGAAGGCGATTGAAGTGGAACCAGAGCTCATCATCGAAGCCCGGGAGATTAGCTTCAGGATTGTTGGAATCCTTGAGACGCCTGAGAACTTCATTGTAGACCTCAAACTTCTGCCGTTGCTGACGAGGCTGTGTCGGCGACGATTCCACAACTCTGCTGCTGCAACTCTCAATGTCTTCCAGCACCATCTGGTTTTTGATTTCTCCCCCAACACCTGTCTCTCCTGCGACAAAATAATGCTATAGAAAGAAAACAGAAAAATGACATTCACAATTTTTAGTTATATTAATTAATGGGAAATTTCGGGGCAATGTCCTTTCGAACATGTAGAAAATTATTTAGTTCCCACCAAAAAAAAGGATAACTTTTTTTTTTTTGTTTTTTGGACGGACGTCCTTTTCGAATGTCTTATTTTTCAGTTTTTGGAGAGGCTTACGGGGGGAATTTATAACTTATGTTTTTTCTTATGTCATAATGTTAACAGCAATTAATTTCTATATTATAAAAAAATATTTTTTAAAAAATTATAAAATTTAAGGATATTACTCCAAAACTAAAAACCTTAATAATAATACTGAAAATGAAAAACATTATTAAGAACTTTTCATTAATTTTGGATAATATTTGACACTTCATCATCCCGGGAGGAAAAAAGGTCACGATTTATTGTTAGACTCTTTTTATATAGATAATATAAACGAAACAATTTGGTTTACTAGACTTTTTCTAGTTTTGTGTTTAGTAAATGTAGTAATGTACCCCTTAGTATTTACTTAATTGAAATATTAAAAAGTCTAGTTACTACTTTCGTTTCTCAAAAAAGGTCTAGTTACCAAAATTGTCCAAAATAAACTCGAAATTAAATATATGATTAAACAAACTTAGTATTTGATAAAGTTTAATTTTAATTTTTTGATCAAGTTTAGTAAGGATTTGAGATAACCGAATTTATTAAATAGTTTATAAATTTTATCAACCATCATAAATTGTATTCTAAATGGACCCTTAAATAACATTAGACTAAGGGCCTGTTTGGTATCAGTTGGGAGGATATTCATTTAGATTCTTTTTCACTATATTCTTCGGGATGGGAAAATTGTCACTGTTTGGTATCAGATGCACCTTATGTATTGTATTCTTTTACGAGATTTTTTTGGCAAAAGAATCCCGTAAAAAGAAGCTTGCCCACCCAAGCTTCTTGGGGATTCATTGGGTTAGATTCTTTTCAATTACACACATACCCCTCTTCTATTCTCTCGTTCATTCTCATCTCCACTCAATTGCCGAGTCTTCGATCTCTCCTCACTCAAGTTTAACGAGATTTGCAGGCCAGGCATAAGGATCACTGTCATCCACGTTCGACCACCGGCGTCAATCCTGCCGAAGATGAGACTGATGACCCGAGAAGAGGAGGCGTCGGTGGAGTGGTGGTGGAGCTATTCTCGTCGCAGGAGTGTGCGAATTCACCGGATCGAGCCATTGGATTGTGAGAAAGAAGGCTTTACTTCTCAAATTGTAGTTCAAGGTACAGTGTGTTGGGAATGAAGAAGAACGAAAGTGATTAAATTCAATTTGCAGTAGATTGTTAACAAAAACTCTAATTCAATTTACTCCTCAAATTGTACTTCTCAAATTTGTTGTTTGCTATTTCAAATGCCCCCAGAGAGAGAAAGTTCACTCAAAAAAGTGATTAAACTCAATTTGCAGTAGATTGTTAACAAAAACTCTAATTCAATTTGCAGTAGATTGTTAACAAAAAAAGGTCTAATTCAAAAATTGAGTTTAGGAGTTGAATTTGTAAGGGATGAGAAGGAAATTTGGGGGCATTTGAAATATAAGATATTCATTTGCAGTAGATTGTTAAAAATTACTCAAAAAATTGATTAACAAAATTGAGTTTAGGATCACCCAACACCGGATATTCATTTGCAGTAGCAAAAAGTCGTCGTAGGAGAAGGCTGAAGATACAACATCAAGTCGTTGAAGGAGAAGGTCGATGATGAAAAATTAGGGGTATTGTCGTAATCTTTCCGTAAACAATCTACCGAATTAATCTAATACCAAACACGTAAAATTTACTCAAAAAAGAATCCTTAAGAATCCCCAACCCCAACAATCTCCAACAATCTCAACAATCTCCATACCAAAGAATCTAAAAAATGAATACCCATACGATGCCAAACAGGCCCTAAAAATAGATCACTTACATTAGAGTATTTCTTTTACTTTTTAGTAGAAAAGAAAATATTGGCCTTACGAATGAGAACTCTGTGTTATTTATCATCACACTAATTGGAATAAAAAAAAAATAAAAAAAAAAGTCGCGTCAAATGTAGTAAGGAGATGCTCTACAACATTGACTTCCTAAAAACGTGAGTAAGTGTGATGGGGTAGAAGGATGAGAGAATGTTAGTGATGTCATAAATAATGAGATATAATTATCAAGGGGGCTCTCGTGTATTGTTTAAACGATTGGAGTCGTCTAGTTATCTCCTTTAAATATAAATATTTGAAGTAAAATGCTTCGAAACTAAGTTTCACTTTGGGGAGCTTTCTAAAAGAATCAAATTTTAATTAGTCTTTTATTACTAATGATACTAAAAGCATTTACGATAATATAAAGCTACAAAGAATTCAAAATTACTTAGCTCACTTTAGTAGAATTAGACCTGTTCATATCCGGACCCGGACCGGGCTTTATAAAATATTGAGCCCGTTTAGCCGGACCCGGGCCGGGCTAGGCCCGGCTACCGGGCTTGGGATGGGTGTCGTACCCGGCCCGGCCGGGCTCGCGGGTACCCATTTTTCAATTTTTTTTAAAAAATATTATTAAAAAATATTATTAATTTGATTTTTAAAAATAAATAAATTTAATTTAAGATATTTTATGTAAAATATATTAAATTTATTATAATTATACTAGATATTTTATTTTAATAATTAATATTTATAATAATTATAATATAATAATTTTATTTTTCTATTTTTTATTTTTTACCGGGCTGACGGGCCGGGCTTTTTGCCCGGGCGGGCCTAAGGCCTTGTCCGGATCCGGCCCGGCGGGCTTGACGGGCCGGGCTTTTCGGCCCGTCCATGCTTGTTCCCATGTTCATACCCGCCCGTTTTCCCAGACGGACTACCCAGATTTGAACAGGTCTAAGTAGAATATATGACATGTAAGAGATAAAGTTATTTTTGAACAAACTAAAATGTTGTGTCCAAATACAACAATAGAAATCCAAATTTTCAATTGGAGATTATCAAAAACCATTGTTAAAGAAACAATTTTATTTTGGATAAGTGTTGAATAATCATGAAGTTGAAATCATTAGCTTGGACACGGAAAATTTGAGAATATCTCAATACATGACGTAGAAGCTATTATGTATGACTATTATTCTTATGAAGTTAAAATATAAAATAAAAATATTGGCTTTCTAGACATACTAGTGAAAATCTTTATTAAACACTGAATCTACATTGTACGTGTGCGTTGTTTTGGTTTTTAGTTTAGGCTCATGACTATGCATACGGATCATGTAGTTGGAGCCGATCTCAAGATGGTTCGTCCCGACTAACTACATGTATAGTATGCATAGTCATAGTCCTCACTTAATTAATGGATACGTGTATTGTCAGCATAGTTGTAGTACTCAAGAAAAAAGAAGGTAATGAATACACATATAGTTTGTGTAGTCGTAGTCCTCGATTAATTATTGGGTGTGCATTCCGCCTATGTAGTAGTAGTATTCAACTAAAAGAAGAAAAGAAGGTTGATAGCGTAGTTTAGTTTCACTTCTTTCCTTCCCAATTTCTCCATATGTTAGATTATGGATCTTCGATACCTCCATTCTCGATCTTCGGTACCAAAATCTCCATCCTATCTACCCTTCTCTTCCCGATCTTCAACACATCCTTGAAATATTTGTTTATTTTTCGTCCCCTTTCTCACTCCTCGTTTCTTCGGAGCTGCAAACCCTAAAAATATTTCAATTGAAGATTGCATATTTCGTCTTTGATTTTGATGACACGGGAATCTTTTTACCCTTTCTTGTTCCTCGATTTCCTCTTTCATTTTGATTGCAGATTTCATCATTAGGATTTCGATTGTATACATTGATTGCATTGTTGATTTCATATTTGATTTTGATTACAAGTACAAATTTTGTCTTTGATTTCGAATTTATTTTTTAGATTCCAATATTTTGATTGTATACTACTAGATTCAATTTCTTTTGAGGGTTTTGATTGAGGAATATATGATTTGTTTTATGATACGGGGATGTCTTATATGTTAGATCTTCAACATCAAAAGTTATTCTTCGACTATGATGGTTCGAATGCATAGAAGAAATATGGGATAAAAGAAACGTTGGATAGTTCATGGCCGAACTCCTTGCAACAACTAGAGCAACCCTAAGTATATTCACCCTAAGACCTCAATAGCAATGTTCAAAAAATCCTTCCGCTACAATCTTACACACACCTAGACGGCCTAGGAAGTACAAGAAGGAGGCTTGTGAGTGAATCGATAGCACCATGTCTTGTGTATCGGATCGACAAACGCAAGAAACGCCAAACTCTGAAGACACGAGAACTTTCGAACTCGCAACGCTCTAAAAGAGCAGGAACTAAACGTATAAAATGTAAATTTGAATTCAAATTATCTAATCAAAGCGTGGGGGAAACGTCCTCCTCCTCCATATTCGTCCATATAAACGTCCAAATATGTCTTATCGGGCCTAAAATAACTTAAAAGACTTAATTAAAAGATGGACTTAAAACTAGCTTAAAAGACTCAATTATTAAAACGTAATCCAATAGTCATTAAAAGAGTAGTTGAGCAAAATTTAAAATAATTCATGGGCTAAAAAACAATCATGGAGCACGTCCACTCTCCTCCATATTCGTCCATATAAACGTCCAAATATGTTGAGTTTGACCGGATTGGTTTGACTCTAGTCTTTGATATTTTTCCCTTGTTGCCTTCAATCTCTTGAAAATGGTTATAAATTATTTTCATTTCCCTTTCATCTTGAGTGAACTTTACTCATCCTCTCCTCATCTTCGTCCTCCCTTGAGTCATGCACATGTACTTTCTTTTCATGCATCATTTCTTCCATGCTTGGTCCGATTCATGCTTTTTTGCAACTCCTTCCTCTTTCTTCTTGCTCTCCATGGGATGACCTGAGTCTTATATTTCCGATACTCGTCCTTCCTTTTTAAGCAAGTTTCCATCCCTTACTCCTAGAAGTATCTAAGTCTTAGAGCTCTCCTCCTATCAACCCTCTTTTCTTTAAAAAGGATTCGACCACAAATGATGTGGGACCATTCCCGATAGCATCTACACCTACACTACATGAAGCATTCACTAATTCAGGAGCGAGAGAAACTCAAGGAAAGGTCGCTTATGAGTTTCAAACATGGGAGAAATCAATGGAGTGGAAAATTGAATGACAAATGCAAAATCTCAGCTAACACTCAAGAATCTCGGCCGAGATTTCATCCGAGATTTCGTTCCTGACGCGTGTTAGAAGATCTGGCCAAAGATCTTTTAATTTTGTAAACTATCTTTTATATTTTATTTTCTTAAAGCTCTCAAACAATCTTAAGGAAATTGTTGTTTTTGGATCCTATATTTTAGGATTATTTTTAGATTATCTTTTAAAGATATATTTCTTAGATTATCTTGTAAGGATATCTTTAATTTTCCTAGTTTACATAGAAGATCTCCCTTCTAAATAGCCTTAGAGGGGGAGATTGTAAGATAGATTAGATTTGATATATTACCACATATTGTGTGAACTTGCAGCTTCGTTTATGAAGTTTGTATTTTATTCATTCCTATACAATTAAAGAGAGACCTTGATTGAATCGTTGTGAAGTCTTTGCTAGATTATGTTTGTGTGTGTTAATCTTTTTGAAGATTGGTGCTTCTGGTCAATGCTAGTCTCTCCTTATTGTCTTACTTAGAAGACTTGTGTAAGGTTAAAGAAGTGAGTGTTAAGGTAAGCTCTTCGTTAAGGGGTTTTGACACATCATTGGTCAAGGTTCTTTGCGGGAATATCTTGGTTCGTATCTTCCTATATTTATCATTTATCAATCCATATTCATCTTCTTATCTTTCCATATCATTCACTAATTCATTTTCTGAGTTTCTTAAAAAATTCGGATTGTTCTTCACGAAATCTCGCCGAGATGTCTTCTATCCATCCGAGATTTGTGTTTGTCGAAGGACTTTCAATCTAGAT
Organism: Fagopyrum esculentum; assembly: GCA_033239045.1. NCBI lineage: Eukaryota > Viridiplantae > Streptophyta > Magnoliopsida > Caryophyllales > Polygonaceae > Fagopyrum > Fagopyrum esculentum. The sequence continues at coordinate 41,703,482 of BSUD01000001.1, read as the reverse complement.
CGGGAACTGCGGCTTAACCCGCGCATCAAAGTGGTATGAGAGCTAAGCGATTGAAGTCCGTATTAAGTTTAAGAATTTTTATTTGAGACTTCTTTGAGTCATATAAAAGTTTAAGTCTTTTTTTATTCTCCATCTTTGTGATATTATTTGAGATTAACGTGCGTTGACTTGTGCAAGTTTGGAAGAGAGAGAAATGTCACAGCCAAACACAAGCAAACCATTAACCTTGAAATCCTTACCCAACCCTATTTAAGTGCGATTAAAATTTCGAGCTTAAAGTTGAGATATTTTCTAGTAGGTAAGATCTTATACATTCTTATCAAAGGAACATTATAAACACTTTCTCAACAATTAAAACTCACAAGGCAACCAAGGAGTAGAAGCCCCCAAAGGTGATTGTTGAACGTCGACACAAAGAGTATATTTTTCAATAATCTCGACCAGCCCTCAGGAATCTCGGCCGAGATTTCAACCGAGTTTTGCTACTGTTGTCAATTTTTGAGAAATTTTGTATGCATAATTTGAAGAATCCAAGTGCACCCTGTGCAAGAGCCCAACAAAGGAAGAGTTTCTGCAACAACCTTGAAACAGATAAGAGCCCTAGCCATACCCGATTCATCTTAGTGTTATACTCGAGTTTGTTACTCTTCGAAGTAACTAGGCTATTATTGCTAGAATAGGAGTTGACTAGATCGTAGCATTGAGGTTACATTGAGAGAAGAAGGGAAGTTCTTGTAGGTTGTATCTAGGACTCACAACAAGCAGATAATAGATAGTTAGAATCCTAGGGTCGGAAATCCTAGGCGGAGAGTAAGATGTTAGGGCCGAACTTCGTAAACATATCGTGTGTCAATCTTTTAATTTCCACACTTTCTATCGCTTATATTGTGACTAACAATCCTCTTCAGGTTTCGAAGTCAAGGCTTTGAGATCCACTTCAAAGCCTTGGGAAATTGTTTTGTCACTAAGCGCAGAGGGCAACTTCAAGGACTTGAGATTGATTTCAAAGTCTTGATATCCGATATTGCCAAAGTTTCCATACTCTATTCAGCTCCCTTCTAGAGTATTTATATCCTTATTAATCCCCTACTCGGTTCTTCAGCTTTGTAGGCAATTTATTTTATACATTTTAATTTTATGATGTAATATTAACATAGGACATGAGAATAAAACCAATGCATCTTTCTCATCTCATGAAGTTTAATCATGACTTATACTTTATTGTATGTCATTGTTTACAGATCCAGTTTCTAAGCACGATGAGTTTGCACTCAATGACGAGTGGTTTAGTGTTAATGAGACTTTCTTATAGCAGATTCTCTCAAAGATCGAAAGCGCACACTCACAGGTTTATAAACTAAGAAACAATCTTGATATGGTGATGCTGAAAATGGCATGAAGTTATCATCCTCATAAAATTTGAGCCTAATTTATCCGTTTGATGGTCAAACAACTTCTGCGTATAGCCCTTCCATCTCAGTTGGGAATGAGGACATAACTTCTGTTGGAGCTATATATACTCCTCAATTGTCAGATATTGAAATCGGTGACCTAGCTTTACGTGAGGTTATCTCAAGTTGTGCAATGGTTCTTGAGATTCTTGATATAATAGAAAGAACCCTTGGACTACTATCTTCAGCAAATGTCACCATCCATGAAGCACATATATAATCAGCTGAGAACATAAGCATTCTTCTAATGAAAGTCGGAATGGTAACATTTTTAGAAAGTCTTTGATTCTAACCCAACAGTAGCATTGTCTACTTTGCGTTTTTAACGTGTTTTGCGTTTTTAAAGTCTGGTTTTATTTCTCTCTGTTTTGTGCAGATTTTGGAGGATGCATTCCTACAAGATGATCCCAATCAAGACAATTATGCATTTGATAAAATGATGGATGAATCCTTTGAACTGAAGCTAAAGCTGCAACTAGAGCCGGATGAACATAAGGTTGGTCCGTGGAGAAACAGATGTTCCCGAGGAAAAGACAACATTGACATCGTGTTTAACATCCGAGTTTGACATTCCTAAAGCCAAGAGGAAGTGAGGTGTCAAAGCATTAGTCTGTAAGGAGCTGAGAGTGAGTGATGAGGGTACAAAATTAGCATGAACCGCCCCTGCGTGAGCCAGAGGCCGCCCCTGCGGTTTGCCTGGGCCGCACCTGCGCCTCCATGAGCCGCCCCTGCGGTTTAGAGTGTGATGCAACCGACTTTGTTGACTCTTGACTCGTGCTTTTGGGCTGGCTTCCTATATAAGCCTCCCTTGCTTATAGATGAGGGTTCGCTTCATCTTCTTCCAACTTCATCTTCTCCCTCACGTTCATCTTCTCCTCCTTCCTTCTTTGGATCTCTTTCTTGATCTTTCTTGATCTTTGTGTGAGTTTGTGAGAGTTTGAGTGTGGCTTTGATTGTGGTTGATGATTGAGGACGTTGGTGTGCTTGCGTTAGCCATCCTTGAGGTTGTGGTGAAGAGTCTCCTCTGTTAGGGTTGCAGCTTGGTGAGTTCTTCCTATATCTCTTCCTATCTTTCTTCTTTCTTCCTTCTTTCCTTCTTTTCTTCATTCCTAGCTTAGGTTCTACAAGATTGATCTTGTGGAAACCTTTATAGGCTTGGTTTGATGTATATATGTATGTATATGTATGTATGGGGCTGCTTGCTGAAGAAAGAGTGAAAAGGTTCAAGTAAAGAAGTGAAGAGGAGCTGGTGCATTTTGTACGCCAGCCGCCCCTGCTCCACCTTGGAGCCGCCCCAGCGCCGACCAGTCACCACCCTTGCGCCACCTTGCATCCGCCTCTGCGTCAACCTGCACTAGCTTTGCTTTGCTCCTGGTTCTGCAGGTGTGTCTTGCTTCTAGGCTTGTCTAAGGATGGCATTGCCTCTTCCTTTCCTATTGTGAGTGTGTAGTATCATGCTAGGTATAGTTGAGAGTGTGTTGATAATGTTATGATCATGTTATGCCTTGTATGGCTTCGAGGATAAATAGGTTGTGAGCTTTAGGTTGAGGACGATCCTATGGATCCCTTGAGTCTAGGTGTGACCCCTTTAATTGATATATCTCTATGCCTTGTTATTAGGCAATGTCCCTCTCAAGATTGGAGGTTGATCGTGGTTGTGATTGTACGAAGTTGAGGTAAGCCCGTATGACTTACTTAGCTACCATCCTTATATTGGGTGTTTGCATGAGTGGTGCGTGTATTATATGCTTGTTGTGATAGCATGCGATGTCGAGTATTACCGACCTATGTTTTATCTATAGCCCCATATGCGTGGCAGTGATAACCTTTCCCTTTCATCCCGCCGTGGAGTCTGGGAGGTTCTCTGAAGTTAGGCTAGACTGGCTTTACTGGAAGGGTGCAATACACTCCCATAGGGTACACGAGTTGTGTGACCGATACTGCTACAACTGGCTAGCAAGCCCAGAGGCGAGGGTAATATGCTCCTCGTGTCACACACACACACACATACACACACACACACACACACACACACACACACACACATATATATATATATATATGTGTGTGTGTGTGTGTATACGTGTTCGCCCCTAAAGGTGTGTGCAAATAAGCTTTAAATTTATAAAACTAGAACCAAGCAGCGAACCCGCAGTGTACGGATCGACGTAGCTAAGCAAGAATTCCAGAGTATCGAACACAGGGATTTGGGTGGGAACGAATTCAGTTGTAGATTGTCAAGCGAGTAAATATGAGAGTTTTGCAAATATTGGGAAAACAACAATCCTAAAGATCCAAGTATCCAGTTGTGGCAATCGATTCAAGATATACTAATGATATAAAGACAGAGTTGAGATATGCAAAGGTATACTAATGTAAGGTAATCGTACGGTGAAGTTCCAAAAACCTTATGTAACTCATCTACAAGACACTCTCTATACAGGTTGTTGAGGCTCAATATAGAAAGATTCTAAAGGTGAGAATTAGTGTCAAATACCCAAACTTGTAGTCCAAGGATCAAGACTAACTTAGCCGATTACGGTTGTGACACTCACAATCGAGGTAGAGGTTGTTGAGGCTTCACTACCACCTGGAAAAGACAAGTCTAAACTAAGTTAAAGCAAATCTTTAACTTTGAATTAAAGTAAAAGCAGGCTCGTAGATTTAGGAGAAATTACGGTTAGTTCTTGGTGTTCTACGGCCGTGAACTCAAGAACAGGCCGTAATTTATAGTCTATCGGCGATTCTCTCTAACTCTCAGGGTCTAATCCGTTTGCGATCGATCTATCATCATCTAAGCCACAACTATCAACCCTTCACCTTAGAATTGTTAAGGGTTTTTAGCCAATAACAGTCATGTTGATATCAATTCAAGAATTAAAAGATAAAAAGATGAAAACTTTCAAGAACCTTTAATAATCTTCAAAACAATCTCAAAGTCACAATCAAGAACGAGTGTTGTCAAAAGATTCACAATAAAATAACCAATCACAACCTTAGGAAAGAAGGGAAAAACGGGATGTCAATCCGTTTTCCGAATCAAACCTAAACAAGAAGAGAGATCTTCTTGCAAAATCTTCCAAAAGTTTCGATCTTCCGCCAATCCGGAGATCTCAACAGCAATCCCCACCGAAAGTGTGAGATTAGAGCAATTCCCTTAAGCGATGATTAAACGGGCGTAAGCGGTCCTTAGCGTCGATAAGCGGTGATAACGGGTGTAAGCGCCGATGACGGATTCTCCTTTCGTCCGTCTTTTTATAGGGCCGGATAGAATATCGGCCCGGCCCAATCTTCAAAAGATCGTGGCTTCAAAGTGTGGCGAAAAGATTCGCCAAGATCACGGTCGTGGAAGTGTTCCACGACCGTAATTTAGAGCGTGGAAACAAATACGGTTTGCACCATATGTTCCACGGCCGTAATATCCTCTGGAATGAACTTCAATTTTTTACTATAAATCCACGGTCGTGGAATTGAACGTGGAACGTGATACGGTCGTATTTTAGAGCGTGGTTTAGGGCAAGAACGTGATTCTTCCCTAGCCTCGTGCATTCCTCAAGCTAAAACTCCAATTTGCTTCCTAAGAATGTCCTCAATCCATGGACAAACTCAATCAACTCCTCTTTTGCTCGATTCCGTTCGGAAATAGCTCCAAATCACCTATAATCAACATAGGACTAGTGTAGACATCCATATCGACAATATAGGTAATACTAGCTCACATATGCACAAAGTTCAATCAAAGACTATCGATATGAATCAAATACGTTTAGAAAACGTGCCTAAAATATCACAATATTTCATGCTAACAAATAACCCCATACTTAACACTTGCTTGTCCCTAAGCAAGGTCTTTCAAAAAGCTTTAAACAAGAGTTAGGATGAAATATGTGTACCTTCTTTTGGATGAACGTGACTTCTAAAGAATAGATCATTCTCAAACCTTGCTTCAATCGTTTATCAAACTTTCACACACTCAATCAAAGAGTAAAAAGCAAAGAAAATTCATGAACCAATTTAACTTCAAAACAAGCATTATAACCTTCAAACATTATCAAAATCAATCACAAGAAACTTCAATTTAGATCACCAAGTCATATAACATTCTTTTGATCTTAAGGACTTTCAAAGGAAAGGTCTAGAATACGGAAAGGAGGGGAAAACTTTAAGGGAAAGTGGTGCATAAATCCGGAAAAGTGGACAGCTACCTTCTTCTTCTTATGCGGTTCCCGCAACACTTCAACTTAGAGCTTCGCTCTCTTCTTTTCATTTTTCGACTTTACTTTTGGAGTTATGGATAGAGGTGCACAAAAACCGAAGCCTAGGAGATCGGCGTTTCTCAATTTTTCAAGAGATGCCTCAAACCCTTAGCGCACATACCATAATCCGTTAGGAATATCGCTCAATTCGACTTTGGCAAGACACAAACACCCGGCTATGTGAATGGTGCCGAGTTACTCATCGTCATGATTGACTTCCCCAAACCTACAATTTCTTTCTATTCATTTGATTGCAAATAATTGCTCTCATGGCCCTCCCACATCAAACATGCCTTTTTCTCATTCACTTCTCCAAATTCCCGGATAGGTAAAGGAGGCTAATATTTCAATGAGGAGCTAGATGATCAAAGAAAGAAGAAAGAAAGTATCGAATTGCCTTAATCATCTCAATAAGAAGTATAGGAACTTATAACGTGATTTCAACTTCAATTTCCTGGCATGATTTAGGTAACATTTTCACATTATAAAACTTGCAAAAGAGGTAAAATTCATTCATTCAAATTCTTTTTAATTCACAATCCTTTTAAGCATGCAATTGTCATCAAACTCAATTCACAAGTAGTGATTATCATGGAAATCATCTCAATTCATTAGAAGTACAAAATTTTCAAAATTTTTCAATTTTTATGGGTTTTTCAAGTTATTTTTCATGTAATGCAATAAGGAAACGTGCAACACATAATGAATATGCAACGATAGTCTCAAATGAAAGCGAACATAGTAAGTAGAGTTATTACAAACTTTTTAGTACATCCCACCCCATACTTAGGACGAATATTGTCCCTAATGTTCAGAAGAAATAAAGAAAAGAAGAAAAGAAAAAGAAACTCACAAAGTGGTGGCGGGGATGTCTAAAACGAACGGTCCTGCATCGAATCACTGCGGCGCCGGCGGAGGTGGAAATGGGGAGAAGCTGGAGTCGTAGGGCCGTCCAAACTGCTGGCGGTAGACGTCCCTCATCATGTGGTCAAGGTCGTCGAGGCGTCCGTCTCTAGCGTCGGCCCGGATCTCTAACGCTCCAACTCTCTCTGAAAGTCCGGTGGCCCAATCCGGCATCCGCTCGTACCATCCCGGGGCGTGATCGTACCATGCGGGGGCGTCGGATGGTGCTGGTGGTGGTGGTGCTGCTGCTGGCTGCTCCGTGGACCAAGGAGGGGGAATGCCATACCATGTGGGAGGTGTGGTCATCCACGTGGGCCTCTCACTCACGCTAGCGCGGCGAGATGACGAGCCTGATGCTCTAGCTGGACGTGGAGAGCGTCTAGGTACATCTGGGGCTGCCTCCGGCTGGTCCGGAAACGTGCCAAACTCCTGCTCCGCTCCTCCTCCACTCTCGAACTGGTCTCCCATGTCCTCCTCCTCTACAACCGGTGGTGGGACGTAAGGGGGAGCTACTATCCTGTTCGCATGCATCGCAGCGAACGTCTCCTTCCAATTATGGCGTCCCGCCATAATGGAGTACTCCGGCAGCCACTCTATACCCCTGCCTGTCCTACTCTCCCAAGGCATGCCCGCATAAGGCGGACCTCCATGTATGGGGAAAATGAGACCCCTAACCATGAATGCATGTAGCCCTAAAGGAACGGCCGGTATGCGGGTGCAAGCAGAAAAATCCACACCTAAACTCCTAGCAATGTGGGTAACTATCCCACCATATCCAATGTTCCCCTTCGCCTTATTCTTGAGCTTGCTCATCGTAGCAGCCAAGAGGGTAGCACAATCTGCACGGCGTCCATAAAGCATACAATAGAGCAAGAATAGCTCATCCGTCTTGATCTTTTGGGGCGTCTCCGTCCTAGGAAAGAGACACTCCGAAAGAACGCGATGAGCTATCTTCAAGGCTAGATGGTACATCAATCTAGCCTTGGTATCGGCGGGTTGCCAACGGTCCTCGTCGGCGTAGATCATCGCAACTTCCTTCCAGAAATCCTTAGGGTAAACACCACTCGGGAATCGACCATTGAAGGTCTCATGAAAACCAAAAATAGTCCCAAACTCAACAATACTCAAATGATAGTCTCGTTCCATGAGACGGAAGGAGACGGTCCTATCTACGTGGCTGTGCTCGAAGGATGTCACAACCTCCCGGGTGATCTCCTCATAGGCGTCTTCTCGGATAGCCGAGAAGATAACTAATCCAGCTCTATCCAAGAGCCAAGTGAGGTCATCAACAATGTTAAGAGGATATAGATCCTCCAACAACAAATACCTAGGGCCAATCACTGCCCTTTTCTGTATCTTCTCGAATGCAGCAAGGTGGTTCTCGTGTATGGTCGGAATGCTAGGGTGAGGAGGTGAGGATGGAGGTGAAGGTGAAGATGGTAGTGAGGGAGACGAGGGTGGTGGTGCCCTAGAGGATGAGGGGGTGGAGGGGTTGCCTTTCCTTTTCTTATTCTGCTCTCCCTTCTTCTCTTTTATCCTTCCCGACACTCTCCTTACGAAATCCATTTTTCACCAAATATTACGGTCTGTTCTTGAGAAATTACGGCCGTGGTTTACCCAGAGACCGTGATTCGTCTCAGAATTTCACGAATCTCAGCAAATTCACCAGCAATCACCACAACAAGCAGTCCTAATCTAATTCCTTCCAGTCTTTGTCAGTTCTTCCTAAAAATCTATAGCAAAAACGAACCAAATCCGCGAAAATCAAGAAGAAAGAATAAACCTCTTTTTCGGATTGAAAAACCCGAAATGCGCGTTTGTTGATGGATTTCCGCTCGGTTTGTCGCTTGGATCTTGTTTGTGGTTGGATTTGATGCAGTTTGGGAAGAAGAATCGTTAGAAACGATTAAGAAACGAAGATTTGGAGAAGGTCGTGGGGTTTCGGCGTCTAGGTCGTGAAAAGGGTAAGTTTTTGGGATGAAATTGTGAAGAACGTGGCTTATATAGTTGCAGGCAAAATTTTGAAAATCACGGTCTGTCGGGGTGTTCCACGGCCATGGAAGTGTACGGAACCGTGGTTTTGGTGATTTTTCAAAGGCTTTTGAGAATTACGGCCATTGTAGCTGTGACGACCGTAATTTAGACCGTGGAACCTGCTGTAAAGCTCCAAAGTCCAATTTTCGTCACGTTTCTTCGACATTATCTTCCCTTTCTCCTTTTTCATCGATCCTACAACCAAAAACACGAACATACCGGAAGAAATCGAGGCAAAATAAAGCAAAAACGTTTATTCTAAGCTAAACTATGAATCGAAAACAAAAACGAAAATGCAATACCTTGGGTTGCCTCCCAAGAAGCGCTTTGTTTAAGGTCCGTAGCTAGACCAATCTCGCACTTATTCGAGTGCGGTTGGCGCAAACTCTTCAGCTTGGAGTTCCGGCGTATACTTCTTGAGTCGTTGGCCGTTCACCTTAAAACTTCCGCTAGCTTCACCCCATACTTCAACTGCACCATGGGGGAAAATACGCTTAATTAGAAAGGGTCCGGTCCAACGGGATTTAAGCTTACGTGGAAAGAGGCGAAGTCTTGAATTGAAGAGGAGAACTTGATCTCCTTCTTTGAAGTCCTTTGGAATGATATGCTTATCATGCCAACGCTTTGCTCTTTCCTTGTAGATCTTGGCGTTTTCATAGGCGTTCAAACGGAGTTCATCCAACTTGTTGATGTCTAGGAGACGCTTCTCTCCCGCTTCCTTCATGCCGAAATTCAGCCACTTGATAGCCCAAAACGCCTTGTGCTCCAGCTCCACCGGTAAGTGACAAGACTTCCCATACACAAGGTTGTATGGTGTGGTTCCTATGGGAGTCTTGTACGCAGTCCGGTACGCCCATAATGCATCATCTAGCTTCAAGGACCAATCCTTCCTAGTCCTTGAAACCGTCTTCTCTAGAATCCCTTTGATCTCCCTATTTGAGATCTCAACTTGTCCACTCGTTTGTGGATGGTAAGGGGTAGCGATCTTGTGAGTAACCCCATACTTAGCTAGAAGAGCTTCAAAGCGACGGGCTATGAAGTGAGAACCTCCATCACTAATGATAGTCCTTGGTGTCCCAAATCGCGGGAAGATGGTCTTGTTGAAGAACTTAACCACCACCATGGCATCATTTGTGGGAGAGGCAATTGCTTCCACCCATCTAGAAACGTAATCTACCGCCAATAGTATGTATTGGTTTCCACAAGAGGATGGGAATGGTCCCATGAAATCGACTCCCCAAACGTCGAAAATCTCCACCTCTTGGATGTTGTTGAGGGGCATCTCGTTTCTTCTAGAAATATTGCCTGTTCTTTGACAAGCATCGCAGCAAGAAACAAAGGATTGCACATCTCTAAATAAAGTAGGCCAATAGAATCCAGATTGCAATACCTTTGCGCTAGTCTTGTTCGAACTAGCGTGTCCTCCACAAGGTAGTGAATGACAATGGCGGATGACACTTTGCATCTCATCTTCCGGCACACATCGCCGAATGATGCCATCCGGACCTCTCTTAAAGAGGAGAGGCTCGTTCTAATAGTATTCCCGGACGTCCTTAAAGAACTTCTTCCTTTATGCGTAGGATAGTCCGGGCGGTATCTCCTGGCAAACCAAATAGTTAACGAAATCAGCAAACCATGGTTCGTTACCTTTGGAGATCACGTTGATGCACTCCTCAATGATGTGTAAGTGTTCGTCCGGAAAGGAGTCATCAATGGGTAGATGGTCGTCCTCTAGATGTGTTAGGCGACTCAAATGATCCGCAACAGAATTTTCCGAGCCTTTCTTGTCGCGGATCTCAAGATCGAATTCTTGTAGGAGAAGAATCCATCTAATCAGCCTTGGCTTCGCATCTTTCTTTGCAAGGAGGTACCGGATCGCAGCATGATCCGTGTAGACAATCACCTTTGCACCTACAAGAAAAGAGCGAAACTTGTCAATAGCGTAGACAATGGCTAAAAACTCTTTCTCGGTAGTGGCGTAGTTGAGCTGCGCTTCGTCTAGCGTCTTGCTAGCATAGTATATGGCATGGGTTCGCCCTTCCTTTCGTTGTCCAAGAACAACTCCAATAGCTACGTCACTAGCATCGCACATAATCTCGAAGGGGAGAGTCCAATCCGGAGGTTGGATAATAGGTGCTGAAATTAGAGCTTGCCGAATGGTGTTAAACGCATCCAAACATTCCTGCGAAAACTCAAAAACCGCATCCTTCATCAATAGATTAGTGAGAGGTTTTGATATCTTAGAAAAGTCCTTAATAAAACGTCTATAAAATCCAGCATGTCCTAGGAAACTTCTTATCCCTTTGACTGAAATTGGGGGAGGAAGTTTCTCTATGGTCTCTATCTTAGCCTTATCTACCTCTATCCCTCTACTAGAGACTAAGTGACCTAATACAATTCCTTCCTTAACCATGAATTGACATTTCTCCCAATTAAGAACTAGGTTAGTGTCTTCACATCTTTGTAAAACAAGTGAAAGGTTAGAAAGACAATTGTTAAAAGAGGAACCGTATACGGAGAAGTCGTCCATGAAGACTTCCATGATTTCCTCTACGTATTCGGAGAAGATGGCCATCATGCACCGTTGAAAGGTGGCTGGGGCGTTGCAAAGCCCGAACGGCATTCTCCTATAGGCGAACGTACCCCAAGGGAACGTGAATGTGGTCTTCTCTTGATCATCCGGATGTATCGGAATCTGAAAGAAACCACTATAACCGTCAAGGTAGCAAAAATGCGAATGTTGTGCTAACCTTTCAAGCATTTGATCGATGAATGGCAGTGGAAAGTGATCCTTCCGCGTTGCGTTGTTGAGCTTGCGGTAGTCTATGCACATCCGCCATCCAGTCACGGTTCGGGTAGGAATGAGTTCGTTGTTCTTGTTGGTGATGACCGTCATTCCTCCCTTCTTCGGAACTACTTGAACTGGACTCACCCACTTGCTATCGGAGATAGGATAGATGATACCTGCGTCAAGAAGTTTAAGAATTTCCTTCTTGACAACCTCCTTTATGGTCAGATTCAACCGCCTTTGAGGCTGTCTTGAAGTTCTAAAGTCCTCCTCCATTAGTATCTTATGCATGCATAGGGAGGGTTTAATTCCTACTAAGTCCTCAATAGTATAGCCTATAGCTTTCCTATGTTTCCTAAGGACAATCATGAGCTGTTCATGTTCATCTATGCTTAGTTCGGAACTAACGATAACCGGAAAGGTAAAATTAGATCCAAGAAAAGCGTACCTTAGATGAGTAGGAAGTGGTTTGAGTTCCATCACTTTCGGAGCTTCTAATGGTCCTTGAGGAGCTTCCGACGTTTCCTTAGAAGTTTCTAAGGATGTTGAGTGAGTTGGAGAAGAATCAGAAGAAGTTGAAGAAGTATGCCGATTACCCTCTTCCACGGTCAGAATCACGGCCTCTCCATATGTTCCACGGCCGTGTAATCCCCTGGAATGGAGATCGATTTTGGTTGTGAAATCCACGGTCGTGGAATACAGAGTATGACCGTGGATTCTAATGTTCTCAGCCTCATCGTGGAGTTTCTCAAACTCCTCTTCATGCATCTCTTCTTGTGCTTCTAAGGCTTCAATTTCCTCTTTGCACTCTTCTTCTTCCCCTACATCGGTTAGACTCATAGTGATAACTTTTTGTAAAGGATCGTTAAAGAGAATCGCACTTACCTCTTCTCTAGACAAACCTTCTTCATCTTGGATATCGTAAATATCCTCATCAAAAATTGGTTCCTTCACTAGAGTGGAAAGAACGAACTCTACTTTCTCTTCTCCAATATCAAAAGCGAGTCTTCCATTCTTGCAATCGACCATGCAGCCGGAAGTTGCAAGAAACGGTCTTCCGAGTATGATCGGGACCGGACTATCTGCAAGAATGTCAAGCACGACAAAATCGATGGGAACAAAGAATTTACCTAGCTTGACCGGGACGTCTTCTACAATACCGACGGGGCGAGTGATGGATCGATCCGCCATGTATAACGTCATCTTCACCGGTTTAGGTTCGCCTAAACCGATCTTCCTACATAACGCAAGTGGTATGATGCTCACACTTGCTCCTAAGTCACATAAAGCGTCATATGTGACATCTCCCACTCCGATGGGAATGCAAAATGACCCCGAATCTTTCAACTTTGGGGGCATTTTCTCCTTCATGGTTTTGATGAGATCCGAAGAATCCGAACTCATCTTGACCTCTCCGAAATCTTCTAGCTTCCTCTTGTTAGAGAGAAGCTCCTTCAAGAACTTACCATAAGCCGGCATACCTACAATAGCATCAATGAATGGTATATTAATATGCAGCTTGCTCATGAGTTCCATGAACTTACCGAATTGTTTGTCTAGGCGCGCTCGCGCTCTAGATTGAGGGAATGGTAGGGGAGGTTTGTAAGTTGGAGGAGGAACATAGACGTCTTCCTTCTCCTTCCCCTTTTCCTTGTCCTTTTCTACGGGGACTTCAACGAACGTAGGCTGCGGATCGGTGGTAGTCACTCCGCTCCTAGTTGTAATCGCCATCACCCTTCCTTTAGGGTTGTCCTCCGTCTTTCCTGGAAGCTTCCCTTGATTCCTGGGAACTTCCTCCGCGTGGTTGAACATTTGGTTTTCCAAAACCTTTTGAGCTTTGTCAACCTTAGAGACTTGATCATCAACTTTGATGAGGCGGTTCTCCAACCCTTGAAGCTTTCCCATAATTGTTTCCAATATGGGATCGGGCTTCTCCTTCCCCGAAGTGTTTCCTCCATTAGATGATTGCCCCTGGCTTTTCAAAGGAGTAGAGGAAGAGGAAGGTGGAGTTAGTGAATTAGAATTGGAAGGATAAGAGTTACCGGAATTTTGTTGATTGGGGCGCCAATTGTTGTTGTTTGAACCCCTATTGTTGTTCCAATCGTTGTTCCGGTTGTTGTTGTTTCCATTCCAATTGTTATTCCGGTTGTTACCCCGGTTATTGTTGTTGCCGCCATTATTGTTGCCCAAATAACCAACCTCCTTCCCTTGTTGCTTTGGGAAGTTGGTCTTGATAGCCTCCTTCAACTCTTTGATCTCATTGTTGAGGGAGAAAATCTGATTTTGAGCTTCATGTGTGAGCTTTGCTCCTTGCTCCACACGATTTCCCTCCACTTTCCGGTGGGAATACTTCTCTATGACTCTTGCTTGCTTCTCAATGAAGTCCCAAGCGTCATCTTCTCTCATGTCCATGAACGTTCCACATGAGAGGGATTGGAGGTTGAACTGCGTTCCCGCATCCAGCCCCTTGTAGTAAATCTCCAGCAAGGCGAGCTTGGATATGCCATGATGAGGGCAATCCAAGAGTAAATCCTGAAACCTTTCCCAAGATTGAAACAAACTTTCGTTAGGTCTCATAGAAAAAGCATTAATCTTACCTCTAAGTTCCGCCGTTTTGGAAGGCGGAAAGAATTTGGTGAGAAACTCCGCGGAAAGGTCTTCCCACGTATCTAGTTTCCCACTAGGAAGAGCTTGATACCATGACAACGCCTTCCCCTTCAAGGAGAAGAAAAAGGGTTTTAGCTTGTAGCTGTTGGTAGTAGCGCTCTTCGGTCTCATCGTTTCCATCATACACTCGAAGTTTTGCAGGTGTTGGTGTGGAGATTCAGCGCTTGTACCGCCAAATTGGTTTTGGCGAACAAGAGTAATAACTTGAGGGTTAAAGCTAAACCCTTGCACATCTTCAGCATCAAAATTCACGCCCAAGCGGCGTGGTTGTTGTGTTGGATCCATCCGCTGGCCAAGAGTCCTTGGCTCATTATCCACACGTTCGACTCTCACATTCCTAGGTGGAATGCGGCGATTAGTAGCTCCCTGTGGATGGAAGGGATTCACATTGACCGTAGGATCAATCTCCTCTAATGGTGGCATGGAAGAGTCGCTATCATCAGCGGATGAATGACTTCTCCTTCTTCTAGATCTTGATGCCCTTCTTGAGGATTTCTTGATTTCTTTACTCTTAAGGTCGCTTATTTCTAATCTCATCTAGAACATCTGATCCTGTAGACTGTTAACTTGGGATTGATGGCGATCCATCTCATCCCGGCGGAGGTTCTCATTCCATTGGAGTTGAGCTTCCTTCTCCGCCAACTCCGCTTGAAGATCACGTTCGTGTTCTTCAGCCATCTTCTTTTCCTTGCGCTTTTGCCTCAAGGTTTTCTCTAGCTCTTGATCAAGAGGTAAGAGATCTTTGGTGTTCCTAGACCTGCGCATGCACTCAAAGTAATATCAAATAACGAGAGCAAGCTCCCAAGCTTGACAACCGGTTACCGAATTCGGCCGAAACCAAATCCCCGGCAACGGCGCCGAAAACTTGTTCGCCCCTAAAGGTGTGTGCAAATAAGCTTTAAATTTATAAAACTAGAACCAAGCAGCGAACCCGCAGTGTACGGATTGACGTAGCTAAGCAAGAATTCCAGAGTATCGAACACAGGGATTTGGGTGGGAACGAATTCAGTTGTAGATTGTCAAGCGAGTAAATATGAGAGTTTTGCAAATATTGGGAAAACTACAATCCTAAAGATCCAAGTATCCAGTTGTGGCAATCGATTCAAGATATACTAATGATATAAAGACAGAGTTGAGATATGCAAAGGTATACTAATGTAAGGTAATCGTACGGTGAAGTTCCAAAAACCTTATGTAACTCATCTACAAGGCACTCTCTATACAGGTTGTTGAGGCTCAATATAGAAAGATTCTAAAGGTGAGAATTAGTGTCAAATACCCAAACTTGTAATCCAAGGATCAAGACTAACTTAGCCGATTACGGTTGTGACACTCACAATCGAGGTAGAGGTTGTTGAGGCTCCACTACCACCTAGAAAAGACAAGTCTAAACTAAGTTAAAGCAAATCTTTAACTTTGGATTAAAGTAAAAGCAGGCTCGTAGATTTAGGAGAAATTACGGTTAGTTCTTGGTGTTCCACGGCCGTGGACTCAAGAACAGGCCGTAATTTATAGTCTATCGGCGATTCTCTCTAACTCTCAGGGTCTAATCCGTTTGCGATCGATCTATCATCATCTAAGCCACAACTATCAACCCTTCACCTTAGAATTGTTAAGGGTTTTTAGCCAATAACAGTCATGTTGATATCAATTCAAGAATTAAAAGATAAAAAGATGAAAACTTTCAAGAACCTTTAATAATCTTCAAAACAATCTCAAAGTCACAATCAAGAACGAGTGTTGTCAAAAGATTCACAATAAAATAACCAATCACAACCTTAGGAAAGAAGGGAAAAACGGGATGTCAATCCGTTTTCCGAATCAAACCTAAACAAGAAGAAAGATCTTCTTGCAAAATCTTCCAAAAGTTTCGATCTTCCGCCAATCCGGAGATCTCAACAGCAATCCCCACCGAAAGTGTGAGATTAGAGCAATTCCCTTAAGCGATGATTAAACGGGCGTAAGCGGTCCTTAGCGTCGATAAGCGGTGATAACGGGTGTAAGCGCCAATGACGGATTCTCCTTTCGTCCGTCTTTTTATAGGGCCGGATAGAATATCGGCCCGGCCCAATCTTCAAAAGATCGTGGCTTCAAAGTGTGGCGAAAAGATTCGCCAAGATCACGGTCGTGGAAGTGTTCCACGACCGTAATTTAGAGCGTGGAAACAAATACGGTTTGCACCATATGTTCCACGGCCGTAATATCCTCTGGAATGAACTTCAATTTTTTACTATAAATCCACGGTCGTGGAATTGAACGTGGAACGTGATACGGTCGTATTTTAAAGCGTGGTTTAGGGCAAGAACGTGATTCTTCCCTAGCCTCGTGCATTCCTCAAGCTAAAACTCCAATTTTCTTCCTAAGAATGTCCTCAATCCATGGACAAACTCAATCAACTCCTCTTTTGCTCGATTCCGTTCGGAAATAGCTCCAATCACCTATAATCAACATAGGACTAGTGTAGACATCCATATCGACAATATAGGTAATACTAGCTCACATATGCACAAAGTTCAATCAAAGACTATCGATATGAATCAAATACGTTTAGAAAACGTGCCTAAAATATCACAATGGGTAAATGTGGTTATTTGAGTGTATGACTATTATATAAAGATGATAAAATGGGTAAATGTGTGACATCATGCTTATGTGGTTATTTTTCATGATTGTGTTTGTGCTTATGCATTACCTTATATACGTATGGTTAGCTAATGGTTTCATACCATGTTGTATATGCCTTGAAAGATAGGAGAGTTGTTAATGATCTGGCAAGGTGACAGGCGAGGGCTCCCGTACATTAGGTGGTTATGGTTTTGGGGTTGTTTATGTTTCCCTCCTGTGTGAGGATGATATCTTGTATACCTCTTGTGTGAAGGTGTTGCTTTATGCTCGGCTATGGTCTTGTATACCTTTTGGTTGTACAGTTTATACAGTTTTATGTATTTGTTTTATATATGTCAGTGTCATGTTGTAAGGTCCAGTGAACTTGTTGTCAGACTAGGGTCAGGATCCATTGTGAGATCCTAGCCCAATGTGGCATCCCAAGTCCCGCGAATTTGGGGTGTTACAGAGTTGGTATCAGAGCCTTAGGTTGACAACAATGACACTTGCTACCTGCAATGAGGTTTGATAGGTAAAATAAACAGAACTCGCAAGGGGTCTGACGTTTTCAAAAAGTTTTTGATTTTAAAGTGTTCTTTTGGGATAGGATGTACGAGGAGTCGTCACCTCTGCCATGGATATCTGCAGTGTAGATTTGTATATATATATATATATATATATATATATATATATATATATATATATATATATATATATATATATATACATAAAGAGAGAGAGAGAGAGAGAGAGAGAGAGAGAGAGCCTTATAAGTTAGGTGTGCATACCCCGCAGATGGCTCGGACTAGAGCTGCTTCTACTATAGGCCGGGGTAGAGGTAGACCACCTCTTCCTTCGGGCGTGATAAGACAAGGACCAGTTCACGTTGCCGATCAACCTGTGGTGGAGGAGGTTCATGAGGAGATTGCTGAGAGTTTCGTCCGAGAGACGAGGAGTGGTGGATCTAGGAGATAACATTCACACCGAGTCTAGTCAGATGACTCAGATCGTGTCTCCATGAGGGGCCAAAGTTTTGTGATTATATCCGATGTGTTGAGGAGGCTGCTAGAGCAGGAAGACGAGCCCCAAATCTAATAGTGCATGAGGGATCTTTTGAGTTGTCCCAAGGAGCCACTCAGGTGCCAGTTATGCCGACACGTGCTACTGAGACTATACGAGCTCCAGAGAAGTATAGAGGGCATCGACCAGATACCTAGTTGAAGGCATTTCATCAGCTAGGTGTACCCCCTTTCTCTGGGAAGGTGGGATTGGAGACAGAGATTTGGATTGAACATGTGGATTCTGCCCTAGAGTCCATCAAATGTCCAGAGGACAGACGGATAGAGTTAGTTCAGACTCGATTCCATGACCTTGCTCATCAATGGTGGAGGACCGTATGAGCTAGAGCCACTAGCTACGAGCAAATGAGGAGGATGCTTAGAGAGCAGTTCCGCCCTACCTCACTAAGGAGGGAGAAGCTGCAGGACTTCGTGGAGGAAGGCTTTGAGGATGTGCCTATTGCAGTTGTCATCAGCCGCTTCTAGATAGAATTAGCATTGTTGGGTCCAGCTGCACCTTCAGAGGACCAGCATGTGTACTTGTTCTCCCGTCGGCTGAGGGAGAGTACACGCTCGTATAGGCCGGGATTCCATTACGAGTCCTTGGTAGATTACAAGGACCGGACTTCTGCTTATGAGCGCGAGAGAGCCAGTCAAAGGAGGGCTTCTCAGACGGGACGGTCTGAGAAGAGACAACGTGTTGGGTGTTCGCCCTAAAACGTGTGTGCAAATAAGTTTTAAATTTATAAAACTAGAATAAAAGCAAGCGAACCCGCAGTGTACGGATCGGCGTAGATTAGCAAGTATTCCAAAGTATCGAACTCAGGGAATTGGTGAAACAAAATCAGTTTCAAGTAATCGAGCAATGAAATTATAGAAGCTTTGCAAATATTGGGGAAAACAGCAACCCTAAAGATCCAGGTGTCTAATTGTGGCAATCGATTCAAGATATACTATATATATAAGGACAGAGTTGAGAATTGCAAAAGTATAACTAATGTAAGGTAATGTACGGTGAAGTTCCAAAACCCTATATAACTCACCCAAAGACACTCTCTATAAAGGTTGTTGAGGTTGCAGTATAGAAATGATCTAAAGGTAAGAATTATTCTCAAATATCCATGCCCAAACCCAAGGAATCAAAGATAAGCCCAAACGGTTAAGGTTGTGACACTCGAAACCGAAATAGAGGATGTTGAGTCTCACTACTACCTAGAAAAGGCAAGTCAAGGCTAGGTTAAAGCAAATCTGTAACTTTGGATTAAAGCAAAAGCAAAGGTCGTAAACTAGGGGAAATCACGGCTAGATCTTGAGAATCACGGCCGTGGAAACCAAGAACAGCCCGTGATTTAGGGTGTCGACGATGTTTCTCACACTCTCAGGGTCCAATCAAGTTACGATCGATCTATCATCATCTAAGCCACAACTATCAACCCTTCACCTTAGAATTGCTAAAGGTTTTAGCCAACAATCATCATTATGATATCAATAATCAAATTAAGAAAATCTCCAATCCTTAAGGTCGAAAAGAAACCTTAAGGCCGTCTCCAAACTCTAAGCGGAACTCTAAACATCGGTAAGCGAGCATAAACGAGGATCCAAGTCCTGGGGCTATCACCGTCCGCCTTTCAATGTTGAAGGCTATCGAATATTTGTAGGGATAAATCTAGGGTTTAAAGACTAAATCCTAAATATTTGGGCTGAAAAGAAGTCGAACCCGCTGGTATCAGAAAATACTCTGGTCCGCGTCAGACGGTATCAAAGAACACTTTGGCGCGTCAGATGGTATCAGAAAATACTTTGGCTCATCAGACGGTATCAGAAGATACTTTGGCACATCCTAGCTTTCTTTTTATGCTCCTTTTTGTCCCTCTTCAAGGCTTTATGCTTAAATGTGCCATTTCTGCTCCATAATTTTCCAATTTACCTACAAATGCAATAAAACTCTGTGTAGACCTCTATTCTTGCAAAGTAGGTGAATATAACTATAAATGTCATGAATGTATGTCTATGCATGCAAAATAAAGGGAAAATCTATATAAATACATGCCTAAAAATAGGTCATAATGCATGTCATCATTTGGCAGACCAGTGGCGTTGGAGGAGCTTCTGGTTTTGGGCGGAGCCAGAGACGTTAGGGGTTACCCCTCATTTGCGTTGACTGTAGAGAAGGGACGATAGTGCTTCAACTGTGGTGATCCTGGACATATCCGACCAGAGTGCACGAGGCCACTGGTGACTTGCTTCACCTGTGGTAGACCAGGTCATAGAGCTGCCTTCTGTAGGCAGGGTGGAGTTGCATCACAACAGGGTTCTTCCCCTGTCAGTGTTGTAGGAGGCTGGTAGAAGCCACCTCAACAACAGACATAGGGACATCAGAGAGTCCTAGATCGTCCTTCTACTCAAGGATCTGCTTCCGGGCCGAGTAGAGGTAGAGATCGTGGTAGGAGTACCACTGACACAAGAGGAGCTCAGGGTAGAGTCTTTGAGCTGAGGAGTGCAGAGGAGCCGCCTGTACCGGCTGCTACAGGTACCATTCTGCTTCATGGTTTACGTGTTAGAGTTTTGCTTGATACGGGTACTACGCATTCCTTTATTTTTGATGTATGTGTTGAGCGTCTAAGTTTAGCTACTATAGAAGGGATACCCTTTAGTATAGGGGTACCTGATGGTAGTAGGGTCAGAGGTACCCATGAGATACGTAGTTGTCCCCTTCGTTTAGGGACTCGTGTGTTGCTTGTGGACTTCTTAGTCATGCCATTGATGTATGAAGAGGTCATATTAGGTATGGATTGGATGCATAGACACCGTTCGATATTAGATGTAGGTAGGAGGACTGTGACAGTCTCTACCGAGGTAGGTCAGATAAAGGTCTTCCAAGGTTGGGACCTTGGGAAGACGGGATCTGTCATTAGTGATGTACGAGCAGCGAGGCTGATAATACAAGGATGTGATGCCTTCTGGTGTTATGCCATGAAGGATGGAGAGAGTCCAACATTGGAGGATATTCCCATGGTCTGTGAGTTTGAAGACGTGTTTGTTGAGCCGTCTATCTTGCTGCCTTAGAGGAGTGTGGACTTCAGTATAGAGTTGGAGCCTGGCGCGAGACCGATCTCGAAGGCCCCATATCGTATGGCGCATGTTGAGATGTTGGAGCTGAAGAATTAACTCGAGGAGTTGGTTGAGAAGGGCTTCTTTCGCCCTAGTGTATCCCCATGGGGAGTACTTGTCCTCTTTGTGCGGAAGAAGGACGGATCGTTGAGACTGTGTATTGATTACAGAGAGCTGAACAAGGTGACCATCAAAAATAAGAATCCATTGCCTCGTATTGATGATCTGCTTGATCAGCTTCAGGGAGCGACAGTTTTCTCCCAGATTGATTTATGCTCAAGATATCACCAGTTCAGGGTGAGGGAGCGGGATATGCACAGGACGGCATTTCGTACCCGTTATGGACACTACGAGTTTGTAGTGATGCCATTTGGGCTTATAAATGCCCCAACAGTCTTCATAGAGTTGATGAACAATATCTTCATCGACTTCCTTGATCAGTTTGTGGTGGTCTTCATTTTGACATTCTGGTGTACTCTCGTAGTAGAGAGGAGCATGCCGGTCACCTGAGGACGGTTTTGCAGATTCTGAGAGATAGAGAGTTGTATGCTAAGCTCTCTAAGTGTGAGTTTTTGATGTCAGAGGTAGCCTTCCTAGGCCATGTTGTCTCCGCCAGTGGGATCATGGTTGATCTAGCAAAGATCGAGTCTGTTGCTGCATGGACGACACCGACGAACGTCAAGGAAGTGCGTAACTTTCTTAGCCTAGCCGGTTATTACCGATGCTTTGTGGAGGGATTTTCTGTGATTGCCCGTCCACTGACGAGTCTATTGAGGAAGACTACCAGATTTGTGTGATCTGATCAGTGTGTCCAGAGTTTTGAGGAGTTGAAGAGGCGTTTGACTGTTGCTCCTATTTTGGCACAGCTGGAGAGTTTTGAGGATTTTGTGGTTTACAGGTATGCATCCAAGCTAGGCTTGGGTTGTGTGTTGATACAAAGGGGCAGAGTGATTGCATATGCATCTCGACAGTTGAAGAAGTATGAGGAGAACTACCCGACCCTCACGATCTGAAGTTGGCAGCGGTAGTTCATACTTTGAAGATTTGGAGACATTACGTGTATGGTGCTACATGTTAGATCTTCACAAACCATAAGAGTCTGAAGTACATTTTCTCGCAGCGGGAGTTGAATAACCTCCAACGTCGATGGCTTGAGTTGATCAAGGACTTTGACCTTGAGATTTTGTATCATCCAAGGAAGGCGAATGTTGTCGCCGACGCCCTGAGTAGGAAGACGTCTCGAGAGAAGACGATTGCCAGATTGACAGTTCAGCCTCAACTTCAAAGGGATCTAGCTTGGCTAGAGATGGACATCCAGTTTCCTGATGAGGATGCCCAGTTGTACGCTTTAGAGGTTCTACCTGGTTTGTTGAATGAGATCCGACAAAAGCAGGGGACCTGCCCGACCCTGATGAGGATTAGAGAGGATGTCTCGTGGTGAGGCACCATAGTTCTCCATTGGAGCAGATGGAGTGATGAGACGCCATAACCGTATCTGTGTACCTGTTGATGTAGAGCTGAGACAGAGGATTTTACAAGAGGCTCACTGTACACTTTACTCAGTACATCCGGGTACGAGTAAGATGTACCATGATGTGAGACAACCATATTGGTGGGGTGGGTTGAAGCCCGATGTAGCCAAATTTGTGGCACAGTGTGCGACCTGTCAACAGGTCAAGATAGAGCATTGCAGACCTAGAGGTGAGCTTCATCAACTGCCAATGCCACAGTTGAAGTGGGAGGACGTCTCCATGGATTTTGTGACAAGATTGAGGCTCGGTAGGAGTTTTGATGTTGTTTGGGTTGTTGTTGATAGACTGACACAGACGGCACGTTTCATCCCTATTAGAGAAAGTGGACATTGAGTAGGTTGGCTGAGGAGTACACTAGACAGATAGTGAGACTCCATGGTGTACCGAGGACAATCGTCTCTGATCGAGATGGACGATTTACCTCGAGGTTTTTGCAGCAGATTCAGACTGCTTTGGGGACGAGTCTACACTTTACGACCGCGTTTCACCCCAGACAAATGGTCAGTCAAAGAGGACCATCCAGATCCTGGAGGACAAGTTGCGAGCTTGTGTGTTAGATTGGGGACAGGGATGGTCAGATTACCTCCCACTAGTTGAGCTCTCATACAACAACAGCTAGCATGCATCGATTGGGATGGCCCCATATGAGGCACTATATGGACGGAGATGCCGTACACCATTATGTTGGGATGAGCCTAGCAATATCAGTGGGATAGCGCCATAGCAGATTCAAGATGATATGGCTCGAGTAGTGCTGATTAGAGAGAATGATGGCTGCACAGAGTTGCCAGAAGTCATATGCTGACAGGAGGCGTCGACCTCTAGAGTTCTGATAGCATGAAATATGACTATATTTTAGGCACTTGCTTTGATTGTTTTTTCCTCTTAGATGTATACATGGATATGAGTTTGAAGCATTTATGAGCACATTCACCTATTTTGTCGATATAGAGATCTACACAAAATTTGGTATGTTTATAGGTGAATAAAGGCTTGAATTGGAGCATATGCGAAGGGATAGGAGTATTTGATCATGCTAGATGTCAAGGAGATGCTTTGGAGAAGCTAAGGAAGGAGCATTATTTGAGAACTTTACGAAACAAAGGCTTTCACAAAGGCTTTTGAGTTATCACGACCTAAACCACGACCGTGGTTATGCATTGAGTTCGTGGAAGGTGATGTCGAAGAGCAACACAAAGTTCCACGCCCTAAACCACGGCTGTGGAATGTTACACTAGACCGTGATTTCCATGACGTTTCCACGTGTCATATTTGCCACGTTAGCAATAGTTATTGGGCTTTCTCGTAACCCTATTTTTCCCTATAAGAAGGCTTAAGGAGGGAGGAAAATGGAGATTCGCATACGTTGGCATTGACGCTTGTATTGACGGCTGTTTACACCTGAAGAGAGATTTTGGATCATTGCTTAGGAAGATTCCGAGAAGGACGCGGTTTGGAGATTGCATACTTAGAGGTTATCTTAGGGTTTACATTTCAAGACGGATTGACATCCCGTTCTTCATTGTTTCTTAAGATTGTTGTGAGGATTTATGTTCCCTTTTTCCGCATTCATTAAACACATACATTTGTTGTGTTGGATTTGAGATTGATTATTCGATTGTTATTGAGTTTTCGAGGGTTTTACCTTTTTCTCTTTTAAACTTGATTATTGATTCAATGATGATGGTTATTGGCTAAAACCTTTTAGCAATTATAAGGTGAAGAGTTGATAGTTGTGGCTTAGATGATGATAGATTGATCGTAAATAGATTGGACCCTGAGAGTTGCGAGAAACCTCGTCGACAGCCTTTTCCACAGTCTGTTCTTGAAAACCACGGCCGTGGTTCTTCAAGATCTAGCCGTGGTTTCCTCTGTCGTATGACCTTTGCTTTTGCTTTTGATCCAAAGTTAAAGATTTGCTTTAACCTAGTCTTGGCTTGCCTTTCCTAGGTAGTAGTGAGACTCAACATCCTCTATTTCGGTTTCGAGTGTCACAACCTTAACCGTTTTGGCTTGTCTTTGATTCCTTAGGTTTGGGCATGGGTATTTGAGAGTAATTCTTGTTCTTTGATCCTTTCTATACTGCAGCCTCAACAACCTTTATAGAGAGAGTCTTTGGGTGAGACATATAGGGTTTTATAACTTCACCGTACACAATCCTTACATTAGATATGCCTTTGCAATCCCGACTTTGTCCTTATATTTTTTAGAATTTCTTGAATCAATTTCCACAGTTAGATACATGGATCTTTAGGATTGCTGTTTTTCCCAATATTTGCAAAACTTCTATATTTTAATTGCTCGATGATTTGTGAACTGAATTTGATCCCCCAAATCCCTGAGTTCGATACTCTGGAATTCTTGTTTTACTACGCCGATTCGTACATTGCGGGCTTGCTTTGCTTAATTTCAGTTTTATAATTTTAAAGCTTATTTGCACGCACACTTTCGAGCGAACAAGTTCAGAGTTGGAGCTCATGTCTGTCTGAGAGCATCTCCAATGCGAGGCGTTAGACGTTTTGGCATAGTGGGGAAGTTGAGTCCCCAATATGTCGGTCCTTTTGTGATATTGGATAGAGTTGGGAGGGCAGCCTGCAGATTAACATTGCCTCTGAGGTTAGAGGGTGTTCACTCTGTATTTCATGTGTCTCAGCTGAAGGAGTACATACTAGATCCGAGACATATTGTGAGTTATGATGATTTGGTGGTTGAGCCTGACCACACATTTGTTGAGCATCCTGTTATAGTCTTAGAACGAGGCATGAGACACCTGCATTCGAAGGACATTCCCATGTTGAGGATACATGGTCGAGACGAGGACATGAGGAGGCAACATGGGAGACTGAGGATAGTATTCAGAGGAACTATCCGGAGTTTTATGCCGAGATAGATGCACTTGTAGGATCGCCGAGTAGATCTTAGTGCTATCTTGGTGAGTATATGATTATGTGCTTAAGTGCTTACATGCCTTGATGTATTTATTTCATGCTAGCTATGATGTGATGTATGATCTTATTAGATCTTGATGTGCTAGCGTGATTTATGATTATGGCTGGAGATGGTTCTTTCCTCCATACTATTTGAGTGTGATTAGGATTCAGCTGGAGATGGTTCTTTCCTCCATGCTACTTTGATGGACATAGTTTTATTGGAGATATTATTCCTCCATGCGTTGTGTATACGTATGATCTGGCTAGAGATATGTTTCCTCTATGCCTTGTGATGTGAGTATGGCAAGAGATGTGATTCCTCTACGCCTTTGGGTAGCGTTATGACCCTGATTTCTAGAGTTGATAATTCCTCCATGTTTGTGTTTTGAGGTTATAGATTGATATAGGTTGTGACCTTTTGAATGGAGATGTGATACCTCTGGTAGAAAGAGTATATCTTGGCATATGGGTCCGAGAGGATTTAGGATTTTGCAAGTTTCGGGACGAAACTTATTTTTAGGGGGGCGAGATGCAAGAGCCTTAGTCTGTAAGGAGATGAGAGTGAGTGTTGAGGGTACAGAATTAGCCTGAGCTGCCCTTGCGTGAGCCAGAGGCCGCCCCTGCGGTTTGCCTGGGCCACACCTGCGCCTCCTTGAGCTGCCCCTGCGCCTCCTTGAGCCGCCCCTACGGTTTAGGGTGTGCTGCAGCCGAATTTGTTGACTCTTGACTCGTGCTTTTGGGTTGGCTTCCTATATAAGCCTCCCTTGCTTATAGATGGGGGTTTGCTTCATCTTCTCCCTCACGTTCATCTTCTCCTCCTTCCTTCTTTGGATCTCTTTCTTAATCTTCCTTGATCTTTGTGTGAGTTTGTGAGAGTTTGAATTTGGCTTTGATTGTGGTTGATGATTGAGGACGTTGATGTGTTTGTGTTAGCCAGTCTTGAGGTTGTAGTGAAGAGTCTCTGTTGTTAGGGTCGCAGCTTGGTGAGTTCTTCCTATATCTCTTCCTATCTTTCTTCTTGCTTTCCTTCTTTTCTTCATTCCTAGCTTAGGTTCCACAAGATTGATCTTGTGGCAGCCTTTATAGACTTGGTTTAATGTATATATGTATGCATATGTATGTATGGGGCTGTTGGTTGAAGAATGAGTGAAGAGGTTCGAGTGAAGAAGTGAAGAGGAGCTGAAAGTGTGCATTCTGCACACCAGCCGCCCTTGCGCCACCTTGGAGCCACCCCAACGCCGACTAATCGCCGCCCTTGCGCCACCTTGCAGCCTCCCCTGCGCCCACCTGCACCAGCTTGGCTTTGCTCCTGGTTCTGTAGGTGTCTCTTGCTTCTAGGCTTGCCTAACGATGGCATTGCCTCTTCCTTTCCTAGTGTGAGTGTGTAGTATCATGCTAGGTATAGTTGAGAATGTGTTGATGATGTTATGATCATGTTATGCCTTGTATGGCTTCGAGGATTAATAGGTAGTGAGGTTTAGGTTGAGGATGATCCTATGGATCCTTTGGGTCTAGGTGTGACCTCTTTGATTGATAGGATATTAATATATCTCTATGCCTTGTTATTAGACAGTCTCCCTCTCAGGATTGGAGGTTGATCGTGGTTGTGATTGTACGAGGTTGAGGTAATTATGTAGGACTTACTTAGCTATCATCCTTATATTGAGTGTTTGCATGAGTGGTGTGTGTATTATATGCTTGTTGTGATGGCATGCGATGTCGAGTATAACCGACCTATGTTTTATCTATAGCCCCGTATGTGTGGCAGTGATAACCTTTCCCTTTCATCCCGCCGTGGAGTCTGGGAGGTTCTCTGACGTTAGGCCAGACTGGCTTTACAAGAAGGGCGCAATCCACTCCCATAGGGCACACGGGTTGTGTGACCAATACTATTACAGCTAGCTAGCAGGCCCAGAGACGAGGGTGATATGACTATTATATAAAGATGACTATTATATAAAGATGATAAAATGGGTAAATGTGTGGCAACATGCTTATGTGGTTATTTTTAGTGTATGACTATTATATAAAGATGATAAAATGGGTAAATGTGTGGCAACATGCTTATGTGGTTATTTTTCATGATTGTGATTGTGCTTATGCATTACCTTATATACGTATGGTTAACTAATGATTTCATACCATGTTGTAGATGTCTTGCAAGATAGGAGAGTTGTTGAGTGATCTAGTAGGGTGACAGGCCGAGGGCTCTCGTACATTAGGTGGTTATGGTTTTGGGGTTGTTTATGTTTCCCTCTTGCGTGAGGATGATATTTTGTATACTTCTTGTGTGAGGGTGTTGCTTTATACTCGGCTATGGTCTTGCATACCTTTTGGTTGTACAATTTATATAGTTTTATGTATTTATTTTGTATCTGTCAGTGTCATGTTGTAAGGTCCAATGAACGTGTTGTCAAGCTAGAGTCATGATCCATTGTGAGATCCTAGCCCAATGTGGCATCCCGAGTCCCGCGGATTTTGGGTGTTACACGAGGGGAGCGCAAGGTTGGTCCTTGTGGTTGGAATCTATAATATTTCTAACTGGCCAGGGTGGCTCCATTTCTGACACGCGTTTGCGATAATATTGACAAGGTGGGTCCTTGTGTTGAAGCAGTTAAAAGGCATCCATAAGTCTGCCTAAGAGTTTCTATTTTTTACCCATGTCAAGGTTTAGGAGGGGAGCCCTTTACTTCGTCTTCATCTATTTCTTTTGTTTCACCTTTTAGTATGTACATAAGTTACTCAAAACTCAAGCATATTAATGTTGTCCTCCACATTTCCTTTCTTATCTATCTAATATATGAATCTTTTTTTGTCTTGTACAAAGTAATACATGATAATTTTGTTTAAGCATTTTAGCTTAATATTATTTATTTATTGATAAATAATTTTTGTTACGTACAATACATACTATTGTGTCATATAAGTAGGTGCTAATACAAAATTACCTAATTTTGTATTAAAAATAATAAAATATGGTTAAAAAATTACCACGCTTTTATGTAGAAATCGGGGTAGATTTTGAAAATTTAAAATCCGGTAGAAAATTCTCATATCCTGGTTATTATAAAAAAATCGGGGTCCAAAACATACCCCGGTTATTATATAAAACCGGGGTCCGAGAAATACCCCGTTTATTATAAAAAACCGGGTCCGAAAAATACCCGGTTGTTTATAATAACCGGGGTCCGAAGATTACCCCACTTATTAAAAAATAACCTGGTAACAAATATTGTGGTGCGAACGCCCGGACCTTGCTCTCGTTAACCACGCTTCATTAACCGGGTTTTCATGTACAATATAATCATGGTCTACCCCACCTTTTTGTACTAGTGTAACAAGTATTAGTTGATATAGATCCATATGTGTTTTCCCTTGCTGAGCTTGACGTTGATTCAGAGAAGAATCAAAGGCAAGAAGTGTGAGTTTGATACTAGTCAGACTATGGATATTGACACCGGAATTAGTTGGAGATGAAGCTAATGAGCTAAGGAACATTTTGAAAACTTCTGGAAGAAGCACTTTTAGAATTTTCTAACATTTCATTTACGCTATTTGTTTATTATTTGAATGATCCTTTCATTAACCTAATCTAGAAAAAAAAAAAAAACTCATACGTTCTTTTACAAAATACACTTATACACTACCATGATAAAGGAAGCCCGAGTGTAGTCCCATGAAGGAGCATAACACATCCATTATAACCTATTCACACGTCCCCTTTGAAGATCGGGTGCATTCTTATCCGTTAGTTAGATTACTTGTCTAGTTTCAAGTTTATGATCTTAATGTCTTATCTTATCTTAATTTTCGTTTTGTTTTTTTTAATATAGAGTTATTTATAACCTCGCTCAAACCTATTTAGACATTAGTCATTATTTACATTGACTTGGAATGGATTGATAGTGTACATAAGTTGCCAATCTCAATTAATTATCTAACATCTTAATAAATCCAACATTATTTTAGCATTTTGTTCTTGTGATTTTCGCCTCTCATCCATATCCGACAGTTGTGTTCTTCTCTCCATATATCTCAGTTCAATCTTTGATTCAATCACTCTAATTGACTCCGGTATTGCATCCTTCTTCTTTTTCAATTCTATTTTCTACTAACGTTTGTTTGTACAGTTGTAGATAACAAAGGGTTCGAAAATCCTTATTGTCTCTACCTTTGTATCCATTCCAATGGCGGGATTTAGAGTATGATTAAATTAATCGAGATTGAATCGATTACGTTTTCTAGTCTCTTTTCATTAGTAAATTCCTTTTATACTAATTTTCTACTAATGTTTGTTTGTACAGTTGTTGATAACAAAGGGTTCGAAAACCCTTATTGTCTCTACCTTTGTATCCATTCCAATGGCGAGATTTAGAGTATGATTAAATTAATCGAGATTGAATCGATTACGTTTTCTAGTCTCTTTTCATTAGTAAATTCCTTTTATACTAATGTTTGTTCTTTGTAGTTTTTAGGTTCCAAAGATAGTCACTTCCTTACCCCTTTGTCCGGCTTTTCCTTTACCTTTTTTCTGATTTAGTTCCCGAGTATCGACAAGTGATAGATGATGAATTGAGTTATAGAACCTTGTATACCCTTGTTTGGTGATCGTTTAGGATATACTTGCTCAGAAAAACTAAGTATTGACGAGGCATAGAAACTTCCTTGTATGTGATAAAAAGTGTCACATTTAAAAGATCTAGGAAACAAAAGTAGATTCAAGGTTATACCCTTGATTGACATCGTAAAACACCCTTGCGGATGTGAACATTGAGTTGGTGATCAACATAAATATTGTTGTGGGATGTCAAGTATCTCAATTGGGTTAAACAGTTAGCCATATAATTATTTTCTCTATACTCTGTTTGATGTGGACTTCATCAAAGCATTGAAGGTCCATCATAAAGTAAAAAAATAAGCATCTTAGTCTCCCAATGACAACTCTACACACCTTGGAGGCCCGAATGACATAAAGATTGACGTCTTCGATTTTCAATTTCTTACTTAGAGAAGAGTGAAAGCTTCAACCCAATAATTGAATTTTGGATACTTATTTTTGCTCTAAGGTGGACAATTTACCATTATAGTCTTTGATTACATAGTCAATGGAAAAAAATTTTCAAGAATTTTGATCCATCAAAATTTAATTTGTAAAAATCTTTTGTTCTCGTTAGTTTTCTAATTTCATAGTAATCATTGTCCATCTTAGTGGTTTTTCCGTCCAAGAATTTGGCCTTTTATGAACTTGGTAGTACAAGCATTAAGTAAAATATTAAGCATCTTAGTGTTCTCGGGCAGGGCAGTATAAAATATTAAGCCCGTTTATCCGGACCCGGGCCGGGCTCGGCCTGGCTACCGGACCTGAAAAGGTTGTCGTATCCGGCCCTGTCGGGCAGGCGGGCCTGCGGGTATCCATTTTTTTAAAAAAAATTTAAAAAAATGTTTTTAATATGATTTTTAAAAAATATATATTATATTTAAGATATTTATGTAAAATATATTAAATTTATTATAATTATACTAAATCTTTTTATTTATACTTAATATTTATGATAAATACAATATAATATACATACATATATATATATATATATATATATATATATATATATATATATATATATATATATATATAGATTTTAGTTCAAGTGAGGAGGGAGCTTGTAGATAGGAATTAGGAGGGTTGTAAGCCATTGGATGAATTTGGAATCAAGGGCTCTCACACGCTCATCATTAATGGCATTTTTGTAAATTGACTTAAAATCTGTAAAAATACTGTTACGTTCAAAAACAGTCATCAGTGTTCATACTTTTATATGTCATTGTTCATATTTTTAACATCGGTGTTCATAGTATTTTTTTCATCAAAGTTTTACGTTCATTTATTCTTTTGTGTACATTTTATAAAATATAGATGTTCATTTACAATATATAACCACAAAAAATAGAAAAATCATCACAAAACATTAAAAAATGATCATAATATGTTATGTATGTGTAAAAGTTATAAATAAGACATCGGTGTTCATACTTTTATACATCATTGTTTATATTTTTATTCATCGGTGTTCATACTTTTTATGTCATTGTTCCTGTAAATATTATAAACTATTTTTGGATGAGACATTTTGTCAAACAGTTGGCGTGCACACTAAAAAGAGCATTGTTCAATTGGAGCTATTAGACCAACTCAACATATGTATATACATGTATTTTCTCAATCAAACCTATCAAACACAAAAATGATTCAAACATAATTGATTTCAAAAACAAACATCAATCGTAATGAAATCTAAACCATAAGAATGAAAACCTAAACCGTGAGAGTATATTCGGAGAAACAATACATGAATCATCTTGTATTCTCTTTGATTTCACCATTTTTATGTAATCAATCTTTAATTTTGTTGAAAATTGGGCATATATGAAGCTTGTGCGATGAAGAATGTGAGGGAGTTGTGAGTCGTTGGAGTCGACCGGCGATTTTCTTCTTCTTTTTTTTTTCCAGATTTATGTAATTACCAAATACCATTAATGATGAGTGTGTGTGAGCCGTTGATTTAAATCTCATCCAGTGGCTCACATGGCTCCTAATTCCTATCCACAAGACTCTCCTCACCGGAACTAGCCTCTCTCTCTCTCTCTCTCTCTCTCTCTCTCTCTC
>BSUD01000001.1:41651022-41671151 GCA_033239045.1 Fagopyrum esculentum | reverse complement strand
ATATATATATATATATATATATATATATATACTAGGTGGAGCCGCGCGCGCCCTGCGCGCGCGTCGGGTTTGTTTTCGGTGCATATATGCGGTGAATTTAATGATTGTGTTTGTTGGGTATGTAGTTACGGTATATTGCAGACCTTGTACGTTGTGTTTGTTTTCAACGTGTCGGGTTTGTTTTCACGTTCCCATACAATAGAGAACGTGGTATGTTGCAGACCTTGTGCGTTGTGTCGGATGAGTTTTCACGTTCCCATACAACAGAGAACGTGCAACATTGGTGTTTACCGGGTATATAGTTGTGATAAGATTCCGACCCTTGGTGTTGTGTACGTTGATGGAGAAATTTTGGTTTGTTTTCGGTGTTATTTCTTGTTTCTGTATAATAGAGTACATCTAACATCGGTGAAAAGAAATCAAAGGTGTAAATAATTGTAAAAAAATGAATTTAAATTACAGGTGCATTGTTATATGTTACACATGGAAAAATATAAGTACTGATGCATTCCAAAAGGTGAATTAACAACAGTGAGATCCCGACCTTGCAGCTTGTTCTCGGGAATCGGCTCCTGCAGTGAGGACCCGATCTTGCAGCTCGTTCTCGGAAATTGGCTACTGATTGAAAATCGGAACATCTGCGATTCTCGTGGCTGATTTCAGCAGCTACCATTTCTTCTTATTCTTTTTCACAGTGTCATAGCGACGGTAACAAGAGGTATTTCTTCCCAACAAAACTATAGAAGTCAGGTTAAGAACAAGAATAAGGATTTTTAGCGCATGACCGGAACACGTTTAACGAACACCAGAATAGGACTTCGAGCATTTCAAGGATATTTTTCTACAAAGCCATCACAAAAATAGAAATGACCATTTGCTGAAGAATTATATTATCCCTACAGTTATGTTTTTATATGTAGGTGTTCCTATGCTAATAAATAAATGATCAAGAAAGACTTAATTTGATTGGACTTCTTCAATAGTCTGTAGACTAAGAAATAGCTCACCTCAATGTATGGCAAGGTGCTACAAAAATCCTCGAACCATTCATTTCATTAGGCTCTTCATTCCCTGTGTGAGAATACACATGAGCAACATTTACGGAGAGCAGATGAATAAAGAGCTGCAACTACAATAACTACCTGCAGAAGTTCAGTAAGCGAAGCTTTAAAAGGGGTGATAAGTGATAAGCATTTGGGTTGGGACACAATACCCGAGGAAGGCCATTCGAAGCTGTTGGAACGACCATGAAGTAGTATGGATGTTGCTTGATCCTCCATCAGTTGATTCCTGCTCTTTGAGTTTCTTTCTCAACTCACTAAAGGCATGCCCTCTTCTTGTACTGTTTGCTTCTTTCGCATCTGCAAGCACACAAGCAATATAAATTACAAATCATGTGCAAGTTCATCAAAAACTTGAGCTTAAAATCATAAGAAATCAAACAAGTCCATAATTTCTTACTAAACTTAGTCCACAACCAGTGATGCTACCTACTTCTCAGGCGCAACAGCGTAAGCAAATCAGTGGGGATCTGCTTTCCTCTGATTCAGTTGCAAGGTATAATTCTTTCTACTCTTTCTTGGATACTACATTTGGCCAACACAATCTTATTAGTAGTGGTGTTGTATACTTGGCCATTTCAGTAATGAACATTATGGATTGGATAAAATTAGTACTTTTCTAGGTTTGATTGATTGTGGGTTACAAATTTTAGATTTAGCTTTCCACGGTTTTGTTTTATTCATTAAGATTGTGCTATAACTGCTTGTATACATCAGTAAATGGATAATTAGCATGCTTCATTTGGAATATTTATTCTTGTCTTTCTTGTTCATAAATGATCATAAGCACAATCAACCAAATAATGTAGTTTGCAAGATTTCATTACATAAGACTTAAGCAAGATTAAATAAATCAGCAAAAATAAAATTAATCAGCTTGTTGCTACAAGATCCTATTTTCTCTTGTAGTTGGTTATTAATATTTTGATGATATTAGCTAAAGTATAAACACAAAACTCTGACAATTTATACCTGATTAGTAAACAATTTTATAACTCCATGTGCTACTTTGCATTTGGAAGATTGTTCTGAGGCTACGGCAGTAGTTTCCTTTGCATGTTGCTGTAAGTTTCGATATGTGAGAAAGAAAACCTCAAACTTCATCAACCCAAAATAAAGCCCATAAATGCTTAATCCTGCGAGCTCGCATAAAAAAAATATTTGAAAAAAATAAAAATTAGATTGAAACACAAGACCAACTCTTTATCGAAGCCTTTTTATGACCACCTTTTAGATGGAACTATTCAAATAATATTAACTTCCAAATTAATTTAATTATAAAATTAGCATGCGAGCATTATACTCCTATTTTATTTTTTGAATGTCAATTTCAGCTTTCTTGGCACGTACTTTCTTCGTTAATATCCATTTATTATTGCTCGTTAATATCCATTTTGACCTAACCTACTTTCGCGGTTAGAATCCCAGGCATAAGTTTCGTTATTTGGATCAGTACCAAACAAACATAATTGAAATGATAAGAAACCATTTACAACACTAAATTAGGTCAAGTATGAG
This sequence comes from Fagopyrum esculentum, assembly GCA_033239045.1. Classification (NCBI taxonomy): domain Eukaryota; kingdom Viridiplantae; phylum Streptophyta; class Magnoliopsida; order Caryophyllales; family Polygonaceae; genus Fagopyrum; species Fagopyrum esculentum. The sequence goes on along the minus strand of BSUD01000001.1, from coordinate 41,668,572 downwards.
ATTTTGCTCAGGACCAAACAAACTATAATCCCAAAGGGCTTGATAATCCACATATAGAGAATTACAACCACCGCATACCATTAAATTCAACATCTAAGCAAAGGATCAAATTAGAACTGTTTGCTGCACAAAATTGTCGATTCTTAATAAGTTGAAAAAGTTGATAAATGAAACAAAAAGAAAGATGAGGGGTAACCTTAATCTTATTCAAAAGTTTCTTCACTGCCATGGAAGTTTTTGTTCTTCAATTTTAACTTCTGGTTAATAATCAAAGCAAAGATCATACTTTTAAAAGAAGAAACAATCTGCAAGGGAATGCGGATTTTGACTTGTTGATATTTAAAGATGGTACTGTAATTGGAGAGGATGCAAACTTACAAGAAGGGTCCGAAATTTGGATTTGTGATCCACGTTGTTCACCCCTCTGCAATATGTCACAACCGGAACCTCCACCTCGTATCCTTTGTTTCCAGCTGAAAAGGTTTCGATCTATAGACAGGAACCAATTATCAAGACAATGAGTATAACTAAAATTTCACAAGCATAATGAACATCAATGATAATTTGCGTTACTGATAGTGAGTTTGCTAGGATGACGATGTACCAATCTATCGAGCTCATCCATCAAGCCCGCGCTATAGAAACCCCAAAAACAAAATTTAAACTTCAATTTGCGAGCAAACAAAAAGGAATATGAAGAAATTGAAATGCAACAGTGGATCTTTGAATTTTAGGAGATTGGAACACATAATAAAACCCTAGGAATGAGATTTCGTAGCCAAAAAAATTAGAAACGAAATCCAAAAAATAGAAAAAGATGGATGAATCTTACCTTCGGTAAATTTAAATGAGGATGACTTTATTGTCCATTGGTTTATCTATTGATTACGAAAGTAAAATGAAAGAAGAAACCCTAGAAACGTAGAAGAACCCTAAAAAAAGCAGAAAAAGGAGATGGCAAAAAGAATTAACCTTGTACCGTTTACAATTGGGAAGAGGAGAGCTAAGACGATGCTTAGAGGAAAAGGACCTTCGTCTCGTCTCCACAAGATCGATTTGTTACTCCCCTGATCTGAAGTCCTTGGCAAGGCGATTCAAAGGAAGAGAGAAGGGAAGCGTAGAAGAAAAATGGGAACATAACTATTCATAGGACGGATTCATGCTTTTAGTATTGTAAGGATATATATATATATATATATATATATATATATATATATATATATATATATATATATATATATATATATATATATATATATATATATATATATATATATATATATATATATATAATCATACTCCCATGTAAACAACCCTTATAGTGTACAATGAGAACAAATAGTAGCCCTTGATCTGATTAATCTCAAGGCTGAAAATTAACATAAATATTCAATGAAAATTTCAGCACACTCTCCTCATTGGAATGTGTAATACACTCTCCAAAATAAGGCAATTACAATATTTTAGAAAAATTATAAATGAGATCTTCTTCCACTATTTTAGGGAGTTACAATATACAAAATCTTTTAATTAATATCAACAAAATCGATCAAAGCAATATCAATTATATGGATGATACGTTTTGCTGAAACGCCATACACTCCATTGTCGCCGGAAGAACTAAACATATTTCGCCGGAATAGTTAACAGTAAGTGTATCTTTTTCAGTATACAATATTCTCATCAACAAACAACGGTTGATTTGTCCTCAATTTTTTCGTTTTTCATCAATATATGTCCTCAATTGTTCGGTTGATTTGTGTAGGGGATTCAGGCAAGCAACAAATTCGGAATCGATGGAAGAAGGTAACTGAACGTGGAATAACATAAACAGTTAAAGTAATATGTTAACGGATATTTGGTTTCATATTAACGAATATATTTGAATATACCACAGAATACGATTCGGTGACGGTGAAGGTTTACCTAAATATCAACTATTAAACAAACTCGTATTTAAATTATCATAATATAAATATTTATTGAATTTTTTACAGATTCCCCATGTGAAAGAGATTGGGATGTTGATGGATCCGGCATTGATGCTAACATGGAGAGTATGGATGAATTTTATGAAGCAGTCTTACCTAAATATCAACCACTCGGTTTTTGTTCTTCAAACGGCTTGAGTCATTTTACAGTCTTACGTTTTTTATCATTATATGTCCACATTTATCGGTTGATTTGTGTAGGGCATTCTGGCAAGCAACATTTTCGACATCGATGGAAGAAGGTAAGTGAATGTGAAACATCATACACGATTAAATTAATATATCAACAGATATTTGGTTTCATATTAACGAATATATGTGACTATACTTCCGAATACGTTCTATAACATGGTTACGAAAACAGATATGGCACCGGTTATGGTTTACCCACTCATCAAACATTAAACATACTCGTAATCGTTAGCTATATTTCAATTATCAGATTATAAATATGTAGTGAATTTTTTACAGATTCCGGAAATAAAAGGGATTGAGATGTTGATGGATTCGACATTGATGCTAACATGGAGAGTATGGATGATTTTTATGAAGCAGCGGCAAATGAAGAGCTCAACGATGCAATAGACATGACGCAATCACCGGCGAAAACAAAATATTGGACTCCACAGTACGATGAATCCATACATCCATGTATTGAAATGTGTTTCAAGACACCGGAGGAAGGTATCGATTTTTATAAGGCGTATGATAAAAAGGTTGGTTTTGATGTTCGTTTGTCATCTTCCCGTGTATGCACACAAGACAGGACTCTATTGCATCGTCGCATATTGTGTAGTCGTTCTCAAGGAAAATGTACTCACTACCGGAAAGTGTCAAAGAGTTTCACTCTTTATATCATGTACGTTGTGAAAATTGTCTTAGATGAATGTGATATTTCGTAATCGGTGAACTACTATAATGAATTCTATAACCAACTGTGGTGTTACTTGTTATATTTACTCGATCATACGCACTTAATTCGTTCATCTGAATCCGGTACACGAACAGTATAATATCCAGAACTTATATCAAATGTATTCGGCAACTATATCCTTTATATTCCATACTTATATCGTTTATATTCAATAAGAAGAACACTTACTAATCTATCATTTTTTTGTATGGTTATCGGTGTTTGCATACAAGATAACGTTCGTCTTTCTATGTTGGCTGTGTTATTCTCACCGTTTTTGTGAAGACAAATTATTTCCAAAAAAAGAACCATTGATAGAAATATTATTTCCGGTAATATAGAAATATTTATAACTATATTCGTTAATATAGAAATATTATTTTTGGTAATCTTGTTTGTAATACGATTACATTTTATAGTATTGAAACACCAAATAAGAAAGTGTAAACTCCATTACCCAAGTGTACATGTTGCGTTCATTAACATATGACACACTAAAATATTATATATCCGGTTACTATATCTTGTATATTCTATAAAATATATCGTTCATATTCGGTAAAAAGTACATTTTCTAATCCGTCATATTATCTATGGTAAACGGAGTTTGCATACAAGATAACTATCGTCTTCGTATGTTTCCTCAAGTGTAAAGGTTGTGCTCTTTAACATACAACACCTAATATATGAAGCATCCATTAACTATATCATGTATATTCTGAAATTATATCGTTCATATTCGGTAATGAATACACTTACTAATCTATCATATTATGCATGGTAAACGGTGTTTGCATACAAGATAAAGATTGTCTTCCAATGTTTGTTGTGTTATACTCACTGTAGCAAAAGAGTTTTTCGAAACAACATATCAAAAGAGTTTGACATTGTAGCATAAAACTTTGACATTAATATAGACAGGAGTGTCAAACGCATTAATCCCTACATAAGTGATTCAAATATCCAAAAAGAGAAAGAAAATGTAGCATATAGTTTTGACATAGTGTAGCAAAACAGTTGTCCGGAACAACATATTAAAATAACAACTTGAATCGTCTATTCCTCATCATTCATAGCATTGTCAGTCTTCAATGCCCCTCTAGCAACTATACGCGGTATTTCTGGCAACACTGTGTTTTACCATGTCAAGATTTCTGAAATATTCCATGTGATCAGTTGATATTATGCACTTGTTCAGTTCGTAGTTGAAAACGTCGTACATTTCTTCGAACTCAACGCTCCCTTCGTCACCAATTGAAAGTAGTTGCGTTCAAGTCTGTAACAATTTTTAACGTTATCTTCCACACAGAAACAAAACAGCTATTAGCGAATAAAAAAGTAGTATGCTATCGAATATAAATAATAAAAGGACCGAATAGCGAGTTGTTTTTCCATTTTACCGTGCATTAAACCCACACAAAAAAGATCTTTGGTGAATTTTCGCCTCTAAACCACTCAAGTGCGTTCAGATACGATGCCCAAGCATCCACAAGTGCGTTCAGAAAAAAAAAAACTCATAGCCCTTAACACCAATCATTTATGAACAGACAAGTATTGAATGGCTGCAGCCTAACTCGCATTCGACAGGGCATGAACGAACATTCAACAACAATGGACAACCAATCCAATTCGGCAACCATATTTCAAAATAAAAAAAACAAATCAGAAAACCATAATCGGAATCAATGCACCGGAAATTACATTGATATCGACAATACCTCGAGTGACGGAGGAGAGCGGCGAGACGAACAATACCCTAATCTGAATGACGATTGACATTGAAATGGTGATTAGGCCGTTGTGTGCGCCGAATACCGGCGCACACAACACCGAATACCGGCGCACACAGCACCGAATACCGGCGAACACAGCACCGAATGTAGATTGGAGGTCGAGCACAACACCGACGAGACCAACAGCGCCGAATACCCGATGAAGAAGACGGCACGGAAAACTGTAAAAGATTTAGGGGTTTTATTTGAGGGGTATTATTTTAGGGAATATTACATTAATCCGCAAAACCTTAATCGGAATCAATGAACCAGAAATTTCATTGCCGTCGACAATACCTCGAGTGACGGAGGGGAGCGGCGAGTCGAACAATACACTAATCGGAATGACGATCGGCACTGAAATGTTGATTAGGAGGAAGAACACAACACAGGCGAACACAGTACCTAATGTAGAATGGAGGGGGAACACAACATCGGCTTGACCAATGACATCGGATACCGGAAGAAGAAGACAGCATCGATGGTATGCTTGAGGACGAACAACACACGATCTTGATTAGGCGGAAGAAGAGGAATCAATAACTGTAAAAGATTTAGGAATTTTATTTTAGGGAATTTTAATATTGGGGTAGATATGGTGTGGTGTGTATCACGCTCCTATTACTTCCAAATATGCAGTTTCAATTTTATTTTTATATTTTTTTCCTTAAAATCTCACTTAATCACAACCATCCATTATAACAATCTAACGAATATAATTCGTTCTCATTGAACACTATAAGGGCTGTTTACATGGGAGCCAAACTCTATATATATATATATATATATATATATATATATATATATATATATATATATATATATATATATATATATATATATAGCTGGGCCTAGTAGGACCGTATCCAGCCCGATGGGCCGAGCTTTTTGGCCTGGTCGGACCTCTTCCTCTGTTCATACCCGCCCATTTTTCCAGACGGACCGGACCGGACTTCCCGCATTTGAACAAGTCTAGGATTAAGCTACCCAATTCATTTTAGGATTAAGCTACCCAATTCATTTAGGAAGATTATTTTATTTTATTTCTTGTGTATCAAATTTCCGAAAGATTATTTTATTTCTTGTGTATCAAAATTTCAAAAGATTTTTTTTTTTGTCGTTGCTAGTTTGGATAGAACAACAACCGCAGCCTGATAAGAAATGATAAATTAACAGCACGTTAACTGCAGAAGAAGTATTAGAAGCCAAACCAAGATGACTGAGCTTCTTTCTTTTTCTTTCGTTGCTGTCGCATCTTTTCTACCACCCAATGTATTTTATAAACACAAACCTCTTAGATCTTAAACTTCAACAAGAAGCAAAGCATTTCCCCAATCAACAATACCAACGACTGCAACAAACAGACGTATATACCATGATCCTACTATACAGAAAACCTATACCCATACATCCCTTTTTCTTCAAAACCAAATGCCTGCACAATTCATTTGAGAGAATACACTGTTGCCAGGTGTATTAAGTTACTGTACCGATATGCTGTTGTGTCCCTCAGTATCCGGCCCTGTCCCTCCTTGTAGTTGACTGCTCGGGAGAGCTATGGCTATGTTGCGAGTTATTTGCAGCCCCTTTGTAAGGTTGGGAAGCCAGATACTCGAGGGCCACAAGAACGTCGCTTATGAGTGGTCGAAAAGTGGGCTGCTCCTGAACGCACATTGCAGCAATGGCAATTGCATGATGCAGGCTACGAACAGGGAACTGCCCTTGCAGTGCTGGGTCTGCCAGCTGGATGAATTTTCGTCTGTCCTTGAAAAATGGCCGAGACTGCAGGGATAAAATGATTCAAGTATAATAAGAAAACACCATCTGATCATGCAAGGACATAACATTGATCTTTCTGAGACTACCGTCACTACTCACGTAACTGCTTTGTTAAAATATGTTTATTATACAATCTACAATGCAATGAATAAAGCTCCATCAGAAAAGCTATTGCTTTTGGCTCAATTATTTGATGAAGTTTGATTTTTCACAGTACAGCTACTTCTATATAATTTTACACATAATCCTTCTATATTTCATCAACAGGTTTTCACGAGGCACTTCATAAACTTTACTTAGTAATATAAATAAATAAATAAAAGATAGCAAGAGGCATCATTTCCAGGCAATAACCTTTGAACCGTATGAATGAGACTTAAATTCAAGCTCCAAGTTAATGTGTTTAATACTGTATATGAATGCAGTGCTGACATGCAATTACCGATTGATGTAAGAAAATGAAAGAATCAAATATTTCTTCAAGTTCAAAGAGTTTCAGAATTTTAGTATGAAACTGACCCAAGTAATCAAATTCTGCTCCGTCCTACTCTTGTTAGTGTCAATGGCCTTCCGTCCAGTGATTAACTCGAGCAAAACAACACCAAAGCTGTAGACATCAGATTTCATGGTCAATTTTCCACTCATTGCATATTCAGGAGCACAATAGCCATACGTTCCCATGACCCTAGTGGAAACATGAGTCTTGTCACCTACTGGTCCCAGCTTAGCAAGCCCAAAGTCCGAAAGTTTGGCATGAAAATCATTGTCCAACAAAATGTTTGCAGGTTTTAAATCTCGGAAGATAACAGGTGGGTTTGCTCGGCAATGAAGATACTCTAGGCCTCTTGCAGTACCAACGGCAATTTTAATTCGGGTATTCCAGTCCAGTGGAACATGCTCAGGACCCAAATCTGAAAAGTGAAACAAGATGCTTTTATAAAAAAGCACACTAAAGCATATGATGAAAACATTCTATCATCCTTGTAGGCCTGACCACTAACATGGTACTCAACTATGGAATAAATATGAACTTAAAAGTAATTTAGATCTCATTCATTTTCTTTAGAAACAACAGGCTCCTAATGTTAAAATTTTGTTCGATTTAAGTTTGAGAAAATCATAGATCATAAAAACAAAAAAAAACAACCACCCACTAGCTCATTATCGTCCATATAAGGATAAGACTGACACATAAGTAAGCATATCATGTTGGAAACTGTCATGATCATAGAAATTTCTCCACAAACATTCTACATTTTAACATTGAAAAACTTGGTAAGTTCAGCTCAAATTTTCAATCACATCAAGCAAAAAAATCTAAGAACATGCAAGTCTACAGATTTTTGCTTTCCACTTAGGTTACTTGTGTAAGGTCACCATTTATAGATACCTTTTCTCCCATGTTCATACAGCAATCTTCATATATAATAGCATTAATCACTCACCAAACAAGTGGTCTTCTAAGCTTCCTTTCGGCATATATTGATAAACCAATAACTTTTCATCTCCATCGGTGCAATAGCCAATCAAGCTCATAAGGTTAGCATGATGTAGAAGGCTCAACAACAGAACCTCAATTATAAATTCCTGACTCCCCTGTAGTCCATCGTGATTTAGTTGTTTGATAGCAACAATCTGTCACAAAATGCAGAAATATTTAACAAAAAACTACAACAAATTTTTTTGCAAAAGGGTGCAGCAAAGCTATAACATGTAAGATCAAATATTTTTGACCACCTACGTCCCTTGATTAGAAAAGGGTAAATGAACAAAGTCGATCAAATTCAATTAATATAAACCTGGATGGAATACATTACATTACCTATCTTTCATCAAACAACTTTGATACAAGGATTAAATGACATTTTAATTACATCAAACAGCATTTTTCAATCAAACGATTTTCTACAAACACTCAAAATAATGGTAATGAAGTTCAAACTGCAAAGTGACCATATTCGGATAAAACATATCACCTCCCCCGATTCGAGTCGTCCTTTGTAGACCTTGCCAAAACCACCTTCTCCAATCTTATTGGCAGAATTGAACATTCCAGTTGCAATACAGAGTTCACGGTAAGTGAAACTCTTTGCAGGGCTCTTTCCTGGGATAGCCTTTGCACCAGTAATCTGGTCACTTGAGCTTCCATATCCAACCTCATGTTCTGCAAAAAGAAACCCACGATAAATAAATAATTACAAACAAGTTATTATCAATCGAGAGAAGCTGAACAATTACCATCAATAATAACCTTCAGCTTTCCCCTGTTAGTTGCTGCATAAAATTTGACAAAGCAATTAAGATCAGATAATTATGTATACTAGTAAGAGCTTCCGAGCAAAACTTGAACTAGAAATATCACAGTGTCACAAAAGGAGAGGAAACCTTTAGAGCGAGAAGCAGATCGAGTCCGATCAGTCTCCTCGACCATGAAAACCTTCTTCCGGGGAACCAAGCATGAAAAACAACCCATTTTCCAGGTACCAAGAATACAAACCCTAGAATTTCATGACACCAATTTACATTACAGTGAAATCAATATCAGAATCTAGTCCAATAAACCTTTACCTATGACAAACCCGATAAACACACACACAAAAAACTCCGCAAGCACACACACAAAGAGAGAGATAGGTGAGAAATTAACGAAAAGGACAGGCGGAGCAAAACAGAGCTACTCCTAGCAGATCTTAAGGAGCACGAGTACACAAGGAACCGTTTGGTTGGGATTGAAAACCGATATAAAAAGGAGAAATAAAATGTTTATGATTTTTTATTTATGGAAAAATAACCTAAAATAATAACAACTATGAACATTCAACCAAAAAAATAAGAAATAAGGGTACGGAACAGAAAAAATCGAAACCTCAAGGGTACCAAGCGGAAACGTAAAAAACTTTGGGTACCATCCGGAAAAGCAAAAAACTCGGGGTACCAAACGGAAAATTCCTATTTTTAATTATTACTTTTCCATTCTGAGTCAGTTTTTTGCTTAAGGGATTCTTTCGGACGAGGTGTTCACTATTGCCTCGTAGGACATCTACAACATCAGTTAGGTTGTGACCATGCAACGCGAGTCTATCGGCAACAATGTTGATTTTCCTGAAAATACGATGAGCACTAGTTTGCGTGAATCCCGAGATCTTGGCGGAAATATCAAAGATGATCATATTCGTCTCTCATGAAGGTTTTCAAACTTGGTTGATCACATTTATTAGCATCAAATTGTCTCCTTATCTCGATGGATGCAGCACCTATACCAGCGGCCTTTTGGAGGCCCTTACGAAGAGCGAAAGCTTCTGCCTCTAAGACATAGTCGACAAAGCATCTTCCTTTCCCTATAGCCATAGGAATGCAAGTGGTTCCTAATGATGTATCCAAATGCATATCCATTCAACGAGTTTCTTGAGGCATCAAAGTTTAGTTTGATGTATCCCTCTTTTGGTCTTTTCTATTTTATATTTTTGGTTTTCCTTCTTTGTTTCGGTTGTTTAATGTTTTTCATAGTCAGTTTTGTGTTAGTCTTTTCCCAATCGCTTATTTGACTCAATGCAAAGATTTTATGGTGCCTTTTTTTACTCAAAATGATTTGATTTCTAGTCATTCAATTATTCCATCAAATGACAAATATAGCTATGAATATATATATTCGGATCAGGCTTAACTCTAATCCTGAAATTTTTTGGATTGAATTTGTTTTAAGTCCGGATAACGGATGGTAGCTTGGCATGGGTAAACAAATTGATTTGGTTCAATTATGTGGATAATCAATTATATTTCACTAAAACCTTGATCCGTATTTGGATTTATAACTTGTTGGATATCCGGAAGTTTAGTTTAATCTAGTACCTAACAGATCGATCAATATTGCAAAGGAAGAGGTTTGATTGTGTTGCTTACCATGAATCGACGAGGCTTGATTGCTCAAGATGAAGATAGTCAAGGACTCTAAGAGATAATAAGGAATGTCGAAATATAAAGACTATTGTTGTAATAGTACACACTGCCAATTACAAATGTTAAGTGTGAAGACCGATGGAGGAGCAAGTAAGAAAACACTAGGTTCAAGAGGAGGACGATCAAAAGATCACACCGTGATTGTGGCGGGGAGATTGTTGGTGGTGGGTGACGTGTCACCTAGCTAAAGATTGCTACAAAGGAGCTTCCAGGAGTCCAAGTTATCGGGACTTCAAAGTGTCAAATTAAGACTAGACGATTAATGAGGAATCGGATAATGGAGGTTAAGTGGAAATGGCCGTGAAGGATAGGAGTTATTATGAAAAATTGAGAAACCCAACGAGACTCAACGAATCATTTTGAAGCTAGGGGTTTGATTGCGTGTTTGTAATGTTTGTTTCATTGTTTGATAATTACTCTAATCATTTATACATAAAAAATATAAAACTTTATATTAATAGATGCAAACGTGAGACTTAACTTTCATAATGATCAAGCCCCAAAGTAATAGTTAAATATATTTATACACACTTAGAGTAGATATGGTATTTTTCAAGACATAAGATTTTAGATGTCTTCAGTGGCGAAGCACAAAAAGAAAAAATAATTATATAAAGTACGTTTTCATACACGTGAAGAAAAAAGATGGCGCAACATAATAGGACATATAATATTTGTATACATTGAGACAAGGAATCTAACTTATGGAACTTGATAAAATTACTTTATTTAGATCCTTCATAGAGGATTGGATTTCACCCCCTATATTAGGAGTGTGTGGCTTATTGCCACCCGATTACCTCTTTAATGTGAACCCTTGCGTCAACTTGTGTTTGTTTGATTTTTGAATGTGATCTTTTTGTCACCTCAAATGAAATGTCAATAGGTTGAGTTGAATGAGTAATGAGCATTAGCTAGTTGGATGTGCAATTGTCAACTACAAAAGGCAATTGTTAATTAGGAAACAATTGGTAAATGAAAAGGAAATTAGAAGACCATACCGGAATTCAATCTAAAGTGATTGAATCAAGTATGAACTTAGTCCAGAGAGAGAATTACAGCCGATGGCTACTAGGTTAGGATGTTTGGTTCAAACTCCTATCTAAATTTTATTGGAAAATAGTATCTCATTTCTAATATGACAACCCATGATCTTATACAAATGTTTAGGCAGTAGTCGCCTCTCACAAAAATCCAAATGGGTCATTACAAAACAAATCTAGTAAAAGTCGATTGAAACTCAGTCTGGGGAAAAGTTCCACTGGGGCCGAGTTTCTCATGCAGAGAGAAACTCGGTTTGTTCTTGTGTTGTCTGGGTATGGGGCATTGTGAACTCGGTCCAAGGCATCACAAAACTCGGTGTAAAGGACTTGGTTGTATTCCTTGGCTTCTTCTTTTCTAGGTCTTTCTTGGTTGATTTGCGGGTTCCTTGGGCTTCGTGCTAGACTCGTAAAGGAGGTGTGCTTGACATTAGGTTGTTGTTGAAGTTGTCATACGAGCTTATAAAAGAAATAACTCACCTACTCTAGGATGCTATATGGCATCTTATATTTTACATGCATGTACCAACCATGTTGGCGGATTTGTTACAACTAAAATTGTTATCCCTAACTTGTGAGACATACAGAGGGATTTTTAGACTTTGTGAGCACTATCAAAGTGCACAATGTCCCTATCGATATTATTAAAATTACTATCTTTTTAAACTTTCTTTATTTGGAAAGGATGTTGATTGATATCGTTATTTATCTTCTAACTCTATTACAACATTGGACTAACTTCATAATGCAATTATAGGAATATTATTGTTGAGTTAAGGTCTAAAATCACTAGTTTTGGAATGACTTTAAGAGATTATATATGAGGTTTGGGAAATACTTAATGACCTTCTGCGACAATGTTTTGCTCGTGGGCAATCTACTATTGTTTTAGTCCAATCTTTCTATAAGGGAGTGAATAATTCCCTTCGTTATATGTTTAAATTATATAGTTGGAAGATTGATGAGTATGCCCATTAACGAGGCATGTGAGATGATTAATAAATTGAGTTATTATGCAAATAAATGTTCTGATCACAAGGATGTCACCTCAAAGGCTATAGGGGTTGTTACGAATCCATAATCCATGACTAAGGCAGATGATGTCAATCTTTGTCAACTTTGTGGTATCTTTGACCATGACGCACAACTTTGCTCCATCTTAATAGGTATCCCCTCCAAGGACAAATAGGAGAAGTAGGTAAATTTTATGAGAGAATATTATAGGGATCTCAACCGTAATATGAAACAAAAATATGATCCTTATTTTAATTTATGCAACCTTGGATTAAAAGATCACCCTAATTTCACGTTTGGAAACACAACTAACGTTGAGAAACCCACCAAATGTTATTGTTGACCAACCGCAACAAAAGTTCCTCCTTCCAAGACAAAATGCAGGCCATATTTTTTACAACTCGTGCAAACTAGGTAGAGGTGGGCAACAAATCGATCCGATCCGATTACCCGGATATCTGAATAGAAATTTTCATAACACCCCCGATCCGGATCGGATTCGTATTCGGCCGGTTATCCGGCACTTTTCGGATCGGATCGGATAATTATCCGCAGATATCCGGCCGATCCGATTGATCCGAATTTCAAAACATAGTATCCGAATATGATTTAGCTGGATCGGATCGGATTATTATCCGCGGATATCCGGATGATCCGTTTGATCCGAATGACTTTTGTTTGACCCGGTTGATCCGATATATGACTTTAGCCGGATCCGGATATCCGATTGATCCGAATATCCGTTTGATCCGGATATACATTTGCTACTTTATTTATTACAAAATGTAATAAAAATAATTCAAAGACACAAAAAAAAAATCAAAATAAAAATGATAATCATATAGATAATAAAAAAAGGGCAAATTAGGTTAGTAAGCTTTTTTATAATTTAGCCTATTGACTAAGTTTATAGCATTTTTTTTTTAGTAAATATACCCCTTTTTTTGGGCTAATTAGGTAACTAGGCCTTTTTAAGAATAGGATTAGTAAGTAAGCCTTTTTAGGTTTTTAGTTTAGTAAATATACCCTAAATTTTTTTTAACCGTGGAAACCTAACCTTCAATTCCTTCAGCTCTCTCTCGCTTGCATATCCTTCAATAGCTCGATAATCAGCCGACAGACCCTCCTTCTCTTCACTTGGGCCAAGATCTTCCGAAAAAGCCTGCTCACCGGAGACTTTCCCGTCGGAGGACCTCCGTTGTCTCTTCCAGGACCCCTAGGAAGGATGTTGGCTCATCAGCGGCCGGGAAACGGACAGGTCCTCCTACACCTCTTCTTCGGTGGAAGTTTGATGAGGTGGACAAGGGAGAGAGGAAATCGGTGAAGAATGTGGTGGCCGGAGATGATGTCAAACAGACTATGGTAGGTACTGGTTGTTAGAAGGTGAAGAGAGTCGGAAATACAGGTGGAGGAGCGGTTTCGGTACGGAAGCTCGCTACTGCTCTCTGGCGGATGCAGCCTCTGGACGCCGTTGCTGATGGCGGACATGAGCGGCACGTGTCCAGAAAGGTGGAAGATCGGTTAGCGTTTATGGTACGTTTTAAATCCAACACCAGCACTGGCTCTAACAATACCCCAATCATCACAACCGCTGATTCTACTCTCTTGATTGCTTCTCGTAAGTCCTCTTTCCTGTTCTTGGTTCTTTGTTATGAGTAATTGTTGTTGGATAGTGTTTTCTCTATTTCTCCTTGAAACCCTAATTTATTTGTCTGTTGATTTTGAATATTATTCTATCAATTTTTGTTTTGAAACGTGCTTTTATCTAGAATTCCACTTTCGTAATCACACTTGGTGTAAGTATATGAGCTTAATTGGTGGGATTTGGGTTTCTCAGAACGGATTTTGTGTTGTGGAAGATGATGAACGATTTTGTTTAGCCCTGATTTTGTGGGTGTTTGCATATGGATATTTGTGTTCTTTGTAGTCTTATGAAGGGTTAGAAAGTAGTTGCTTGATTCATCTTGAAGCCGGTATCCATCCTGCATAAGGGGATTACTGTGTACATTATGCAGTAGTTACCATCTTGCTTGATTCCACTATTCTAGCTGATAATATTTAGGAAAGGACTTTGTAGCCTTAATAAAATAGTACAGATTATTTGGCTTCATTTCTTCACCTTTTAAGGACTGGAAAGGGTATGTAATTTTATGGTATGAAACTTCTGGTATGAAATTTCTGGTATGAAATTTCTGGTATTTAAATTATGGTATGAAAAATTATGGTATGAAATTTCTGGTATGAAATTTCTGGTACGAACTTTTCGTATGATAATATCTGGTATGAAATTTCTGGTGTGAAATTTATGGTATGAAATTTATGGTATGAAATTTCTGGTATGAAATTTCTGGTATGAAATTTCTGGTATGAAATTTCTGGTATGACATTTCTGGTATGAAATTTCTGGTATAAAAATTCTGGTATGTGAAATTCTGGTATGAGAAATTCCGGTATGAGAAATTTAGTCCAGAAAATAAAAAAGAAATAATTAAAAAAAACAAGAAAAATAATAAATAAAAAAAAACAAATTCAGTAATTAAAAATTAAAACTTATACTTATATAACAAATAACAAACATCATTTATTCCTTTCTTTCTAAATAGAAGGGTTAATAATTTTTACCTACTATTAAATGAAAGTGGTAAAAAATTTGGGGTACACTTTATTAAACAAAAACTCAAAAAAGCCTAGTATGTCAAATTCTCCCCTTTTTTTTACCCATAAAACTTCTCAAGCCCTAATCAATAGGAACCGCCGCTCCATTTTTACGCTCCTCTCCCCTTTTCCCTTTCAACTACCGCCTCCTTCAATCGTTGTTCTTCCTTTTGACTATTCTTCATCTACGATCAAAGCTTCAATCGCCTCCTTCAATCGCCGTTAACTGGGAGCCATGGGATGGAAATCAAAGGTCCAGCCAAGGGCTCAAAGTACTTGAAAGGATCTGAATTAGTTCTCTTCCAGTCCTCCGCCGAGTTCCTTCCTATCATCGACGATGTCTACAAAATAGCAAGGGCATCGAAGGTGCTATGGTGGAGAACAACCGCTTCTATGTGTCCATCCATTTCAGACGCGTTGACGAGAAGGTTTATTAAATCTAGATCTAGATCTTGTAGTCCGCCGTCTTCGATCTGTTGCGATTTGTTAGTGTTGAGAGTATGCAGTTCATTATAGATCAAAGCATAGACTTTGTTTCCTCTATTAACCGTTAGATGTCATAGCAGGAGATATCATCAAGCATTTGCCACTTGGAGAGTACATGAAAGAGAGTGTACCAAGTCTAATGCATTTCATGATTCAGGTAGCTGAAAGCAAGGATTACAACAAACCATCTTTAGCAACCCTTTCTAGTGCTATTAGGTTACTGCAAAAGTATAGATTTGATAAAAGCTCTTCTATTTAATTGTTTTTCAGCATACTTGTAATTATATGAAGCACAAGTACGAATTTAAGAAGAACTATGGTGAATGGGTAACTACTGTGAAACCACAATTAGGCCCCAGTGTGGGATGCGGTTAAGACAACATATCAAAGCATAGACATTAGCAATTTGTGAGGATGGAGCTGCATAGTTCTATAGTTTATATTTTTTTAACTTCCGGTATGTGAATCCGGTATATGAATCCGGTATGTAAATTATAAAAAAAAAACAAAAAGAAAATACAATTCTGGTATGTAAAAAATACAATTCTAGTGTGTGAAAAATACAATTCCGGTATGTGAAAAAATACAATTCTGGTATGTGAAAAAAATACAATTCTGGTATGTGAAAAAATACAATTCTGGTATGTGAAAAAATACAATTCTGGTATGTGAAAAAATTCTGGTATAAAAAAATTCTGGTATTAAAATTCCGGTGTGTAATTCTGGTATGAAAAAATTTGGTATGTAATTATGGTATGAAAAAATTCTGGTATGAAAAAATTTCTGGTATCAATATGAAATTCTGATATGAAATTCATAGCAAAAAATAAAAATAAATAAATAAATAAATAAAAGACAAGAAAAGAAAATAAAAGTCACATTCATTCACGTAACATTTGAAAGATTTTGGCTAAGTTCATGTATTTTTCTTTTCTTTTTTAAATAGAAGAGTTAATTATTTTTACCTACCATTAAATGAAAGTGGTAAAAAATTATGGCGTACATTTACTAAAAACAAAACTCAAAAAGGCCTAGTAGGCCAAATTGTTTCATAAAAAAAAAGTGAATATTAATGTACGTTATAATAAGAAAATAAAAATAAGGTTTTTAAAACAATAGGAATCGTTATCTTTACACTTTATAACTACTTCATACAATACGAAAAAAAAATTAAGAATGTTAAAGTAAAAGTAAATTATTTAACTTGGATAAATATTTATTCTTTTAGTCTTAAAAATATTAATATATATCAAATGTTATTATTAAATATTATCAAAGTCAATTAAGTTATTTTTATTTTAACAAAAGTTAATTGATTGTATTTCATTATAAATATTATGAATAATAATTACACAAGAACTCAATATAAATACAAAATTATAATATAATATAAAACATTTTATATATTCTAAAACAAAAGCTTGAATATATATAAACACATACATATATTTGTATGTATATATAGGCGATTTCATTAAATGAGACGATCTTCTTATAAAAGGTTGATTTGTTAAGAAAAAAAATGACTAGAGTTATAGTCATCATAATCATCATTACTTATATTATTCAGAAACTTATTTTTAAGACTTTAACACAAATCTTATGGCTAATATGGTTAAAATAGTTAGACTTATAAAACATCATTATATAAACTTATAGTATTTAATTTTGTACTTGTAATCTTGTATAGTAAACTAGAACTTAAAACCAAAGGTTATATTTAATATATTTTTTAAAATAATTTGTAGAATTAAAGCAGAAAAGTAAATTTTATTTGGATCTAAATTTATTTATATTATTTTCTATAGAAGCCTTTTTGAAAAGTTATTGTGCCAATTTTTTTTACTCAAATTACAATTTTCATTATCATCATTATTTATATTAACGAGAAACTTATATTAAGACTTTACCACATATCTTATCTTTAATAAAGTGATAAAAAT
>BSUD01000001.1:41616831-41650416 GCA_033239045.1 Fagopyrum esculentum | reverse complement strand
GATAAATCTTATTTACGGATAGATAATATATTTATTTACATAAATTATATCTTTGGATAAATCTTATTTACGGATAGATAAATCTTATTTACGGATAGATAATATATTTATTTACATAAATTATATCTTTGGATAAATCTTTATTTTATTTTATTTTATTTTTGGATAAATAATATCTTTATTTTAACAAGCATAAATCTTATTTACGGATAGATAAATAATATATTTATTTACATAAATTAAAAACCATAAATCTTATCTTTGGATAAATAATATCTTTATTTCCATAATTTAACAAACATAAATCTTATTTCCGGTTAAATAAATAATATCTTTATTTCCATAAATCTTATTTTTGGATAAATAATATCTTTTTTCCATAATTTAACAACCCTAAATCAATATTTTTCATCCTATAAAAACCGTAGTCAATCCCCTCCAACCCTCATTCAACCATCTACTCATAAAGTCTATTCTTATTAAAAAAAGCAACTTAACAATGTCATACGAGGAAGATTATGATATTGATGATGAAGAAAGATCTTTGAGTTTTGAGAACGAAGATGAAGATAATGTTGAGGTAAGTTTTGTTTATTTTGATCATTAAAGTTGAAATCATTAATCGTGTTTGAACTTAGATATTTAACCATTGATCGAGTGGATTGAATTTGAATGTTAAGCATATTTCTGTCCGTTACGGCTGTTCGATGGTTGTCCGTAACGGACAACCATCGAACAGATTAACCAAATTTTTTTTTAGGGTTTGGAGGAGATAGATGCGGACGTTGATAATCTTAGCATTGATGAAGGATCAACAGATGACGTAAATGCATCCGCCTCAGAAGCGACGAATAATGATTACTCTAGCCTGTTCACAACCGACATAAACTTCAACAGTCGAGAGGAGGTAATAGGATGAGTTCGAAAAGTGGGACAGAAAAATAAAATGGTTTTTCCTGTTTGTCGGGTACAGAAGTCCGTCCTCGGTAGTTTGGGAAAGACATGGATGTCGTGCGAGAAATATGGAGCATACAACCCAAAAAAGGTACAGCCAGCTCAGAGAAAGAATTCATCGACGAAGAAAAGCGGATGTGTATTTATGATTAGGGTTTTTGAGACTTACCAAGGTTTATTGAAAGTTCACGTGCAGTGTGGTGTCCACAACCACAAGCTTGGAAGAAATTTAAAGGGTCATGCATTAGCGGGAATGATGAACGAGGAGGAGAAGAAGTTAGTAAAGAACATGTGGAACAGTAATTGCACCCCTGCCCAAATTGCGAGTGCTTTGAGCATTGATAAAGATAACAACACCAGGATGAGACAAATCTACAACCAGAGGCAAAAATTACGTAAAGAAGGTTTGGATCAAAGGATAGTCGCTCAACAATTCTTTTTCGAATGTCGTAAAGAGGGCTATTTCTGTGAGCATAGGGGAAACAAGAACGGTGAGGTTACCGATTTTTTTTTTCGCACATCCGGAATCAGTTGCCCTCCTTAAAACATTCCCTTACGTATTAGTAATGGACTCAACATACAACACCAACATGTAAGCTTTCACAGTTATTTAATTTTCCGTTAGATGTCCTTTTTTATGTATGTAAAATTAACGCTTTGATATTATTTTTTTTACAGATACAAGATGCCATTTTTTTGAAATTATTGGGTTTACATCGACATAGCTGAACTTTAACGTTGCCGGTGCTTTTCTATCCACTGAGAAGGAAGATAATTATGTTTAGGCGATTGAACAACTTGCAAAGCTTTGTAGGCGCGTTGAGAGGACACCAACTACAATTGTGACGGATCGAGAGAAGGCTCTTATGAACGCACTTGATCGTATTTTCTCAGAAACACAGTTTCTTTTATGTCGCCGTCACATATTAAAAAACATTGAAGGAATGGCTAGGAATAATCACATGGATAAAAAACTCGCTTGAATATTTGCCAATAGTTACTCGGGTTTATTTACATCCAAAACGGAAGAGTCTTACGAGAGACGGTTAAATAAACTTGAAAACAAGTGGAAGAGGAGAGGACATCTTCTGCAATATGTGAGGACGCAATGGCTATGTAATACCCGAAATTTTTTTTTTTATTTTTTTTTATTTTCAATAAATCCCGAGTCAAACAATAATTCACCGGTTTGGACTTTTAGATGAGACCAGTATCGTAAATTCGGTTGATATGACCAACCAACCCATAAATATGAAAGACCAGTCGGCCCAGGAAGATAGGCCCGCAGGCCCATGAGTGTAAGGGTTATGTTCTGATTTTTTTTAGGGCAAGACATTAGCCTTCAATGCTTCCCTCTCCATCTCTTTCAACCGTCACCTTTGGGAACAGCCTGGTGCGCCGGCCGCCACCTGCTACACGCCTACACCACCCTGCCTCCCTTCTCCTTCCCTCACTTCCTCTCACGCCGGTCTCCTCTCGACTTCCTGCTCCGGACCTCCCTCCTTCACCCTTCGTTGCAGCCGCCTACTCATCCCCTTCCTTGCTTCCTCTATTACGACCGAACCCAACCAAGTCCCAGCTCTGCTCTACTCTGCACCACCGGACTAGGAGAAGGCACCGCCGACGCCGGGTAAGAAGGACCCACAATTGGCGCTGTACGCCTCCTTCACAGCAGATCGGCACTGCAAGACGCCACTGCAAAACATCGCCGGGATCTTGCTGTGTTGTAGACGGGTGCCTTGCCGCCGCCAGGACCTGCGTTCCCCTTCTTGTGTCCTTTGAAAAGCAGTCGCCGCCACCCCAAGCCAACGCTAGGGAGGGCGTGTCGTTGCCGCCACTACCGGGTTTCTACGGGCTCTATTTGAGGCCGCAGTGCTCAAGGACGGCGACTCCCTCCATGTTTCCAGTTCAGGAGCCACCAGGACTCTTCTCCAACGCTAGTCGCCTGGGTATTCCGGCCAAGATCGGGATCCTCCTCTACAGCTGGTTGCGAAAAACAATCGGTGAGGTTTTACAGGAATTGATTTTGAGGTTTGGGATATTTGTGATTTAATCAGGATTAATGATAAGGATTAGTGATGATGTATGGCATTGTATGGCTTAATTATGTTTAAGGTTTGTTGAGTATTGTTAGGTGTTATAATTGATGAGAATGTATGTGTTGGTGCTTTGTTAGTAGAGATGTTTGTATATATCGAGTGGTTATGAAGGGTATGTAAGTTGTGGAGATTAATGTTGTGCATTATATGAAGGTAATAGATGAATGCTTGTAGGCTAGCGATGAGGTCGAGTTAAATATTGGATAAATAATTTGAAATAGGTGCTTTGATAGTATTGAATCTTGGACACGGTATAACTTCTTAAAACTATTGTAAGAACTTATGAAAAGATTTATGTAGTGGACTTTTCGGCATATCTAGAGTTTAGTAAGGAGTTTAGTAAGGAGTAGTTAGAATGATTATTCCTTTTACTTTTGTTTTAACCTTGTAGGTTGTTATGATAATTTATGTATACATTGGTAGGTCTTAGTGATACATTTTTGGGACTTTTGGTTATCTAGCTAGGAGTAGACATGCTTAGTGCTCTTAGGAATTCCTTGGAATTCTTTGGGATTGAGTAAAGCATTTTAGTTAAGTCAAGGTATGACCTTGATCTGAGTCTTAAGGAAGTATGAAAGTCGGAAATCTTTTCAACTCACTAGATATTTTTCTTTTAAGAGTTGGACTTTTTGTATTGGGGATCTCAGTGAAAATTCTTGAGACGTGCTAGACTTTTAGGGTTTTGGATCCAGGTTTATAATTTTTGTTTCGCCAAGTAAGGCTAGTTAGTGTATTCTTTCAGATGAGCGTTATTAACTTTGAAGTGAAAACTTCTTAGGTGTTGGATATGTTATTGATACAAGTTCCATGTTATGACCAAACAGTTGAGATTGGACCCATATGTAACAAAGAGATATCGTTGATTGGACTTGACCTAGTACAGGTAAGTCTTCGGACTTACTTAGCTCGTATTCTCTGTATTAGTTTCAATGCGTGATTGGTGGTGTGTGTTTATTGTTTATGTGTGTGTTTATTGCTTATGTTATAACATCTAAACCGATAATAGGACCACCGACTTTATATGTTTATATTTGGCCCAAGTGTATGATAACGGGCGGTGACCGCTTGTCCAGTCCAAAATGGGGATGACTGGGAGGTGCCTTGCGACCAGCCCATCGGGTGATGCTGATCCGCATCAAGTACAAACCCGTATGGTGAAAGGGGACAAGGGCGAGATCTTTAAGATTCTCGTGTAACAAAAGAAGTTGAATTAGAACGGGATATAATAATAAAAAGATAATAAACCGGATTGTGTGTTTTGGAACATGTTATGTGTTTATGATGCCTTATGTGTGTGTGTGTGTGTGCCAATACCATGATTCTAATGCCTTGAATGCTAGCTAACGATTTTATACCGATATTGTTGTAGTTGCCTTGCAGGTTAGGGACGCGGCCGAGAGATCCGGAAGAGTGGGCAGCCGGGGTCTGTACATTTTAGGATGGGTTTTGGGGGTTGTTTTTATGTATTGCTTAGGGTATTATGTATGTCGCGTGTATGGCGGTTACCTTTAACGTTGTATCTCGGCTGAAGTCTTTCGTTGTTTTCTTTTGGGGTTCATATCATTGCATTAAAATGAATTTCGGTTTTGCCTTTATTTGTGTCTTGTTGTAAGATCCAGTGAAATTGTTGTCAGGCTAAGGGTCGGGACCCATTGTGAGGTCTCCGCCCGTAGCGCCCCGAGTCCCGCGGATTCGGGGTGTTACAAAAGTGGTATCAGAGCCCTAGGTTGACAACAATGACACTCGCAATCTTCTAAAGGCCGAATGAGGATTAAACAGAACCTACAAGGGTTTTGACATTTTTGTTTTCAAAATCACGTGCATAATCAGTCGGGGTAGAATGTACGGACCACCACTCCTTCCGCGGATCTCGGCAGCTTAGTTTATCTGTTTTTGATTTATATATGTATATATGTATTTATGTAGATATGTATAGTATATGTGGATTGTTGTTACATGATGGACGTGATTTATATTTATAGTATATATGTGGACTATAGTATATGCTTTGAACCTTGTTGTGTTGTAATGGTTTACTGGATGTGTTATATTAGTAGTTATGTGGACATAGGACATATATAGTTTTATATACGAATTCTTATTATATATATAGTAGCATATGGAGATATGAGATCTAATAGATTAGATGATAGTATGACATCATCACCTTTAAGACTACGCCGCTTGGCTTAGGATAGTGTACATACGAAGATGAGCATGCTCAAGTTACCGAATTGAGCATCACGTTCTGGCAAACACCCTGACGAATCCTTGGGCTCCTTTAGAGGACGTCAAAGCAATCCTATGAAGACTAAAAGAGGACATTAACGGCAAGGACGAACAAGTAGAAGGAACTTAGAGACAACTTAAACAAAACCGAGATGGAAGTTGTACAAGAAAGGAAATGACATGAAGTTATGGGAGCGGTTCCGAGGTAACAATGATGGGCAACAATGAAGCGGATTTGAGACAACGAACTTAAAATTCTTTCAAGTGGCGAGCCGATAAACCAAAGACATGTATCGTGAAGCAGAGAAAAACCTTCTAGCAAGGGTAGAAATAGTATTTCTTTAAGACGTAAAAAGTTCTCCCTAGGCGCTCCTAGGCATGGGAGTCGAGATGAGAGGTGTGAATGAATCAATCACAAAAGATTCAGAGACCCGTAACTTGAGTTTACAGAGGTACGAAAGGATGAAGTCAACCGATTTCACATGGTAGAATGGCGAGTTGACTTCTTCGGACTTACGACACTTATGAGAAGAATGGCGAGGTGAGGATTCACATGGTAGAATTTCCTGGGTGGAGTCAACCGATTTCTGTTATGGTAAGAAGGCAAAGCAACGCCAAAAGAAGGAAGTGCGTAGAGATGATAGTTAAAAAGATGCGAGACTCAACAAGGAGCTTTTGTTTATTGAAATACCTAAGATACCAATTGAGAACAAAACCTGTGGACCAAAGGTGAAGGCTACAAGATGATTCTTAACAACTAGAACAACCCGATGAGAACGAATTCAAAATCAACTCAAATAGAAATGATAGGAAGCCGTACAAGGAACTTAGAGGAATGTAGACGAGAGATGAAACCCCAAGATGCATGTAAGGATTGACGAGAGCACGGACTGAAGATGACAAAAGAAGAACATAAAATCAAGTAAGGTGGAGTACGACCATGCTTGGCAAGTTAAATGACACCACAACCATAGTGGATGCCTCCCTAGGTAAGTATGAGCATGAGAATCCAAAGAAGATAGGGTGTTGACCCAAATATGAAGGACTATTTGAGTTTAAAAAAAAAAAAAAAACTAAGGATAAATTTCATAACCATAGAGATGGGTTGACTTCTTTAGAGATTCGAGATTTTTTAAAAGGAATCAAGACGCAGATATCAAAGAGAGTAGAAGTCGGAGTCTGAGACAACAAATTTCCTTGAAGGCAATGTGACAAAACAACACTAGTGAAGGGAGAAGAGTGAGTGAGAATGACCCGGGTAGACTCAAGTGCCCACCATGACCTCTCACTCAGCACGAGACTTAAGTTGCCGACACCAATTGTTCACACAGGAGAAACCGCAAGTGGATGGAAAATTAAGATCAAAGGATTCTTAAAGATGCGTCTACAAGCTATCGGAGAAGATTTGATAAGCCATAGATGGTATATGAATAATACAGTTGGATTCGGGTCAAGTGATCTTATAGAGAGAAAGAAAAGTATATAGTTGAAGGAACTAAAGGTGTATAAGTGGATAACCTTGAGGGGATAACTTTTCACCCAATATATCCACATCGAAGGAAATAGAAGAAAAGTAAGTCTAAGATCTTGTACAAGATCAACTACTGACTAACTAGTAACAACTGAGAATTTACACGAGTGGGTGACTAGTGATGACCGGTTGACAGATAAGGAGAATAACAACGGATTTATAAAGGAATTTGAATGACATATGAAGAACTTCTACAAGAGATCAAACGGTGACAATGGTGAAGTTAAATTGATAAAAGTACAAGTGCCCTTGATAGTAACATGAAATGAGTTCAAGCTAGTAACTCTAATTAAGAATTTAAGGAGAAAATTTGACGGCCGGAAATGACCTCCTTGTGTCATTAATGATATAAAGAGAATTAGTACGAGCAATTGCTTACCTATTGACTAAGAAAAAGGATACATATCACAGTTAGTATGGATGAATTGTATTAGAAGAACCAGAGGAGTAAGAAGAAGTAGATGATTTTAATCATGTCCTACGTTAATCAAGACAAAAGGTTCTTAACATTCCACACAAATGAGATTGAAGGTGCTCTCCCGAGATTTACAAAGGGGGTCTTTGTGACTAAAGATGTGACACATAATAACTGGAGTTATAGAGACAATACCAACATGGAGATTATGACGTTAGTGCCTTGATGAAATGTCTTGTAGAATTGTGAGGTGATTCTAGATAGAATCTACATCTCGGTTGGAACAGACATGATAATAATAATAATAATAATAATAATAATAATAATAAAATAATAATAATAATATCGAATGACTGAAGGTTGTATACGGATTCTATATCACCCCATTAAGATAATCACCGAAAAGTGTTTATATAGGAGTTTAATGAGAAATGGGGGCACTCCAATACCGTATCCAGCCGAGCCTGATAACCCGATCATAGGTAGATTGAGAAGTAGTTGTAGAACCGCGTACAATTGGTGTACCCTGTAGTCTTCTCTCGACTGATGCAAGAAGAATTGACGAAAGTAGTAAATCTAATCAATGTGGTTGGTAAGGCTTGTACGAGGAAGCCAAAAGGGATTCAACCAATGACTTGGTTTAAGGATTTGAAAGATAGTAGAGCGACAAAGGTATACTAGTAACCTAATAGACATGAGGGAGGAATCAGATTTATAGAGAAAATCGTATACATCTGGTGCTTCCTATACAATTGGGACGGGAGGATGTCAACAAAAGTAATATTATCGAGTTGATAAAACCACGGTGAGGAAGTGTAATCCCAAGTGGATAACTTAACCAGTGAGAAGAAAAATACCATGTATCAAGAGGAGAGTCATGTCAACCTTAATTATAGTGTCGATATGGAAATACTTTATAGAATTTACTCAAGAGTACAACACAAAGTGAGGATCTAACACCGAAGAGTGGTGGGAAGAAATTCCCAGCGAGTACTACTCGTGAGTATCAAGTTAAAGTTTTGAGGGGATATAAATTAATTCGGGAATTCCTAAGACCGCAAGTTCCAACCCTTTCAAGAATGCGTGACCGAGGATGTGTTTTAACGATTGAGAGTTGGGTCAATCATTCTGATTTATGGAAGGCGTCATTATGACTAATGAGAGACAACAATTGATCAGATTGGCGCAGCGGAAGCATGGTGGACCCATAACCCACAGAACAGGACACTGAATGTTATATTAACTATGACCTCGAGTTAAGGAATTATCGATCTATATGAAATCTCCACATGAAGTGTGATTGTTGAAAAAAAAAAAAAGTTGAAAGCCTGACTAGAAGTAGGCAATAATTCGTTAACAAAGGAACGGGCCGACTAGGTTATGGAGACAAGACCAAGGGAGTGGTCTTACAAGGAACATTAGACACTTATTCTAGTGTCGGGAAATGTCTACGGTCCTTCCCCAAATCTGATGGTCATAATCTTTTGGGAGGTCACATGCAAGTAAATTCAACGGAAAGAATAAAATGTTATTATTTCGGTAGAGTCGTCAAAGGATGTGGAAGTAAGTTTAGAAAATCAACCATTGATATCTTAAAGTGGATTGAGAAGGTGCTTATCAACTAGTATTCCTGCCCATACTAGAGAATGTATACTAAACCCGAGATAGGTCAACAACTACGAGGATCGGGCTGTCAAACCGGATAATACCTAGTGGGGTATCCGCTAGTTATTCTAGGGCGTAGTGCTAGAAGCTTACATTCTAAGAACATGCAAAAATTTCGGAGTCAGTAGTTGGATCAAAAGCCGATGAGGCTACCTCGGACACTTAGGATGGTATTAGGTGTAAACATCCAGAGATCCATGCACGGTTAGTTGTAACCTCAGGACCGACGAGTTAATACTCGGTTGTGTGATATTATTTGAGTACTTGTTTACTTTAAAGTATTAAGGTCAAATCCTTGTTGTGTGTTATATTGACGGTTTATTGTTATGATGGTTTGAAAAAAATAGGAAGTGGAGACTTTTTAGTGTAGTGTTTAGATACACAAGACATACGTCTAAAAGACTAATTTTACGTTTGATTACCTTAAGTTTCGGGACGAAACTTATTTTAAGGGGAAACTGATGTAATACCCGAAATTTTTTTATTTATTTTTTTTATTTTCAATAAATCCCGAGTCAAACAATAATTCACCGGTTTGGACTTTTAGATGAGACCAGTATCGTAAATTCGGTTAATATGACCAACCAACCCATAAATATGAAAGACCAGTCGTCCCAGGAAGATAGGCCCGTAGGCCCATGAGTGTAAGGGTTATGTTCTGATTTTTTTTTAGGGTAAGACATTAGCCTTCAATGCTTCCCTCTCCATCTCTTTCAACCGTCACCTTTGGGAACAGCCTGGTGCGCCGGCCGCCACCTGCTACACGCCTACACCACCCTGCCTCCCTTCTCCTTCCCTCACTTCCTCTCACGCCGGTCTCCTCTCGACTTCCTGCTCCGGACCTCCCTCCTTCACCCTTCGTTGCAGCCGCCTACTCATCCCCTTCCTTGCTTCCTCTATTACGCCCGAACCCAACCAAGTCCCAGCTCTGCTCTACTCTGCACCACCGGACTAGGAGAAGGTACCGCCGACGCCGGGTACGAAGGACCCACAATTGGCGCTGTACGCCTCCTTCACAGCAGATCGGCAGCCGAGGGTTCCGCCGCTGCAAGATGCCACTGCAGAACATCGCCGGGATCTTGCTGTGTTGTAGACGGGTGCCTTGCCGCCACCAGGACCTGCGTTCCCCTTCTTGTGTCCTTTGAAAAGCAGTCGCCGCCACCCCAAGCCAACGCTAGGGAGGGCGTGTCGTTGCCGCCACTACCGGGTTTCTACGGGCTCTATTTGAGGCCGCAGTGCTCAAGGACGGCGACTCCCTCCATGTTTCCAGTTCAGGAGCCACCAGGACTCTTCTCCAACGCTAGTCGCCTGGGTATTCCGGCCAAGATCGGGATCCTCCTCTACAGCTGGTTGCGAAAAACAATCGGTGAGGTTTTACAGGAATTGATTTTGAGGTTTGGGATATTTGTGATTTAATCAGGATTAATGATAAGGATTAGTGATGATGTATGGAGTTGTATGGCTTAATTATGTTTAAGGTTTGTTGAGTATTGTTAGGTGTTATAATTGATGAGAATGTATGTGTTGGTGCTTTGTTAGTAGAGATGTTTGTATATATCGAGTGGTTATGAAGGGTATGTAAGTTGTGGAGATTAATGTTGTGCATTATATGAAGGTAATAGATGAATGCTTGTAGGCTAGCGATGAGGTCGAGTTAAATATTGGATAAATGATTTGAAATATGTGCTTTGATAGTATTGAATCTTGGACACGGTATAACTTCTTAAAACTATTGTAAGAACTTATGAAAAGATTTATGTAGTGGACTTTTCGGCATATCTAGAGTTTAGTAAGGAGTTTAGTAAGGAGTAGTTAGAATGATTATTCCTTTTACTTTTGTTTTAACCTTGTAGGTTGTTATGATAATTTATGTATACATTGGTAGGTCTTAGTGATACATTTTTGGGACTTTTGGTTATCTAGCTAGGAGTAGACATGCTTAGTGCTCTTAGGAATTCCTTGGAATTCTTTGGGATTGAGTAAAGCATTTTAGTTAAGTCAAGGTATGACCTTGATCTGAGTCTTAAGGAAGTATGAAAGTCGGAAATCTTTTCAACTCACTAGATATTTTTCTTTTAAGAGTTGGACTTTTTGTATTGGGGATCTCACTGAAAATTCTTGAGACGTGCTAGACTTTTAGGGTTTTGGATCCAGGTTTATAATTTTTGTTTCGCCAAGTAAGGCTAGTTAGTGTATTCTTTCAGATGAGCGTTATTAACTTTGAAGTGAAAACTTCTTAGGTGTTGGATATGTTATTGATACAAGTTCCATGTTATGACCAAACAGTTGAGATTGGACCCATATGTAACAAAGAGATATCGTTGATTGGACTTGACCTAGTACAGGTAAGTCTTCGGACTTACTTAGCTCGTATTCTCTGTATTAGTTTCAATGCGTGATTGGTGGTGTGTGTTTATTGTTTATGTGTGTGTTTATTGCTTATGTTATAACATCTAAACCGGTAATAGGACCACCGACTTTATATGTTTATATTTGGCCCAAGTGTATGATAACGGGCGGTGACCGCTTGTCCAGTCCAAAATGGGGATGACTGGGAGATGCCTTGAGACCAGCCCATCGGGTGATGCTGATCCGCATCAAGTACAAACCCGTATGGTGAAAGGGGACAAGGGCGAGATCTTTAAGATTCTCGTGTCACAAAAGAAGTTGAATTAGAACGGGATATGACCTAATAATAAAATGATAATAAACCGGATTGTGTGTTTTGGAACATGTTATGTGTTTATGATGCCTTATGTGTGTGTGTGCCAATACCATGATTCTAATGCCTTGAATGCTAGCTAACGGTTTTATACCGATATTGTTGTAGTTGCCTTGCAGGTTAGGGACGCGGCCGAGAGATCCGGAAGAGTGGGCAGCCGGGGTTTGTACATTTTAGGATGGGTTTTGGGGGTTGTTTTTATGTATTGTTTAGGGTATTATGTATGTCGCATGTATGGCGGTTGCCTTTAGCGTTGTATCTCGGCTGAAGTCTTTCGTTGTTTTCTTTTGGGGTTCATATCATTGCATTAAAATGAATTTCGGTTTTGCCTTTATTTGTGTCTTGTTGTAAGATCCAGTGAAATTGTTGTCAGGCTAAGGGTCGGGACCCATTGTGAGGTCTCCGCCCATAGCGCCCCGAGTCCCGCGGATTCGGGGTGTTACAAAAGCTAGATCCTTACAAAAGACGAATTGTTTCCGCGTGGACGGATCAATATCTGAACTTTAAAAGTAACACGACTAATAGGTACGTATTTCAAAGCAATTTAAAATTTTATTTACCCGATTTGACGTTAACTCTTTTATTTCTCAACAGGGCAGAAACTGCACACTCTGTTCTGAAACAATTCATGAAAACAAGTTCTGCGAAGTTGGATACAATTTTCAGGTTCTATCACTCTTTGATGAGGATTCAGTTGGATAAGATTCTCGGTTCGTTCAACGAGAGCATGTCAAAAAAGATAACATGGACTTCTTGTGTGAAACAATTTCAGTCGTTGCACCACAACATCTCCCTCAAAGCTTTTTTACTTATTATCGATGAGTACAATAAAGCTCGTGCTAACAAGCCCGATGGTCCGTGCACATGTTCATTTCCGACGACTCATGGTCTGCCGTGTATGCACTTTATTTGGGGTTATATGAAGAAAGAAATGTCTATCCCTCTTACAGATGTGCATGAATTCTGGAAAAAGTTAGATATCGATGACGTGGTTCCGGACTCAGAAAAAGGACGAGACGTGCGTCGAGTTGCAAGAAATTTAATGACGGAATTCTGCGAGAAAGATTTTCCAAACCTGAGCCCTACTCGACAGTTGGATGTTGTAAATAAAGCTATAGAAACTGCTTTTCCGGAGAGGACCAGTTTGCGGGAACCTGCTAGGGTTGTGACTAAAGGAAGACCGAAGGATAGTCCAAACAAAAGATTGTCATCCGATTGGGAGTTAGCAGATACCCCACCCAAAAAACAATGAGGTCGACCCCCAAAGAACCCTATACCAGTATCAAGTCCATCTCCTATTCCAGTATCAAGTCCATCTCCTAATACCGATTTACCACCCAAAACACCTTTAAAGAGAAGTATATCCAAGCATAACCCTGATATTTTAGTAGAGTGGCCTGAGGCGATTCGCATTTGGATGAAAAAGTATGTAATCAGTTGGAATAATGTTAGAGGGGATGGAAACTGTGGTTTCAGAGCACTACATCATCCAATCTACGGCACAGACACAGACGAAGGATGGCGGATGATTAGGCGACTGATGTTAGCAGAGCTCCTTTCTCATCGCGAGTTGCATGAGGGTTTTTGTCATCAACGTAACATCGATCAGACGATTAAAGCACTTGGATGGAATGGAGACGGTTTTGCACCACCAGAATATTGGTTTAATGTGACGGACATGGGGTGTTTAGCTGCCACTGCATTGCAGTGTATTGTTGTAGCGTACGGTGGATGCGACTACACATATGTTCCACTATATCGTCGAGAAGAAGGAATTACTTCGAACTTAGAGTTTCCAGAGATCCATATATCAATAGTTTCCAACCAGTATCATTACATCAAGGTATGTCATTTAAGATCTTTTCATTTATCATTTTCGGTTTTGTTCTTCACAACATATATGTACTAATGTTTTTTTTTCTATTTGTTTTAGCTAACACTTGAAGAGGATTGTCCTTTACCAGAGATTCTTAAAACTTGGGCGCACTTTCGTAACGACACGGTTGATGGTATTGAAGTCAGATTAGCTCATCGCCTCACTCGCTGGAAGGAGTTACATTTACAACATGAACGAATAACACGGATAGATTATGGCACAGTTAGTTGATCTTGTTTAGTTTAACTTGTTAATTTTAACTTTACGATCAGACATATTTTCTTAAGGTTTAGTCATTTATATTATGTTAAGGTTAAGTTT
Source organism: Fagopyrum esculentum (assembly GCA_033239045.1). Taxonomy (NCBI): domain Eukaryota; kingdom Viridiplantae; phylum Streptophyta; class Magnoliopsida; order Caryophyllales; family Polygonaceae; genus Fagopyrum; species Fagopyrum esculentum. Next base: position 41,636,604 of record BSUD01000001.1, on the reverse strand, counting down.
GCTTATATAGTTATCGTTTATATTTAGTTAAATATAACGCAAAAAATTAAGTACGAAGTTTAAACATACAACGAAACAAGTTTAAACATACACAAAAATGTAGACATAAGATTCAAAAGTTTAAACACACAATACAAACCCAAAAAAAGTGCATACACAAGCCTACTCGTCATCGTCATGACGAGTACCGCTACCCTGTCCATGATCGTAAGAATAATCTCGGAGATCAGGAAAATAATCTACATAACTGCGTAAGTCCTGATGCAGGGAAGTAGGGATAGAAGGATCACCAATATACTCCATAAATCGTGTAACGTAATCGTAAGGGTCCAACTGGCCGTCAAAGGTCGAAGGTGGAGGTGGAGGTGGAGGAGGAGGTGGAGGAGAATGCATTTGCTGAGCACCTGGGCGTATAAACCGGTGCGATCGGTCTGTATACCACGCCATAGAATCGTCGGTGGCGGTATATCCAGAGCCGTAACGTGCAGCCATCTCCTCAACCGTGACGTGACGGTGCTCCCATCTATCTCACGCCCAGCTACCTCGAGGATAGCCAACTTTGTAGCTCCTGGGATCCTCGACCCTAATGGCATAATCAGGTTGTATCAGCGGAGGCGGAATAGTCTGAACGTATCCAAAAGCCCTCATGTTCCTGTATGGATCGTAGGGCTCTGATATGTCCATAAAAGTCAACAGCCCGTGGAACAACGAACGCTGTAACTCTCTATCAGTGAAGTCCAACTGGCCGTATGGCTGCCAGTTCACCTGTTTAAAAAACAGACAACATTGTTAGAAAATAAACACGTTAGTTGACAAAAAGATTATAACTATTCAAATGTAGTGGACTTGCCTGATCAACAGTCATCTCATCAAGCATCCGTCTGTAGTCACGGGTGTCCCTCCTAACAGGCCTGATCTCGAATCTCGCCGCCCAAGGCATCCCATGCTCCCAGCCCTCACAACCTCCGGTGCAAAGCATGGAAAATATAGGTAGATCCATGCCTTTAACAAAAAAGAAATAAAAATTAAACAAACAATACAAATTAAGTTACGAGAATAATAATATGAGTATAGAGGATATATTTTACCTGCAGCAGCGTCAGACAACCGCACATCTGGCGACAGTCGACCCTAGTGGCCTCGCCCATACGCCTATAGAGGTAGGCGAGTGTCGCCGTACCCCAGGATGTAGTAATCACCTGATCAAGATCCTCCACCAATATCAGTAAATCTGGAGAAATCTTGTGCTGCGATTTGTCGGTGAACAGCGTCGATCCTAGCAGGTACAACAACCACCCGGACGATGCAGTCGTCGGATACAGATGTGAATATCCGTCACACTGATCCAGTAAAAAAGAATGTGACAGCCCTCGACGACGTACATCTCCGGCAGTCATCTGCTCATCAGTAAAAGCAAAAAACTCCTGCACTCGGATGGCAGCATCAGCTCTGGCGATCACCTGAGTAACCGCCGTCCCGGATATGGGAATGCCTAGGATGAGATGGACATCATGGAGAGCAATGGTCATCTCACCCCAAGGCATGTGCAGACGGTTCACCTCGGGCTGCCATCTCTCGATAAAAGCGTCCAGTAAGCGCACATTCAGATGCCTGTACATAAGACCCTGCAGATGGGTCAGTCCACTGGCGTGCGCTAAACCCGACCAAGCCTCCTCATCTAGTGGCTAGGCGTCCATTTGGCTGGCTCTGATATGATAGTGAAGCGTATCACGATCCTACATAGAAAAAGAAATTTAATATATAACTAAAAATATTATAACATTAAAGATGCATTTATTCAACATATTTATTGCGTACTCACCATGCCATGCCAGACGTGAAGAGCGGTGTGAGCCTGGAAACTCCTGAGAATCTCTGGGATACGAGGTCCCTCTCCACAAGGACCTCGAAGATCGGACTGAAAGGCCTGCCGAGTAGGAGGTACTGGTCTAGGACGATCGCCCAGAGCACGAGAAAGTACCTCCTCAAGTACCTCCTCCACAGGAGCTGGCGAAGGTGGCCTCCTCCCTCGGCGTCTCCTTTCAGTTGCAGGCTGCTGTTGTGAAGAAGAAGGAGCATACTCCTGCTCCCGCTGGGAAGAAGAAGGAGCATCCTGCTGCTCCTGCCGGGAAGAAGAAGGAGCAAACTGCTGCTCCTGCTGGTAAGGAGCACTCAGATCCTCGATCTGAGAATAATATCCGGCACCACCTCCAGTATAGGAGCTATGTCTAGCTACGCTAAAAGCATGGTGAGGAGGGCTCAGTGGAGCAATGTCACGCGCAATACCAGATGTACTACGCCGCGTGACTCCCGACTCCTATGTCGGGAACTGCTCCTCACCTCCAGAGTAAGGAACTGGCTCTCGTGCCTCGTGTCTAGAGTGGACATCCCGCTGTCCCCTCAGAGAACGCATGCCACTGTGGAATACTTTCCTGAAGTATCCCAATCCGCTGAACCTCTTGGAGTCCTTGTTTGGGTTCCTTTCCATCTGCAAACAAAAACAACAAATGTTAATAAAAAGGAAAAGGAATTAAAAAAAGGGAAAAAAAAACAAATTTAAAAAAAAAATTTTAATAGTTGTCCGTAGCGGACAACTTACTTATCCGTGGACAATGCAAGTTGTCCGTAGCGGACAACTAACTTGTCCGTCAACGAACAAATGAGTTGTCCGTAGCGGACAACTTGCATTGTCCGTAGCGGACAAGTAAGTTGTCCGCTGACGGACAACTTCTTTTTGTCCGTCACGGACAGAAGACGCTTGTCCATCAACGAACAAGCGTCTTCTTTGTTCAGCAGATCGCGAACGCCAACAATGGCGTTAGCGATCTACTCAATCAACCTCTCTAAAACAACTAATTAACTTCAATCCTAACTCATATTCATCGATTTTAGTAACATATAAGCCCCTAAACCTCTCTAAAACAACCCAAATCGAACAAATTAAACTCTAAACCTAAACCTAACTAAAACAAACAAATTTAAACGAAACTAAAACGAGAAAGTTAAGTTTTTACCTTATATTGCAGTAGAGAATACGAGAAATGTGGAGAGAGATTGAGAGAGATTGCAGCCGAAGATCGAGCGAAGGATTGTCGCAAGTGTTCGTCGCGGCGAAGAAAGGAAGAGGAAGAATGGGAAAGAAAATGAGCGTGGCTGTCCTTAATAGGGCAAGTGACCTTTGTCCGTCACGGACAGAGTGGAGTTTGTCCGTGACGGACAAACTCCTTTTGTCCGTGACGGACAACTCCACTTTGTCCGTGACGGACAGATCACTCCTTCAAAGATTGGTATTTACAACATATATTTGTATCTTTTAGATCAACCAATAATGTGTACAACTTCATTAAATTAATGAGTTTAATTACCTGTAGTAACATTTCGTTAAATTTTATTTTAGTAAGATCTTTGAATGAACATAACGAGTTGTAAAGAACATAATGAGATAAAAATATCAACTTAACGTTATTGCGAGGATTATAAATTCATGTTAATCAAAATTACGTAACTTCCTATCAATAAACGTTTCTTTTGTTCAAAATTTATAGATTTCGTAACAAACATATAAAGTTTCAAGAAATAAACGTAACTTCATATCATACATATCTACGATCCAATGAAGGTTATGTTATTGAAAGGATTTAAACTTCTTTTTACAAAAGAAGATCAAATCAAAGATATTTTATTCAAAAGATTAACACTTTCTTTCAATAAAGAAACCAAACTTACTTACAAACATAACAATTACAAAGGAATCAAAGTTTCAAGATCAATGTTACATTTTTAAGAAATTCAAACATAAATACGATTAAATCAAAATGACGTTATTGAAAACATTTAAACTTTCTGTTAACAAAAGACAATCAAAAGGATATTAAACATTTTCAAACAAACCAAATTTTATAACTTTAATCCAAACATTTTCATTTTATACATATAACACTTGTCCGTCACGGACAAGTGACATTTGTCCGTGAGGGACAACGCCCATTTGTCCTTGACGGATAAATGGTGTCAAATTACTAAATCATGCCCATTTGTCCGTCACGGACAGATTAGGACGGGATCAAAACGAGTACTAAAATATCGGGTTCTTCCAAATTGGGTCGACAGATTTTTTGGACCGGACCGGCGGATCGGAGTGGTTTTGCCCACCCATAAGACCAGATTGTAGGACATTTGAAGGGCGTAACCGGGAGATTGGCAATGGTCAAGACACAATTCACCCAACCAACAAGCAATAAAATACCACACAACCACAAGGCCAACTGTCAAGGCATCTCAAATCTAATCAGATAGGACAAACAACCCGAGCAAATCAGGTACAACTAAATAAAACTTTAATCCAAGTTTGTGAGTTTTCTCTTATTTTTATTTTATTTGATAAATTGAGAACAATACATAATTTAAGTATTGGGAGCTTATAATATTGGGTTCTACATACCTTTTCCTCCCATTTTTTTCAAAACTTTGCCCTCAGATTTAGCCTGATGCCCTCAGTCTGCCCTTCACCCAAGCTGCTTTATGTCAACATGCATGTAAGAATTTTGGATGTTATTTTATTCCCGGTAAGTTATGATATTATTCTACGACTCTATATCAGTTGTTTTCCGCTCAACTAAGTTTTAGACACTATATTCACCACTGATTTGGGCCATATTCCAAAGATTTAATACTAGCACAGAAACACCAAAGAGAAAAACTATCACCCCAAGATGTAACTTGCATGTCAAAAATAGTAGGCATCCAATACTTGAACAAAATAGTCACTAGTTCAAGCATCATTCAAGCAAACACATTCGTTTATTAGTTATTACCTAGTTATACATGATCCACTCCCATCATTATGAAGGCCATCAGCATTGACAACATCTCTATGAATCGCCCTGTTCAATAGAAGAAATCACTTCCCCGATGGATCCGAACTTTACCCTGTTTTTCAACAGCATTTTTGCAAAATTAAGTGCCTTTCTCTCGCATTCAGCTCTTTTGTCGACATCTGTAATTGATTCCAAGTCCTCAACATGCGCAACACCGACTATCCTCCTGTAACAAGTGCAAAAGGTATTACAAATTGCTCCGGATATTCAAAACTAAATGAACTCGAGAGAATCACAAATTCACATACAACAACATAATACATCAGCCCTCGCTAACAGAACTTAAAATGCAGCATTGTAAATTACCTCATTCTCACTAGTGACAAAATGACCTTCAATTATATTCTAATTAAATCGGATTAACGAAGAGCTTATCTGACTGAGCTAGATTCTTGAAATGCACCCACTGAAAATGATCTTATTCTATATAAATAAAGAAAGAATTTGGTGAAGTCGGCTATTTTTTATGGGCTTTTGTTTTGTATACCGCTCCAATTTTTACCACTCTAATTGACTTACTACTATTACTCTATTAGGGGCATATTTACTAAATGAGATTATGTTATGGGCCTACTTAATAGAACAATATTGCTAAAAGGTCTACTTAGTGATTGGCCTATTCTAAATGCCAATTATGGCTTTTAAAAATGAAAGCTGGTAACTAGCTGATGTTCAAGTAGCTCAGCTAGCTTTGCCTAACATGCAAATAATTCATATTGCATCAACTTTTCATTTTCAGGTCGAATTATATACCACGTCTCACCAATGGAACATGACTTGGACTTTGCAAAAGCATTTGTATAGGGACATTTGTTTGGCTGTGTTCGGAAAACATATGTTTGCAACTTGTATCAGGGCACATTATCACCAAGGTAATTAAATCACGTATCAGAACTGTTTACATCATAAATATGTTTACCAAACACAAAGCTACTTCTTAAGGACGTGTCGACCTAACTCCTGTTTTTAAGGACATGATTTTAGTTAGGCTTGGAATTGGTTATCCAATTTCTAGTTTTAATGTCATTTTTACACGCAGGGTTACTGAATTCGTAGCCCGTCAAATTCTAAAACGTATACCCATTCGAAATTTCCTCATTGGAGAGAATCCCTCTGTTGGAGGATTCCATAGGTTAAGTTCCCTCTCCCACATATCTATGCATCTGTAAATTGCAATAACAATCATATGTATCAATTCCCTCTCTCACATATCTACTCGTAAGCTAGCAATGTAGGGATTATTTTGCACCGGTTGATGTTTATGTGGAAATCTGATATAGACTTTTTACTGCAAGTTCAATGTTTTGGGGAGAAAAAAGTCACAAAAGGTTGAAAATTGTAGGGACTGATAGACTTCTCCCCTCATTCCGGCCCTATCTTAGGAAAAGGGAAACCCCTTTTGCATATGCAAGAAGCAACAGCGAATACATACAAAAACTTAGAAGATGACAAAGTTCCATACTATAGCTGAACCAGAAGAAAGAGAAGAATAAGGAAATAATTGGTCTTACCTAATCATTTTGGCTGCCCCAAAACCAAGAGAATCATGGAATAGATCTTCCATATATTTTCTTTGTATTAGTTGCCAAAGATCAGGATTATTGTAAATTTGTGGGAGATAAGCCTCACCATTCCCATCCTTGTTCTTGTCCCAAAGTGCAACAAATTTCTTCTGGAAAAGAGTCCAAGTCGCTTCTATTGTGTGCAGTATCCAATTTTTGTAAGCCTACATGAAATATGTTCCAGTGATGAACACAGCAAAGTAATGGATAAATATGTGTCAACTGTCAAGCCAATGTATTATTGAATGAACAAAATGGTCCACATAAGTTTCTTGGTAAAATCTTTAACATGTCTTTCACATAGATCCACGTTGAAAGAGAAAACACACTCCAAGACCTCCTGACATATTCGTAAGGCATGCCTATAACTTTTTTTATCAGTCACTAAAAGCTAAGGTAAAAGGGACATCAGTACAAAAAATTCCAGCAACCATTTATCATTCACAATTAAGAGTAAGGAGCAGTGATCTAGGCATTATCCCACCTATATATGAACTATTGAAGTATTAAAATATGAATCCCTTCTTCCAAAATTGTGGCAACTTTCACTTTTTGGATATATTTCATAGTCCTCTTTATCTCCCGGTAGCTTTTAGACTTATCCTCGACTTTGTGTCCTTTCCAAAAACCAGCATAAGTTGGAACTTTACCACTACTAAATGGTCTAGCAATACTTTCAAGCGTCTGTCACATCAAAGAAATAATACACCTTTCGCATAACGGCTATGATTACTAAAGAACTTGCACTAGTTATTTCCAAGGGGAAGAAATGGCCAACATAAAACAAACAAACACACACATCAGAAAAAGGTCACTAAAATGCTTCAAGAGTGTCTTATTATCACTTCCTCATAAGTTGGAACCTAATATAGGTCACCTAGAACTGACTTGTCCAACAATATTAGAAGACACCGAAGTTGCTTGTAATCAAATCATTAAGTTATTGTTTATCTAGTTTGGGATGTTCATACATTCAAAGTAAGAACGACATCCTTCAACAAGTCAAATGAAGGCCCAAAATAGCAACTAAGCTTTTGTATACTTACCTTTCGATTGTTTTCTTCGTTAGCATGTCCATCTTGTGCATAGAAAGCCAAAATCAGGTTCCCCAGAAAGGCTCCAATATCAAACCCCATTGGAGCATAAAATGCAAATTCTGGATCTATAACCTGCGTAGAGTCATGGGTAACCATGATGGAGCCTGTGTGAAGATCTCCATGGATGAGAGCTTGTGCTCTTTCACAAAATCTACAAAATGAAGATTAAAAATTATTTAACATAAGTTCCTCCTATTTTAATTACCACATTCATACCAAACAATAAACTATTAAGATAAAAACAAGTGACGTAATAAACTATAGACATCGGGAATACTTGGACTTCAAATGAGCAACTTCCAGTTTCAACAGATTATCTTCCCGAACAGCCTCTGCCTCCTTATCAAGGTGAGGAGTGGTCCAATGGTTATATTCAGAAACTTTGTATGGATCGGAAAAAACAACCTGCTCAGTGAGCCTACACATTTCCACATTCCCACAATACTCTGCAACTGCATACAATTTCAAAATAATTAAGAACTGAATCTTGATTGTGGTTAAACAAATCATTAAAAATGGCTTGGATCACTATTTTTAGCAATATGTCAAAGAGACAAATATTCACAACAAAGTCAACATGCATGTGAGGTCTAAACGAAAAAGAAACAGAGTGAAAGACACAATAATTAGCAACCCAAGCAACTAGAACACCTCAATAAATTAAGAAAGCCAAATAAACCCCTCGAGCAAAGAGTTGGCATGTACTTTACATGCCAACTCTTTGCTGGAAAGGAGCAGGAAAATGCCCCACGCACTAAGGCGCTAAATTAAACCATCATTAATGCGAGTCATACGTGGAAAACAAACCCCTCGAGCATCCTCGGAGAGCAACCACCGTATACATAAAGGGGATCCTCAAAAGAGTGTATTCAAATATCAAAAGAGAATGCAAAATTAGCAAGCGAGTCGGCCACCTTATTGCCTTCCCGAAACATGTGACTGAGTCGAACCACAGAGTCCCGAACAATAAAGTATTCGCAACGCATAGAGGATACATGATGTCCAACCCCTTCTATATAAGATTTAGCATGAACCTCGAATCCACCTCAAGTCATACACGCCTATACCCACTCATCCAAGCTAAGTCCAAACCATGGGTGATCCCCAAAAATTCCGCAGTAAACGCCGTGATCACCCCTAAGTTGCATGCAAATCCCCGCAGCCAACGACCCCCACTGTCGCGGATCAGACCTCCTTCTGTGGCTAAACCCGGGTTCCATCGCGAAGCTCCATCTGTATTAACCTTCACCATCCTTCCCCGGGTTTCTCCCAACGGACCAATACCTCCTTTCTTGGGTGTACCGCAGAACTTTCCTGATGTACCAGGAACGCCTCACATGTTTCTCTGTTTCGTCCTCATATGAAAGCCACCTTATCCGCCACCTCCTCCCAGCCCCGAAAGACATGACTATTGCGTCATCTCCATATCCGCCAAAGAGTTGGCATGTAAAGTACATTCCAATTCACCTCCGGATTGAGCGAACGTCTCAACGTTCACATTCTTGAAGAATCAACTCTCCTAACTCAGTTGGAAAAATGTCTCTTGGAGGGCCAAGAGCACCAGCCGCTGTCACACGGGTTTTGCCCTAATGTAGTCATGAAAGAGGTGTAATGGGGATTTGTTCATACATGTGCATGAGGAGCAACATCCATCCTCCGTCAATTTCCGCCTAATCCGATCAGTATTGGTCAACAAGATCCATCCTCCGTCCAGACCGTATTTTGGAACAATGGACCATTCTAATGATTGAGGCATCACATGGCATGCTAATGCCGGTAAGGACCACTCTAAGGCAGTATGCAGTTGCAGAGTTTGGAAGGAAAATGAGCACCAACCCACCAACACTCCTAATTGGATTAGTGCCGCATTATCACATAGCTAAAAACTAGAAACTAATACTTCACTAATTCTGCTAGACTCAATAATTGACCGCATAAAGTGAAATTAGGAAATACCAGTTAATTGCCTACTAAGTGACTTGAGCTTTTTTCTTCCTTTCATATGTAATGCACGGCTGGCTCACTCGTTTAAGAGGATTCATATGGAAGGCGCTTACCTCCCCTCCAATTGGGATTGAACAACTGCAAAATTCCTCCAATTTGAAATCTAGATATTTCTCTCCCTAAAATCCTAATCTTCTCACTTCGGGCACACTTCCTGCTAACCCCATTGTTCGAAACCTAGGTATTCGTCACGTGAGTGCTTAAAACCTCAGTTGTTCCAAAGGATAATTTGGTTGTTCCAGAGAGTCTTGCTGTATAGCGTATGGGGAGTTCGAGAATCAAGAATTGAACTCAATCAAAGTCATTTACAGTGTAAATATGCCTCAGATTTTGATTCCAGATCTTTATGGGTATCTAACAAGTCTTATTCAGAAATAAAAGGCAATTAAAGAACACAAAATCAATGGAATGTAGATGTATTTGATCAGTAATATTGCTCTGTTGGGGGAGCTTGTAGATTGAGAGATATGCTCTGTTTGGGAGAGTTTGCAGATTGAGAGATGAGTTCATGCAAAAATGCTGAAACTGTTGTATATTGCTAATTACTGTCTAATAATATAGTGGATAATGTGCCGAAGCATTATAAGGTAAATTATGTCATACAAAAAGCATAATACTAGTAATAAGGAAGACACCAGTACAAAGTATAAAAAAATTTAAGATTATATACTGATGTTTTGAAACTTTGGTTGATCATAGAAATTTACAGTGGTATAAGAACGTTGCTTATGAGATGCAGATGTTTATGGGGTATTTCCATTTTTTTCATAGCCGAAACATCTTCAAATCTAATTTTACTAAGGACTTGTTTTTCTAATTCCCAAATCTAAAAAAAAAACTTTTTTAAAACCACAACTCATAAATGACAACCCCAACTACAGATCTAATTTACTAAACTCACCCTTAGATTCAAACTCCAAACCTGATATCTGTCAAATTAGAGTTCACAAATCCATACTGGGCAATCAAATCCTGAGCATCTCCAAATCTCAAAATAGGGAAGTGGAAATACACATACACCAAAAAAAAAGCAATAAAGAATTTAAAAAAGAACTGCTTACTGGCACGTTTTTGCTCTGTGGTGGTTCTGTAAAGAAGCGAGGTGAAAAATAAAGTATTTGCCATGTATTCTGACATATGTTCTGCGAGCAACCGATATCCAATCCCAGCAATTAAACCCTTTCTCAAGATTATGTGGGGAGGCTCCAAATATCGCATGCCTATCAACGACATAGCACGATCAAAATGGTAAACTGTTGGAACGTGATCAGGACACAAGCCTCCATGCTCCTTCAATGCAGTTGCCTCAAAATATGCTCTCTCCTTGGTCATTGGCCATGACTCTCCTATGCAACGGATATATGGAAGAGCCTACATCGATGCACCAATTACAGGTAAAGTGCATTTCATCGCATACAGTAAATGCTTCAGAATTATAAACAAACCTGAGCAAGATCTCTGCATAGTGACCGCACAATAGTCCAATTCAAGGGCACAAACTATGTTCCGCATAATTATTTTGAAACCATTTAAAACGTAAATGCTAATCTCAAGCCAAAAAGAATGAATACTATATGATTTGAAGTTAGTTGAAATGGAAAAGTTGCGATCCGCGAAAACGAGCATAAAAGTTGCGGAAAGCAGAAGCTTGAAGCTTCAAGTCATGAGCAACTTCAAATAAGTAGACGAAACCGAAGTAAGCAAGCAGTAGAAAGAAAGAGAAGATCCATGTACTTGGCAAGTAAAAAGGCAGTGATACCAAAAAATGAGAAATTGGAGTGAGAGAAAGAGGAAATTGGATGCGTTTAACCTGCTTGATAACGAGAGAACCAGCGGAGCCGATGACGATGTAGACGAAGTTGAGGTTGCCATCGCCGACCTCTTTAATCTGCAAGCCATCGAGTTGATTACCGAGTTGGGAAACGAGAGAAGGAGTTGCTTTGATGTAGTCCAGAAGCGAGTTCTCGTCCAAAGGCCGGAATCCATCTGAAGCCATCCTCGTCGGCGTGGGGTGCGGATGATTGATTGACAGAGAGAGTAATGGGAGAAGGAGGGGAAGGGGATGTATCTTCCCCTTTACTGGGGAGGGATGAATCTTGCCTCAAATTGTTTCAAGCGCCACCAAACGGGACCGAATAACGTTGCTTTCTTTCTCCGCCCACTACTTTATACCCCCAATTTTATAACCTATAGAATCAAAGCATTCTATTTATTTAAAATTAATATTTATATTAATTTTCTACGAATATGCAAAATTAAAATTAATGCAATAAATTATATCTCAATTAATGTAATCTTTTTTTTACCATTTTCAAATTTAATATGTATTTTAAATTAATTTATAATTAAAATTTAACTCATGTATAAGATTAGAATATTGTAATAAATTTGTTGAAATTTATGTAATCTAATAAAAATAAATCCTCTTCTTAGAAAATATTTATTTGAAACTAGTATTTATAATTAATTTATAATAAGATTTTAAATATCAATTTATAACCCTTCGATCTTAAAATATCAAATTGTCATTCAATACTTTATGATTTATATAGTAAAATAAAAGTCAAATTAGTAGTTGATTTCAAAAAAAAAAAAGGATGATTTTGGAGAGCATGTACTTTTTATAACCTGTTTATTAATAATTCAATAAAAATGAGAAAATTAATTAATTAGTTGGGTTAAATGATATTTATTAATAATCCTATGAAGGGGAAAAAAAAATACGTACCCGACTTTTATATACCTAGCTTCACTTACTTAACTTTATATACCCAACTTTCACATACTCAATTCCACGTACTCAACTTCGTTTATGTACTCAACTTCATCCATGTATCCAATTTCACATACTCAACTTCACGTATCCAACTTCATTCACGTACTCAACTTCATTCATGTACGCAACTTCACATATCTATTTCTCTCACGTACTCAACTTCACATATCTATTTCTCTCACGTACCAACTTCACGTACCCAACTTCGAATACCCAACTTGCAGTCTTGCACATACCTAACTTTACTCACGTACCCTACTTCATATACTCAGCTTCACGTACGAGGATGCAAGCTTTATCCGGAATGATTGGGCGTAAAGCGTCTGTAGGTGGCTTTTTAAGTCCGCCGTCAAATCCCAGGGCTCAACCCTGGACAGGCAGTGGAAACTACCAAGGTGGAGTACGGTAGGGGCAGAGGGAATTTCCGGTGGAGCGGTGAAATGCATAGAGATCGGAAAGAACACCAACGGCGAAAGCACTCTGCTGGGCCGACACTGACACTGAGAGACGAAAGCTAGGGGAGCGAATGTGATTAGATCCCAGGGCTCAACACCACTCACTTACTAAATGTTAGTTATCCGATTTTATATACCTTATGGAGTTTTGGAAATTTGAGTCATTCCCTGCAATTATAACTTTGGGTCATTTTCTTTAATTATCTTTTTGGGAGCAAAATCTACAAATTCAGAAAATTGGGCTATTAACAAAATTACAAAATATAGGAGCCTTTTTGTTATTAGCCAAATATCCATCTTCCCCCGGTCGATCTAGGGTTTCTAGTGAACCTAATGGACGTTGGCGTGGCGACAAGCAGGGAGGCTACGGAAAAGGCAGAGGGCGGCCGGTCTTTTCTACGGCGACAACAACAAACGAGGACGGTGGAGAAGATTTGGGTTTGGCAGTGGCGCGTTGTTGGAGACCCGGCCTTGTGCGAGAGAAAACGAGATTTACCACAAGGTGCTTCTGGCGGTGTTGTGGCTTCTCGATCCAGTGACGCTCAATTCCGGCCAAGGACAAGGAGAGGAGAAGGTGGACGGCGCAAATCCGAGTTCGCCAGCGGTTTTCCATGGGAGTGAAGATCCAAGTTCGCCCGATTCCTGGCAAGGTCCACGGTTGGTGTTGGTTTTTTTTTTAAATAATAAAAGTTCATACTTTGTCAACAAGATTAAAAAAGTGCATACTTATTACTTAGTATCCTCACTTCAAAAAAAAAAGCATTATTAGCTAAATAACTTCAAAAAAACAATTAAGAAAAGTATATGCTATGAATTTAGCAATTAAAAATATTGATTTAGTTATTGTTAGGACTATCCGTGAATAGCATGGCTATATACTCCAAAATAATAAATTACAATTAAAAGTTATTTGGAGTGATTCTTTTTTATCTTTTTTTTTAAAAAGGTGCAATGAAAACTAGACTATATACTCTCATTGCTTATATCAGAATTGGCTACAACCTCTAGCTAGTTTGGGAGAAACATATTCCAGAACCTCACGCGGTCACGCCAACGGACCAAGGCTTATAGTATCTTAACTCAGACCATGTGCAAGAGAGAATCCCGTGACTGCTATTTTGTTTCTGTCACGTCCACTTAGTAGCCTCATTCAGCTTTTCACTTATTTTCACCCACAACAAAGAGCCCATGACTCCTATTTTCACTTTTTACTTTTTATTTATTTTCAATAAATTAATTATGTATCATTTATTATTAAATAATATTACTAATTCTATTATAAATAAACATTAGCCATAAAATTTAAATTATAAATATTTTTTACGATTAACAAAATAAATTTAAATAAAAAATAACTTAATAAAAAATAATTTAAATAACAACCAACATAACAAAATTTAATAACAACCAACTTATTAAAAAAGAAACAAAATTTAAATTACAACCAACATAATAAAAACATACATAATTTTAAATAACAAAACCACAATTTTAAAAATGTATAAAATCCTTATGTTGTTACATAAATTTTGATTTTATGTAAAAATAGTTTTAGAAAACGCTAAAGATTTATTACGTAAACCTTTAACGTCCTTTTAAAGAGGTCAAAATATTTTTTTTCCTCCAAACATATGCAAAATGGGTGTCATTAATAGATAAAGTTAAAACCTATTCAATTTTTTTTTTAATTTTTTTGTTTACTTAGTAGGTGTTTACTTAGGGATTGATTTATTTCTATAGGGGTTTATATGGGTTTATAAACCACTCAAAAATAAACTTTTCAGACCAAGGTTATTTTTGCTTCCATGAGTTTATTTTTATTTAAAACCCGATTTTGGCCTTGGGGTTTTCCATCTTGATATTATTTATTCATCCTTGGGTATTCAACGTTATTGTTCGGGTTTTTTAGGGACATGAGAGTCTTTTGAAGAAAAATAAACCCAAAAAATAAACTCCAAGTAAACAACCTTATCTAGTTTATTTATATAAACCCATCAGAAAATAAACCTGAAAATAAACTATAAACCCATATAAACTCATTTAGTTTATAAACCCGAAAATAAACTAATCTGCAAGTAAACAGGCCCTTAGTACTAAACCGGAAAATAAGGTTTTAAATTTAATTAAAACCTTGTGCCACATGACGCGTTCTCACTGGACAGATTTTCGCTAGTGACGACGCGCCATGTGGCGCTCCCAACAGCTGAACAGGAGACAAAACAACGTCATTTTAAGTAAAAAACAATGGAAAGAGTTAGGAGTCGACATCTATTTTAGCGTCAACTCCCGGAGCTCCTATACCCCTCTCGCCGCCATGTCATCAAATTGATGACATGGAGGGGGCTTAGGAGCCCCGCCTTCATGTGAAGGGTCTCATGGACTAAACAATTGCCTTCTCTGCTCACATAAAGCCATCTAATAATATCAAAAGGAGGTACCAACTCAAGCTTGCACAATACAAAAGATCTCGATATAGCATTCTAACTTTCCTTCCAAATTTTGAATAAGAAATTGGTTATCGCTTTCTAATTTTATGTGTTTGACAATATGAGAAGCTACTAGTTACATACCTTTGGAGAGGGTTATCCCTTTTCCACTTAAGGAGAATAGTTGACCAGAATTTTCTCAATTGAAAGCAAAGATGACCTGTCCCCGATCATCTCTAAGCATCGCTCCAAAACCCGATCCCCTATTCCCGTCGCCGCCGCATCGACATTGAATTTCAAAAACTCTTGCAAGGGAGGTTTCCACCATGCTCTATTTCTTTCCTTCACCATCGGGGCCTTCTTAGTTTCTTTCTCTTCTTCGTTGAGAAGTGATCTTACTCTCTCAGCTGTCTTTATATCTTTGGCAAAGTTCCCTTCGAAGACCTATCTTTTCCTTATATTCCATATATCCTATATAATATAAAGAAACATAGTGTTAGGCTAAATCATATTTTCAAATATAAATATTGTGATAATGAGTCACTCTAGAAGGTGGAAGAATATTCTGGAAGAAGACGGAATATTTCGGAAGGTGGTGGAACACTCCGGAATATGGTGGATTCTTCTGAAATAAAGTGGAATACTCTGGATGGTGGCGGAACCTTCCGGAAGGAGGCGGAGCTACCCGGATGACAATAGAGAAATCTAGAACTCGACGGAACCTTATAGAGTAGACTAGAATTCTAGGGAGAGTCTTATACATGTACAAGATTGAGTGAGAAGAGTCCGGAATAATGTAGGAGAATCAAGATCCGGAACCTTCTAATAGAGGAGGTGGCAATGGCTATAAATAGGAGTGACCACCCCTCATTTGTGTAACTCCATCTAGAAGAGAGTAATAAAAGGCTTTTAAAAGAGCTTGTAAGTGAGGTTGGTGTACGAGTGTGAGTGCGCAACAAAATACCCGCTTATATACTCGGAGTGAGTCGGGAACGCGGAGTTTTCCCCAACAACTGGTATCAGAGCCGAGGTTACGGTGGTGGTGTTCGGGTAAACTTTGTTGCTTGAAGAATCTCGTGTTGGCGTGATGGCGGCCGAAGCGATGAGGGCGTTCGAGATTCCACTCTTTGATGGAAAGATCAACTTCACTTTGTGGCAGAGTACGATTCAAGACTTCTTGGTGCAGCAAGGTCTTGACCAAGCTCTGGAGGAGGAGAAGTCTGGATCGATGAGCGAGGAGAAGTGGAGAAGCATCCAGAGGAAGGCGGTAAGTACAATTCGGTTGGCGTTGGTTCCCGAGATTAAGTACGGTGTGTTGAAGGAGACCACACCAAAGGCGTTGTGGGAGAAGCTCGAGAGCATCTATGCGTCGAAGTCGTTGACCAACCGTTTGTGCTTGAAGATGGAGCTTTACTCGCTCAAGATGGAGGAAGGAGGTAATCTTCATGACCACATTAACTCGTTTAATCAACTAGTATGTCAATTGTTGAATGTTGATGATAAGATTGGAGAAGAGGAGCAAGCGTTGTTGTTGCTAGCATCATTGCCGAAGTCCTACCAGTCATTGGTGCAGACGTTACTTGTAGGAAGGAAGTCTCTCACTTTGGATGAGGTGACCGCTGCTTTGCGGGAGAGTGAGAGGATGATGAAGAATGATGCTACCGACAAAGGAGAGGATCGCATACTAGTTGCGAGGGAGCGAGAACGAGGGAAGAGTCAGTGGAGGAGGCATGATGACCAGAGGCAGAGATCATGCTCACGACGAGATTTGAGTGAGGTCGAGTGCTTCTACTGCGGGGAGAGGGGTCACATGCAAGCCCGGTGTCCTCGGATGAGGGAGGACTTAAAGAAGTTGAGAGAGATGTCGCCGGGAAAGAAGAGAGAGGACTCCCGTACAAATGTGGTTAGTGAAGTTGAGGGTGAAGTTGATTACGGAGATGTTTACTTGGCGACGGGTGAGGAGACCGCCAAGTCAGAGTGGGTGATGGATAGCGTTGCCTCGATGCATGTGTGTAGGGACCAAGCAGTATTTGACACCTTGAAGGTTGGTGGAGAGTTTGGTCACTTCAACTCGGTGAGTGGTGAGAAGTTGAAGGTCGAAGGTACCGGAAGCGTGAGGATGAGGCTTCATAACGGTGCAAGCCACACTCTACACAATGTGAGGTATGTGCTATCGGCGAACGTGAATGTCATCTCGTTGGGTGCGATGACAATGGAGGGGTACAAGTTCGTCGGCACGAGAAGGTGGTGCAAGGTGTTTAGGGGGAGACGCTTGGTAATGCGAGGCCGCAGAAATGAGAAGAATATTTGCTTTTTGGAGAGACAAGCGGTGCAGACTAAAGATGGTGACACCGAAACCAAGAACCGAAGGAAAGTAAGGTTTTCTGACACGATCGAGATATTTGAAAACAATAATTATGGGAGGAATTGTTAGAATAATTAGTATTTTCAAAGTAGATTTGGGTTAGCAATTATTGGATCAATTTGTGCAGCCCATGATCCAATCCAATTCCAGAGACTTCTAGGAAGGCTGAAAAAAAGTTTGAAAAAGTAGCGTATAGAAAAATCTAGATTAGTGGATAATCTAGATTATTCTAGGATTAGTATCTTGATTAATGCGTAGGTAGGTTCTCTCTATGCTTATGATAACCGACATTTGCATGTATAAACAGATGTAGTGGTTGCTTGTAATGTAATGAAATAAAAAGGTGAGTGTTTCGATCACAGAGGCTTATATACGAGTGAAGTTGTACGAGTGTGAGTGCGCAACAAAATACCCGCTTATATACTCGGAGTGAGTCGGGAACGCGGAGTTTTCCCCAACAACTGGTATCAGAGCCGAGGTTACGGTGGTGGTGTTCGGGTAAACTTTGTTGCTTGAAGAATCTCGTGTTGGCGTGATGGCGGCCGAAGCGATGAGGGCGTTCGAGATTCCACTCTTTGATGGAAAGATCAACTTCACTTTGTGGCAGAATACGATTCAAGACTTCTTGGTGCAGCAAGGTCTTGACCAAGCTCTGGAGGAGGAGAAGCCTGGATCGATGAGCGAGGAGAAGTGGAGAAGCATCCAGAGGAAGGCGGTAAGTACAATTCGGTTGGCGTTGGCTCCCGAGATTAAGTACGGTGTGTTGAAGGAGACCACACCGAAGGCGTTGTGGGAGAAGCTCGAGAGCATCTATGCGTCGAAGTCGTTGACCAACCGTTTGTGCTTGAAGATGGAGCTTTACTCGCTCAAGATGGAGGAAGGAGGTAATCTTCATGACCACATTAACTCGTTTAATCAACTAGTATGTCAATTGTTGAATGTTGATGACAAGATTGGAGAAGAGGAGCAAGCGTTGTTGTTGCTAGCATCATTGCCAAAGTCCTACAAGTCCTTGGTGCAGACGTTACTTGTAGGAAGGAAGTCTCTCACTTTGGATGAGGTGACCGCTGCTTTGCGGGAGAGTGAGAGGATGATGAAGAATGATGCTACCGACAAAGGAGAGGATCACATACTAGTTGCGAGGGAGCGAGAACGAGGGCGGAGTCAGTGGAGGAGGCATGATGACCAGAGGTAGAGATCAGCCTCGCGACGAGATTGGAGTGAGGTCGAGTGCTTCTACTGCGGAGAGAAGGGTCACATGCAAACCCGGTGTCCTCAGATGAGGGAGGACTTAAAGAAGTTGAGAGAGTTGTCGCCGGGAAAGAAGAGAGAGGACTCCCGTACAAATGTGGTTAGTGAAGTTGAGGGTGAAGTTGATTACGGAGATGTTTACTTGGCGACGGGTGAGGAGACCGCCAAGTCAGAGTGGGTGATGGATAGTGCCGCCTCGATGCATGTTTGTAGAGACCAAACATTATTTGACACCTTGAAGATTGGTGGAGAGTTTGGTCACTTCAACTCGGTGAGTGGTGAAAAGTTGAAGGTAGAAGGTACCGGAAGCGTGAGGATGAGGCTTCATAACGGTACAAGCCATACTCTACACAATGTGAGGTACGTGCCATCGGCAAACGTAAATGTAATCTCGTTGGGTGCGATGACAATGGAGGGGTACAAGTTCGTCGGCACGAGAAGGTGGTGCAAGGTGTTCAAGGGGAGACACTTGGTGATGCGAGGCCGTAAGGACGAGAAAAACATTTGCTTCTTAGATGGAAGAGCGGTGCGAAAAGGATGTAGTGGCACTGGAACTAAGAAGCAGACGAAGGTGAGATTTTCGGATGTTGTGGAGATATTTGGAAATATGAATTAAGGGAGGAATTGTTAGGCTAATTCATATTTTCAAATATAAATATTGTGATAATGAGTCACTCTAGAAGGTGGAAGAATATTCTGGAAGAAGACGGAATATTTCGGAAGGTGGTGGAACACTCCGGAATATGGTGGATTCTTCTGAAATAAAGTGGAATACTCTGGATGGTGGCGGAACCTTCCGGAAGGAGGCGGAGCTACCCGGATGACAATAGAGAAATCTAGAACTCGACGGAACCTTATAGAGTAGACTAGAATTCTAGGGAGAGTCTTATACATGTACAAGATTGAGTGAGAAGAGTCCGGAATAATGTAGGAGAATCAAGATCCGGAACCTTCTAATAG
>BSUD01000001.1:41563429-41616821 GCA_033239045.1 Fagopyrum esculentum | reverse complement strand
TTTTCCCCAACAACTGGTATCAGAGCCGAGGTTACGGTGGTGGTGTTCGGGTAAACTTTGTTGCTTGAAGAATCTCGTGTTGGCGTGATGGCGGCCGAAGCGATGAGGGCGTTCGAGATTCCACTCTTTGATGGAAAGATCAACTTCACTTTGTGGCAGAGTACGATTCAAGACTTCTTGGTGCAGCAAGGTCTTGACCAAGCTCTGGAGGAGGAGAAGTCTGGATCGATGAGCGAGGAGAAGTGGAGAAGCATCCAGAGGAAGGCGGTAAGTACAATTCGGTTGGCGTTGGTTCCCGAGATTAAGTACGGTGTGTTGAAGGAGACCACACCAAAGGCGTTGTGGGAGAAGCTCGAGAGCATCTATGCGTCGAAGTCGTTGACCAACCGTTTGTGCTTGAAGATGGAGCTTTACTCGCTCAAGATGGAGGAAGGAGGTAATCTTCATGACCACATTAACTCGTTTAATCAACTAGTATGTCAATTGTTGAATGTTGATGATAAGATTGGAGAAGAGGAGCAAGCGTTGTTGTTGCTAGCATCATTGCCGAAGTCCTACCAGTCATTGGTGCAGACGTTACTTGTAGGAAGGAAGTCTCTCACTTTGGATGAGGTGACCGCTGCTTTGCGGGAGAGTGAGAGGATGATGAAGAATGATGCTACCGACAAAGGAGAGGATCGCATACTAGTTGCGAGGGAGCGAGAACGAGGGAAGAGTCAGTGGAGGAGGCATGATGACCAGAGGCAGAGATCATGCTCACGACGAGATTTGAGTGAGGTCGAGTGCTTCTACTGCGGGGAGAGGGGTCACATGCAAGCCCGGTGTCCTCGGATGAGGGAGGACTTAAAGAAGTTGAGAGAGATGTCGCCGGGAAAGAAGAGAGAGGACTCCCGTACAAATGTGGTTAGTGAAGTTGAGGGTGAAGTTGATTACGGAGATGTTTACTTGGCGACGGGTGAGGAGACCGCCAAGTCAGAGTGGGTGATGGATAGCGTTGCCTCGATGCATGTGTGTAGGGACCAAGCAGTATTTGACACCTTGAAGGTTGGTGGAGAGTTTGGTCACTTCAACTCGGTGAGTGGTGAGAAGTTGAAGGTCGAAGGTACCGGAAGCGTGAGGATGAGGCTTCATAACGGTGCAAGCCACACTCTACACAATGTGAGGTATGTGCTATCGGCGAACGTGAATGTCATCTCGTTGGGTGCGATGACAATGGAGGGGTACAAGTTCGTCGGCACGAGAAGGTGGTGCAAGGTGTTCAAGGGGAGACACTTGGTGATGCGAGGCCGTAAGGACGAGAAAAACATTTGCTTCTTAGATGGAAGAGCGGTGCGAAAAGGATGTAGTGGCACTGGAACTAAGAAGCAGACGAAGGTGAGATTTTCGGATGTTGTGGAGATATTTGGAAATATGAATTAAGGGAGGAATTGTTAGGCTAATTCATATTTTCAAATATAAATATTGTGATAATGAGTCACTCTAGAAGGTGGAAGAATATTCTGGAAGAAGACGGAATATTTCGGAAGGTGGTGGAACACTCCGGAATATGGTGGATTCTTCTGAAATAAAGTGGAATACTCTGGATGGTGGCGGAACCTTCCGGAAGGAGGCGGAGCTACCCGGATGACAATAGAGAAATCTAGAACTCGACGGAACCTTATAGAGTAGACTAGAATTCTAGGGAGAGTCTTATACATGTACAAGATTGAGTGAGAAGAGTCCGGAATAATGTAGGAGAATCAAGATCCGGAACCTTCTAATAGGGGAGGTGGCAATGGCTATAAATAGGAGTGACCACCCCTCATTTGTGTAACTCCATCTAGAAGAGAGTAATAAAAGGCTTTTAAAAGAGCTTGTAAGTGAGGTTGGTGTACGAGTGTGAGTGCGCAACAAAATACCCGCTTATATACTCGGAGTGAGTCGGGAACGCGGAGTTTTCCCCAACACATAGGGAGTTCCCTCACATTGCTACTAGTAGATAATCTGTATCTAGTCTACCCCATTTTAGCCTAGATGTTTGTATTCAGCTCTAGGAGATCCCATACTATCTTGGAGTGTTTACAATCCATGAGATAATGCAAATTACTTTCTTCATCCTCCCACAACATGGACATTTAGTCCCATGCCCTTCAATCCTACAAGAGCGTCTAACATTCGTGGGCAAGGGTTTACTGCATATGGTTCAGGCATGCATCTTCACTCTTGGGTTAACTCTAACAAACCAAATCTTCCCCAAACCATATAAGTTCGGAGCATTGGATCTCGGATACTCATTGGTATTTTTCTCGTAACCTAGTCAAATGGTATGCTCTCTTTACTATGAATTTGCCCCGTTTAGCTAGGTACCAAAATATCCGATCTTCCATGGTATTGCCACTTAGAGGTATGACTAGAATCCTATATCTTTTAAAGGGTATTTTTTTTAAATGATATCCATATTCCAAGTGTGAAACATTTGGTCTACGATCTCAAATACTCTCTAGGATGGGTCATTTATGTTATGAGGGAAATTGCCTTCTTCCTTATGTTTTCAGGTATCAACGCATCCCTCCATAAATGGATAGGGCTACCATCTTCGACTTGTCATAACATCCTTTCTTGATTACCCATTTTGCCTCCCAGAATGATCTTTGCGTATAGTTAGGCCGATTTCCAAGTTGAGATTTATAAAAAGAACTTTGCGGGTAGTACTTTGTGTTTAGGACTCTGGCTACTAGGTTGTCTTGTTTTTTCATAATTCTCTAAACTTTCTTTCCCGATGGAGCCTAATTGAAGAGCTTAAGATCCCAAAATCATAGGCCTCTTGACATTTTAGATTTGGTCATATAATTCCAACTACACGTGGATCTTTCTTTCACTATTTAAAAGAGGTGCGGTGCCAATTTGTAATATTTAGAAGGTACAAAGACAATTTTTGTCTATTTGAAAAGGAATGGACGCGGTGACATTTTTGTAATTTTTATGAGAAAATATTGTAACAATTACTTTGTCAATTCAAAATTTTAGTTCAATTCATTCAAATACTATTGACTCTTATATTTTCTATCATTAGTTAATGTATTGTTTTGTTCTATTTATTAGTTATGTTTTTATGCAAATTTTTACTTGTGCATGTTTGAACTAATAAAATACAATGTATGAACTAATATACACAATGTTCAAACTAATTATACCCAAAATTTGAACTACTATAATTAAAGTTCAAATTTTTATAGCTACAATTATTTGTACACTTTTATTATAATATTTCTTGGCTCAAATTATTTTATACAATTAGTTCAAGTAGAGTATTCTATAATTCAAATATTTTATATTATTAGTTCATGCATTATTTTGAATTTTTTTTTTTTATAAAAATGTACGAATCATTTGTACAATATAAGTTGAACTAACAAAACAAACTTGAACGAAAAGAGTGCTCGTTACCGAAAAAAAGAAAGAAGAAGACGAAGAAGTGACACGTGTTACAACGACAATGCTCCGTAATGTCGTACCAGATTACTTCCTCTTTACTTGAACCTTGAACAAAGGGAATTTGAGTAGTTATGGTTATCGGTGAAAATTTATAACTAACTTATTATTTTATTTTATTTTTTTATTTTTGATCCCTTGACTAAAAAAGAAAACTTTTATTAAAAAAGCGAAAAAAAAACCAAAATTTTGCTCATAGGATAACCAATGATAGTAGATTGTCGGTGATAATCCGGTTGATGGCATTATATTCTCGATGATAATCTAATTGGCGATGTTACATTTGATGCGGTACAATTGACGACAAATTCACAATACAGTTGGCGACAACATAGTTGTTGACAATTCATTATTTTTTGACGATACAATTGATGACAATACATTATATGATGATACAATTGATGACAAGTTGTCAATACAATTGTTGATAATACAATTGATGACAATAAATTTGATGATGGTACAATCGATGAAAGATTGACAATACAATTGTTCACTGTACAATTAATTAAAATATAATTGATGATAATATAATCGGTGATAATATAGTTGGTGACAATGGATTGGTGGTAGCACAATTATCGACAAATAATGGGTGACAATATAGTTGATGACATTACATTTGGTGTATTGGTGACAACACAATTTGTGACAATACAGTTGATGACATTATTGTTGTCTCGTTGATTCCAATAAACGTGACCACACAAATCTTTTTGTTTTTTTTTTACAAAATGTCACTTGATATCCATCCAAGGAAGAAATTTTATTAAATGACTTCCTTACATCCTTACAATACTAAAAGCATGAATCCCCTTATGAATAGTCAGTTTCCCATTTTACCCCTTTCATTTGATGAGTTATTATTTTCCTGACGTGTCTTCTTCTCATGATACCACTGTTATACGTGTTGCTTTGCTTCATCTTCACCGAAGAACAGATTCTTCGTCTTGTCCGCTTCTCATTTCTTTCAATGCCGCTGCCTCTTTCTTCTTCTTTCTCACCTGGTTTCGATTGTTTTTTTTCCTCCATGGTAGATCTATTCCATGTTTACTTCCATCCCTTTTGTCCCGCTATTATGAATGGTACTGAATTTTTTTCGCTTTTGATGTTTCAGATCTACAGTGATGAACCAATATGCTTGTTTGGATTGAATCGAAATTCTTGATTGCTAAAGTAGGTACCAGATCTTCTTTCTGTTCTTTCGATCTCAATTATATTTTTTTTTGACATTTGTCCTGCTGATTCATCAAACGCCGCTTCATGAGATTCAGTATACGTATATTTCCTACCTTTCTTCACTCATTCTTCTCAATCCATAGTCTCCTTCGATCGATCGAAACCGGCCTCAGGTATGCTTTGATCTACGATATTTGTCTCCTCCGTCTTCATTTGTTTTTGTTTGCGGATTGACCCTGGCTCTATCAAATAGCGCTTCACCACATTAGCCCTAATTTTTTTCGTTCTTCCTCCATCTTCATTTGTGAGAAACAATTCAAGCTTTTCATCCGAATCCAGGTGTTGATAATGATTTTAATTTGAGTTACTCTTGAACCTAATCGATGCAGGAACTGGAAAACCCATCTCGTTTTTCACTGAATTCGTCTTCTCAATCTCGCCCGGTGGACATGGCGACGGCCTGGCGCTCGTCATCCTTCCTGATGGAGATCTTTTACAGATCTTCGGTCAGATTTCCCTTCTTCACAAATAAAAGGTATTTAAATTTTAAACTACACAAACTACCTGTAGAAGCTTGTTGTTTGCAGTAGAAGCTTGATAGTAAAAAACCTCAGTCACTTGGGATACTGTTTAAATATATAATCAGGAAAATTGAATGTTTACTGAATTCAAGACTTGGAACAAGGCTTCCACAAGTAAATTGATCAGGAATATATGTCTTAAAGGATAAAGCTTGGATTGGATCAACTAATGGTGTCTATCGATCGAAGTAAAAGTTCCAACTATTGACAAACTCAGTGAATAGTTGTAGCTGCCAAGAGGGAAGGATACAGAGAAGACTATGTGAAGAACAGTTTGCCAAATTCTACAAATTTACCTTACCAACATCATTTTTATGCATTTATTTGGTATCATAGAACTTTGAGAAAAATTTTGGCAACTGTATGTGGTGTGACTCTGATTACTTTTATTGAAAACTTTGCTAATAACTGAATAATTAGAGCCATTATAGCTTCTTTGGCAAGATTCCATGATCCATCATAACTAAGGACATAGTATGTATAAGGGCATTAGACAAAGATCTTAACTCGTAAGGAGGCTTTGCCGAACTAACACTTATCTCAAAGTTGAAATCATTTGTTATATTCCCTTTTACTTGCAGTTTCTAAATTTTACACCAGAACTTACTAATCCAAGTAAAATAACAGGAAGTCCAGGTATGGTCGTTTGAAATTTGAGTTTCCCGACACTGTCCCTGTCTTCTGAAGAAAAAAAGAATTAAAAGCTGTAAAAAGGGCTTCACTTCCCTCTAGCTTCCAAAATTTCTCTTACTGTTTTGTTGCTTTCAGTTTCAGGCCATCCCAGCTCTGGATTCTCTTCTTCTCAGGATTTAAGCTGGTGAGCATTTTTAGTTTTTGGCTGAACTTTTATATTTCTGGCGCGAGAGTGAACAATATGAGCAAAAAATGAATTCACTGTGAGTCTTTTAGTTTACTTCTGTAGATTTCAGTATGTTTTGTGCTGATATGAACTATTGGCTTGATTTGTGGTTCATCCCTCAGTCTTTGCTGCATAATGATACTGTCGACGAGTTTGCAGCATAATTTTTAATTGCTTTACATGGCGTGCTCTATACAGTAAGAGTTTGTTGTTTTATGCCCTAATACTCATATACTTAAAGCTTTCTTTACTTGGTAATTAAGAGACAAGAATGAATGACGCTCCCTTTGAAACCTGAGTTCACAGACCCAAGATTTGATACCAAAAATCCAAAAAAAAAAGTATTTCTTTACCCTTCTTTTTCTTTTTTATCTTGTTTGTGAGGAACTTTTTCTTTTGCCTTCCAATAAAATACCCTCCTTTTCCTTACATTGGATTCTTCACAGTTGCTTTTCTTTTTGTTATGCAAACTCTGTTGGCATCAATCATATAAACATTCAACAAATTTTGAGATCTGAATTTGAAAAAGATAAAGGCAAACATCAACTTTCAATACAGAAAAAGTTAATCAATATGGCTTTTATTCTATTAAAATGCTAAAATGGAGGGTTTGGGTGATCTTCCTTTATCCTTAGTGTTAGTAGCATTGATTCTTGGTTCTGAAAACCAAAATTAAAACCAGAGCCCTTATTCCATTTTTGCTGAAAAGTGTATTGTTCTTGATAAGGAGGGATTTGTCCTGTGTAACAGAGCCCTAACATAAATTAATTTGAATTATTTTTTGTCATTGCAGAACAATGTCCCAAAGAGAAAATAATACACTTGCACTTATATAACATCCAGGTCAGGAACTCACAGCTGCTTGACGTTCGCCAAATTGGTTCAGAATCTCAAAAAAGAGGGTTGCAGCATAAAAGGTTTTGTCTTTCTCTCTCTAGGCTTTGCATTTCAAGGTTTTTGTGCTATACCTGACACTTCCCGGTGAAGCTTCCATTGCAGATAAGGACCCAACCGTTTTCTTCAATTGATCCATAATTGGGTACGTTTTTTGTGATCATTTTCTTTTTCTTGGCTTTGATGCTATATCTTACTGACATTTAGCCCTTTGGTGAAAGTTTAAATTGGTTGCGGCACTGAGGATAGTAGATCTGCAACCCTTCACTTCAGTTCTTAGAATAGCTAGAAATAACCTTTTTTTGGTTTCCAAAATTGAACCTGCAGGGGTACAATCCAAACAATTTCTCGGGCTATTTGCCATCTGAGATTGGACACATACAGGTACTACAGCAAATGTAAGTTCTCATCATCCATTGACCTCTTCATGTCTAAAGTGTGAATCTACAATATTATTTTGAGATTCATTTTCTATTTTTCCAACTTGATAAGATTATGGTATTAGTATGTCCTATTCTTTTGACTACCTATAATCTACAGGAATTCAAACAGCTAAGGCCATCTCAAGAGCTTGTCGCAAAGGATTTGCATGGGGTAGAGTGGAAGTTCAGACACATATATAGAGGTACACAAAAATATGGAAAATTCACATATGATATATCATACATCAACCTTTCCATTTTGATATAGCTTTGATTCTTGCATTGTGTTGGACCAGGCCAACCGCGCAGGCATTTGCTGACCAAGGACTCAATACAGAAGCAATATATCATTTTGATATGTCATTCAATTTCTGGGCTTGTTTTATAGATTGTTGGGCTAAAATTTGTAGTACATATTCTTGCTTATGTCGTTGGCGTAGAAATTTTTAGTATGAATGCTCAAATTCGTTTTGTGCACAAATATTTGTCAGCAATTCCTTTATATATGCTTCTATCTTGTTTCTTGTTTCCTTGCAAGCTTGCAAAAAGAGTTCGAGAGAAGGTAAAACCTTAGACTGTCTAAGATCTTCACTTGAGGAAAGTAGCTCTGCTCAGTATATGAGACTGCACTCTTACTTATCCTCTGAAATATCAGAGCTTGTTTCTGATAACACAAAGGTGTAATACTCTGTATACTTCTTTTGCTTCTTTTGAAACATGTAGCTAATGGCTGTAATTTTATTTAATCCCTTGTATACAAATATTTATGTACTATCTTTCTTCGACAGCACATTTGTACAATTGCACTATAAATATGTTCCCATAACATACGATACGAACCAAAAACCCGACGCGCGCGCAAAGCGCGCGCGGTCTCACCTAGTTAGTACAAACGTTGAAAAGTTGAGAGTTAAAGAAACTGAAAATGATTAGTTGATTACTTAGAGGTGTATATATGATAAGTGTTGTTTATAAAGGGTGCTAAGTGGATGGGTAGATGGTTGACGGATTAACAACTCCGCAATGATGCTCAAGGAGACAGGAATGGGCTCGCGGTGGTAACTCGGGAGACAGGAATGGACTCGCGGTGGTAACTCGGAGAACGACAGCCTTGCAGACGAGGCTATGCACAAAATGTTCTTCACCTAAATTGTATTTTCCACTTGAAAGAAAACGACATTTTTGCTCTGATTTTGGGAAAGACACATGCGATCTGTTGTGTGTGATTGTGAAATAAAACAATTGACACACAGCTCATCTTATACTTGATCGAGAACAAAAAGGAAGGTACGTTCCAAAATGGCAAACAAAAATCCACCTTAAAAAGAAAAAAAAAACATACCAAAAAAGCATAACATCTGTCCAGAATGGACAACAATTAGCAAGGGCAAAATCATTTACATTCAATGTCTTTGTTCCGATAAGTCCTTAAGAACAATATCGCCCTCCCAGGACAGAACAGCCAATTCGAAATTAACTAAAAATAAGGGTATACCAGTCCTTCTATCTCGCCGTTTTTCTTCAACAAAAGGCAAATCCTTCGGTGGTAGGGTAAAAGTCTTCTTCCTTGCTGAATGTATGTGCTACTTGACAAGAACTATTAGCCTCCCTATCAGAAATGCCGACTGAAGTAGATGTTCATTACATATCTTGACGGATTGAAGCCACTCAGAATTACTGCCAAAGCCAAACCACCCTTAAATCCTTAACTCTCTTAACGCCTTATAGATATCTCAACACAGCATTGTAATAATACTTACAGATGGGAGCGAGGATGATGAAGATGCCAATAGGATATAGGAAGAAGGTTGTCCTCTCCAAAAAGGGCAGAACTGCATCACAGCGAGTTAGAGGAAAATCAACAAAAAGAATATGAACTGGAGGGGGGTGCTCAAACCACCCTTGGTTCCTTAAATCCTTAAGAAGCCTAATGAAGAGTATTGGGAACATAATCTACAAAAATATACCAAGAACGTCAGGGAAAGAGAGCAGGGATTACCATCATAGCCTAGAAAGTTCAGATAATGGTAGTAGGATATTGCTACCATGAACAGAAGATTTGATAGCAAAATTGGTATAAACCCGTGCACCAAAAGGAGGGGTGATAGAAAGTAATGTATCACTGCAGCATAAATGTAAATGTAAATAAACGTTGCTTAATAACGATCAATGAAGCAAATGATGAATGAAAAAGGGAGAGGATTTACCATAAAGCAAAACGAACATTGGGAAGAAAGAGTTGCAGTGCACATCAAATGCATACAACCTTGACAGGAGAATATACCATCAGGATAGTTGCAATATTTACCAACAAAACAAAGATGTAAAATAATTTCTTCTTGCACAAAAAGATGCATAATTCATATTAAAGCCCACTGTAAGGCATTCCGATATTGAGTAGCTATTTAATGAGTATCTCCCTACTGAGAAGAGAGAAGACCAAGATAATTTACCATTCAACCCTCTGTTCAACGACATGACTATTTGGAACCTCTTCTCGGAGATAATTGTTTGTTAAAAACCTGCATAAGCATTGGCTTATGACATTACAATCAAGATAAAACAATTCATGATAGTAAAAATTAATCTTTATGTCGTCATTTGTGAGACAAAAACTAAAGCAGTACAAGTGAATAGACTGAAATCCATAGCAAAATGTAATACTTCTCAAATAAAGAAAAGTAGCTATATTAATTCCCACAATAACTAATGACATAAGATAAAACAATTCACCTCCCAATTGCTTGTGAGTATGAAAATATTAACATCAAAGTATCTAAATTCTCATCATTGCATAATGTAAGCGATAATATAGCGTGAACCAAGAATTCGAACATAAATTGTGGGAGAAATAAATGCTCCTGCAATATTTATTTAAGAATAAGCACATACAGATATCATACTTGTTGCAACAATAACATAATTCAGATATGGGACACAAAGTTATTGCTTCAAAGAATCTGAACCTTACCAACAACAAGTAGCAATCAGAACTCCAGTGAATAGAAAGTGGAACAGCAATACCGAGATGACAACAAATACAGCATGGCCTGCACTATGATCATACCTGCAATATTTTAATTGGAAAGGGAAAAGAGAATAACTTATAAGGCTAAAGTAACTCACTAACATTATATCAGAATAGATTGAAGCTGGAACCAACTAATTAGTTGACATATCTCAAATGACATCATATGTGGTATCTGCTTCTGTTTAACTGCTCCTTAAGGAGAGAAGTGAACTAAAGGTTCATTTTGTGCAGACTTGGTATCCATTATAAGCACTTAGACCTTGTTTGGGATCCATATCAACATATAATTAGATATCAAACACCCATATCCGTGTTGTATATGTGAAATAAGAATGAATCTGTGAAAGAGAGAACTATTTGTCACTCTTCTCACATTGGATTTTTACTTTTATATATGTTACAAAGAAATAGGAAATTGCAGTTATAACTAACTAATTAACTGCTCTTGCCCATTCCTAATAGTTCTCACCCTTAAGTTGGATTTAGGTGATTATTTACTGGATTGTCTCTCATACTTAGATCGTGAGGGGAGGGGTGGGGTTTCTTTCCACATCTTCCTGACTCTTCCATGAAATCGTCCTTAGTCATGATTGGTGTGTATGGAGATTATGCAAAGAAAAAATTACGGATCAGCTATTTCATTTGAACAGAATGAATCGGTGAAACGTAGAATTTTGTGTCTCTCTTCTGACGTAGTATTTATTGCTTTTATATATCTTGCAAATAAATAGGAAAAGAACGGCTAGTAACCAACTAACTACAATAACTAACAAATAAATAACCAGTGGTAACTAATAACGAAATAATGTCCCTAGTGTTATAAACTTATAATATGCATAGTAAATTGATATCTAGTATTTGGTATCTTAAAAAGATATCGAATTTGATATCAGATTATATCAAGTGTTATATTGATATAAATAAAAAAACTACAAAGATATCACTCAGCCCATATCTTCGTACTCATACCTGATATATTTGATATCAATACCAAATGAGCAGTTAGTTTGCACAAATAGACCCTTAGTTTTGCGAAATAAAACAAACAGGAAGGTTTTCTCATTTGCACGGAACACATTGCCACTATGATTTATGCACAACACAATTTCACTAGTAGATATAAGTAGAAACTTACGCAGCACAATACGCCAAAGTTGTAACACCTAGAAGGAGACTACAGATGACGACAAAAGCAGGATCATCACGAGCCCACTGATTTTTAGTTTCTGAGGACAAGAGGGAAAAGTGCATAAAAAATCAGCATATAAAAAGTAACTATCAAATGAATCTTCAAATAAATAAGGGAAATTCTGGATGGTGCCCTTGTGGTTTGGGGTTTTCCGGATTTTGCCCAAAGGTTTTTTTTAGTTCGGATGGTGCCCTTGTGTTTTAATATTTTCCGGACATGCCCAATTCCGTTTAAATTGTAAAAGGGCGTCAACTAAAATATTTTTTTAAAATAAAACTTCCTTTTTAATAAAAAAAATAATAAAAGAGGCTACACATAAGTCTTTTTCAAAAAAATTATGTTTTGTTGACATCCCTTTACAATTTAAACGGAGTTGGGCACTTTCCGGAAAATATTAAAACACAAGGGCACCATCTGAACTAAAAAAAAAACTCTAGACAAAATCCGGAAAACCCAAACCACAGGGGTACCATCCGGTATTTCCCAATAAATAACTTGCAAAGTTTGAAAGCCAATTGTAGAGTTGGAGATATCCAACTAGCAGTAGCAGTGTAACTCAATTAAAAGATACTTTATTACATCCGTTGTTCCTTCACTAGCATAAATTTGTTTCAAACATCCAACTGTGCTTCCTATAACTCCTAGAAGATATTGTTACAGTGCAATAACTCCCAAAAGCTGCACTTGCACTACGGTACTGTGAACTATATATTCTAAACATTAATAAGGATATATATCTGAAATTTCTTGGTGTTTAATTGGAAATCTACCACCACTCACTATTATCTTCAATCCAAAACTAGAAAAGTGAGGGACCACAAATTTACTAATAAGCATTATCACACTTGCCAGAACTTGGCAATAGCAATAGGCTTCACTGGAGTTCAACACTAGCAGTGAAAGTGTCTGCTCTCAACAGCAGCTAGATTGGATGACAAAGGTTCATGTGGTGGTGGGTAAAAGGAAGAGATGGAATTGTGAACTTCTTCACAAATTCACTCAAACAAACCTAGAGAGTGATTCTAAGTGCATATTTTCCATATTGCCTATCATTTATGCCCAATTAGCAGCAACTTTGTCATTACTTAATATAGATGCCAGTAGTAAATTGTCTTTCACTTGGTAGAAAGCATGAATAAGCGAGCTCAAAGTGCGAACCATTATAACCAAAATTTACTAAGTAGAGCTTGCCATGAATTTTTTCTTCTCAAATACACAAGCAAACACAAAGTGCATGGCTACCTGGATAATTTAAAAAAAAGAAGAAAAAACATAATCCAAACACAACATATTCACATAAGCTTCAACCAGGCTACTTTCCACCGTGACACATAAGAGAACTTCGTGTTACACCTAATCATCCATGTAACTGTGCTCTGACTAGCGATTTAGGGCCTTTTGGAAGTCATTCTTTATAAAGCAATTATGGAGTATTTGGCTTTAAAGTTGAACTATGCATTAGCATGAATAGTGTTGTACTGTTTACAAGCAGTATTTGTCATTGTGCATTATTGGTGGAATGAAACCAAAGATCACTTTTATTACAATGTAGTATAGGCCATAACACTTGTTTATAGAATTGATCTGAATCCAAACAGGCCCTAACATAAGAGTTGTCCAAAAGGGTGAAAATTAATCTAAACAGTCCACATAAAATAAAACGAAATAGTTCAAACATCAAACCAGAGAAATGATGTCCAACTTACGTTTATGATACTTTGTGTGCTGGTAGCTGCAGTAAGTGCCCGATTCCAAATGCGATCGATGGTAGACAGGAAAATAGGGTTGAAATAACATTAGACATATCAGAAGACATAGTGGTAAAAGAGAAGTAGTGCAGTACATAACAACACATCATCACTAATAAGCAAGCAAAACGTACTTAAATGAAGAAAAAACAAATTTCATTATGTTGCATAAAATTACAATCAAAAGACCCTCACAGTAAGTTTCGCATAATTCTGACATGCTGATTCTGACATACTGATTCTAATGAATACCTTGTTGTCAAACTATGCATAATCATATTTCACAGAATCAATTGAGCGCTTTGGAGTTACGCCAATTTAGAAAAGCAATTACATCCCACTTATCACCCTCAAGATCTAATTAAACCATTCCAAGATTCTATTTTCTTTTATACATCTTTCTGGACCTGTACCCTTGTTTATAAAACTCAACAGATTCAATTACTGAAAGAACTGGTGCAAATCAACGTATGAACTTCATGCATACTTCAAGCAGAATGAATTATTGTTTATTAGTTCATCAAGAGAGATTCAGAACAATTACAACATTTAAATTTTCTACATAATGACTCAGTCATGTGCACAAAATTCAAACATTGACTCATATCCGTATGGGTCCCAAAATTTGTAAATTTTAGCAATAGAACAAATGAACAATGATTAATCTTTGAACAAAGGAAAGAGTTCACAATACAGAAGTCTCAACAAGGCAGAATTCAGTTTTCACTAGGCAAATGCCACAAATTTAGCCAGTCTATATATTGAATCACAATCTCTATTTGCCCCATCATATAATTGTTGGTGCCAATCAGCAAACGATGTCAAAGCAATCCATGCTAACTAACTATCACAATCCATGCTCACTAAGTAAGCCCAAAGCTCTGAGTTAACATTGCCACTACAAAATGAAACATACAAAATTAAACTAAAGAGGGAGATTCATAATGATGGGTTTTTTATCTTTTAGTACTGAGAACATGTACTACAGGAACTGTCTTCTTCAGGTGTAGTGTTTAATGAAGAATAGAGCTAAAGTATACCAGCAGTCAAGTAAGAAACAACTTACACTACTTTTGGTGAGGTGCAGAGGTGAAACATTTGCCAAAATGTATATTCAATGTCCATTTGTTGCCACTACAATAACCAGCAAAGAGTAAAGGAATTAAAGAAAGGGTATAGAAATAACCAAGATTCAAAGACGGCATATGAGTCATTCGTAAACAATGCTAACAGAATTAGTAACTAGCGGATATCCACAAAATTTGACATTTTGAGCGGTTAAGTGACTGTTACCAGTAGTGGGGCTATCAACTTTATCAAGCACTAACATTCACATCAATTAACTTTGCAGCTAGTAGATCCAAAAACTAGTAATTAAAAGAATTTATAACTGGTCAAATTGTTTTCAAATAGCATAAGAGCTAGTTGCAGCAAACGAAACCATGAACAAGGCTTAAATTCATCATACAGGGCAAGAGCATCACCACTTTTCAAGCAGGCATACCAAGAGAATAAAGAAAGAGAGTTGTCAGGGTTTGATTGACGAAATGGGATGAAATCAAAGATTAATTACAACAAGAAATGCAAATAATCCACCACTTCCCCGCACCCACCCCAGCTAAGTTGGCACGAATAACCATAAGA
Organism: Fagopyrum esculentum; assembly: GCA_033239045.1. NCBI lineage: Eukaryota > Viridiplantae > Streptophyta > Magnoliopsida > Caryophyllales > Polygonaceae > Fagopyrum > Fagopyrum esculentum. The sequence goes on along the minus strand of BSUD01000001.1, from coordinate 41,601,803 downwards.
AAAAGACATCTCAATTTGAAGTTCTAATGAGCGCAACAGATCAACACAATCATCGCAAGCAAACTTGAAATTAAATCGAGGCAAAATTCCTACAATGAAGCATCCAGAGAGGGAGAAAGGGGCCAGATCTGAGCCGCAAAGGTAGTGAGAAGAACATTTGAAAGAGGGAGAGAGAGGAACCTTAACAATTCGGCGAAGGTAGTGAGGCAAGGCGGGATTCGGAGGCCGGGAGGAGGAAGAGGAGGAGGCCCCGCGGCCTTTCGACACAGTAGGCAACATGGTAATCTTCCAATTGTTGTCCTTGTAGTTGGATCTGGAGATCAGATCGCCGGCGAACCAACGGAGGTCTTGCCTCTCTGGAAACGTTTGGTGGTCAGTTGCAGACGACGACCTACGACTGTCAGACTGGTTCGTTCACCAGGTGACTAAATTATGCGTACCTCTCCCCCTATTCTTCCTAATCCCTTCTCCTTTTCTGTTCTCATTTTTTGGTTTAGGTATACAGTTTGTTTTTCTTACATAAAAGAATAAGAATATAAAAGTAGATCGAAATTAATCTTGTCCAAACTGATCTACCTGCTTTACGGGACTTTTTGTATTACATATGACTATGTAAGATTAAATTTGATTTCTCTGGTTTATATTTGTGGTTCAGAAACAGATTTTTTTTAATTAGTTTTGTACAAAAAAAACTACTTGAGAAGAGTGTTAAGAATATTATATTTGAACTTATTTTCAATTTGAGAGTTGACTACTATGCCCTTGTTTATGTCAATGGGTGGGAATCTCCTATCATTTGCATCACCGTCACGGAGATATGGTAATTAAATGGGAATGAGAACGGAGATAAGGATGAGACGAGTAACTGAGGATGAGGTTACTGGTCCCTGCCCTAGTCCTCGTCTCGGTCTTGTCGGAGATTACCATGTGAACTGATAAGTTGATTAAATGAGCAAATTAATGATGTTTTATAAATTTTGAATATCATTTACAAATACTTTTATGGTTGTGTTTTATCAAATTTGATTAATACTTTTTTGATTTTGTGTTAATGGGAAATTTAACAAGAAAGTTAGCGAGAAAACTCACGGAAAACCCGACGTAACTATAAATGGGGTAAATTTGGCGGGATGAGACGGATACCCGACGAGGATGGAATGGTGTTCGCCCCTAAACGTGCGTGCAAATAAGTTTTAATTATAAAACTAGAATCAAGCAAGCGAACCCGCAGTGTACGGATCGATATAGTTAAGCAAGAATTCCAGAGTATCGAACACAGGGATTTGGGTGGGAACAAATTCAATTGCAAATTATCATAAATATGAGAGTTTTTTCAAATATTGGGAAAACAACAATCCTAAAGATCCAAGTATCCAGCTGTGGCAATCGATTCAAGATTTACTATTGATATAAAGACAGAGTTGAGATATGCAAAGGCATGCTAATGTAAGGTAATCGTACGGTGAAGTTCCAAAAACCTTATATGACTCACCTACAAGACACTCTCTATACAGGTTGTTGAGGCTTCAATATAGAAAGGTTCTAAAGGCAAGAATTAATGTCAAATATCCAAACTTGTAATCCAAGGATCAAGACTAACTTAACCGATTGAGGTTGTGACACTCACAATCGAGGTAGAGGTTGTTGAGGCTTCACTACCACCTAGAAAAGGCAAGCCAAGACTAAGTTAAAGCTAATCTTTAACTTTGGATTAAAGTAAAAGCAGGTTCGTAAACTTAAGGGAAATTACGGGTGAATCTTGAGATTCCACGGTCGTGGAACTCAAGAACAAACGGTGATTTAGGGTTCGTCGACGGTTCTCTCTAACTCTCAGGGTCTAATTTGTTTACGATCGATCTATCATCATCTAAGCCACAACTATCAACCCTTCACCTTAAAATTGTTAAGGGTTTTTAGCCAATAACCGTCATATTGATATTAATTTCAAGGGTTAAAAGATTGAAAGATGAAAACTTCCGAAAACTTTCAATAAACCTCAAACCAATCTCAAAGTCACAATCAAGAACAAATATCGTCACAAGATTCGGAATAGAGCAAACAAACACAATCGTAGATAAGAAGGAAGAACGGGATGTCAATCCGTCTTCTAAATCAAACCTAAACAAGAAGAGGAATCTTCTTGCAATAACCTTCCGAATCTTTGATCTTCAGCAATCTCCACCAAAAGTGCGAGATCAGGGCAACCCCAAGGATGAGCGCAAATTACGTCTTTTGCAAGAATCGCAAAAATCTCCAAGTCGCGGCGTAGGCGAAAGTGTAAAGCGAGGCCGCAAAAGTGCGTCTAAGCGAAGGTGCAGATGCGTCCAAGCGGGGGTGACGGAATTTCTCTTCGTCCGTCTTTTTATAGGGCGAGATAAAATATCGGCCCGGCCCAATCTTCAAAAGATCGTGGCTTCAAAATGTGGCGAAAAAGATCGCCAAGATCACGGTCGTGGAACCTTCCACGACCGTAATTTAGAGCGTGGAAATCAACAGGGTTTGAACCATGGATTCCACGACCGTAAAAGCTTCTGGAATGAACCACGCTTCTCCTGCAGGGTTCCACGGCTGTGGAACTGAACGTGGTTTGTAGTACGGCCGTATTTTAGAGCGTGGTTTAGGGCAAGAACGTGATTCTTCCCTAGCCTCGTGCATTCCTGAAGTTGACATCCATTTTGCTCCTAAGAATGCCCTCAATCCATGGACATACTCAATCAACTCATCTTTGCTCGATTCCGTTCGGAAATGGCTCTCAATCACCTATAATCAACATAAAGCTAGTGTAGACATCCATATCGACAATATAGGCAAACTAGCTCACAAATGCGACAATGCTCAATCAAAGACTATCAATATGAATCAAATACACTTAGAAAACGTGCCTAGACTGTCACAATATTTCATGCTAACAAATAACCCCATACTTGCAACTTGCTTGTCCCTAAGCAAGGTCTTTCAAAAGCTTTTAAAACAAGAGTTAGGATGAAATATGTGTACCTTCTCAAAGCAATACTTCTTTTGGATGAATGTGCTTTCTAAAGAATAGATCATTATCAAATCTTGCTTCAATCGTTTATAAGACTTTCATACACTTAATCAAAGAGTAAAAAGCAAAGAAAACTCATGAATCAATCAAACTTCTAAACAAACATCATAACCTTCAAACATTATCAAAATCAATCATAAGAAACTTCAATTTAGACCACAAAGTCATATAACATTCTTTTGATCTTAAGGACTTTCAAAGAAAAGGTCTAGAATGTGGAAGGGAAGGAAGCTTTTAGGGAATGTGGTGCATGAATCCGGGAAAGTGGACAACTACTCCTTCTTCTTCTTTTGCGGTTTCCGCACACTTTCAACTTAGAGCTTCGCTCTCTTCTTTTCATTTTTCGACTTTACTTTTGGAGTTATGGATAGAGGTGTACAAAAACCGAAGCCTAGGAGATTGGCGTTTCTCAATTTTCATGAGATGCCTCAAACCCTTAGCGCACATACCATAATCCGCTAGGAATATCGCTCAATCCGACTTTGGCAAGACACAAACACCCGGCTATGTGAATGGTGCCGAGTTACTCATCGTCATGATTGACTTCCCCAAACCTATAATTTCTTTCTATTCTTTTGATTGCAAATAATTGCTCTCATGGCCCTCCCACATCAAACATGCCTTTTTCATTCACTTCTCCAAGTTCCCGGATAGGTAAAGGAGGTCAATATTTCAATGAGGAGCTAGATGATCAAAGAAAGAAGAAAGAAAAAATCGAATTGTCTTAAATCTCAACAAGAAGTATAAGAACTTATAGTGTGATTTCAACTTCAAATTCTCAACATGATTTAGGTAATATTCACCACATTATGAAACTTGCAAAAGAGGCACAATCAACACATTCAATTTCTTTTCAATTCACCAATCGTTTAAGCATGCAATTGTCATCAAACTCAATTCACAAGTAGCGATTATCATGGAAATCATCTCAATTCATTAGAAGCACAAGATTTTCAAAATTTTTCAATTTTTATGGGTTTTTCAAGTTCTTTTTCATGCAATGCAATAATGAAACGTGCAACAATATAATGAACATGCAATGATAGTCTCAAATAGAAGCAACATAGTGAGTAAGAGTTATTACAAACTTTTAGTACATCCCATCCCATACTTAGGACGAACATTGTCCCTAATGTTCAAAAGAAAGAAAGAAAAGAAAGAAAAGAAAAAGAAACTCACAACATGGCGGTGGAATGGCTAAAGCGAACGGTCATGCAATCAATCACTGCGGCGCTGGTGGAGGCGGGAATGGAGAGAAGCTAGGATCATAAAACCGCCCAAACTGCTGGCGGTAGACATCCCTCATCATGTGGTCGAGGTCGTCTAAGCGTCCATCTCTAGCATCGGCTCGGATCTCCAATGCTCCTACTCTCTCTGAAAGGCTAGTAGCCCAATCTGGCATCTGCTCATACCATCCCGGAGCTTGACTATACCATGCTGGAGCGTCGGATGGTGCTGGTGCTGCTGACTGCTCTGTGGACCACGGAGGGGAACACCATACCATGCAGGAGGTGTGGTCATCCATGTAGGTCTCTCACTCACGCTAGCGCGGCGAGAAGACGAGCCTGAAGCTCTAGCTGGACGTGGAGAACGTCTAGGTGCATCGGGGGCCGCCTCCGGCTGATCCGGAAACGTGCCAAACTCCTGCTCGGCTCCTCCTCCACCCTCAAACTGATCTCTCATATCCTCCTCCTCAACAAATGGTGGTGGGACATATGGGGGAGCTACAATCCTGTTCGCATGCATAGCAACGAACGTCTCCTTCCAATTGTGGCGTCCCGCCATAATGGAGTACTCCGGTAGCCACTCTATACCCCTACCCGTCCTGCTCTCCCAAGGCATGGCTGCATAAGGCGGACCTCTATGAGTGGGGAAGATGAGCCCTCTAGTCATGAAGGCATGAAGACCTAGAGGTACAACTAGTATGCGGGTGCACGTAGAGAAATCAACACCCAAGCTCCTAGCAAGGTGGGTAACTATCCCACCATATCCGATGTTGCCCTTCTTCTTGTTCTTGAGCTTGCTCATAGTAGCAGCCAAGAGAGTGGCACAATCAGCATGGCGTCCATACAGCATGGAGTATAGCAAAAAGAGCTCATCCGTCTTGATCTTTTGGGGCGTCTCCGTCCTAGGAAAGAGACACTCCGAAAGAACACGGTGAGCAATCTTCAAGGCTAGGTGGTACATCAACCTAGCCTTGGTATCAGCAGGTTGCCAACGGTCCTCGTCGGCGTAAATCATCGCTATCTCCTCCCAAAAGTCCTTGGCGTAAACGCCACTAGGAAAGCGACCGTTAAAGGTCTCCTGGATCCCGAAGAAGGTCCCGAACTCACGGATGCCAAAATGATAGTCTCTTTCCATAAGACGGAAAGAGACAGTCCTGTCTACATGGCTGTGCTCGAAAGACGTCACAACCTCCCGTGTAATCTCCTCATAGGCGTCTTCTCGGATAGCCGAGAAGACAACTAGTCCGGCTCTATCCAAGAGCCAAGTAAGGTCATCTATAATGTTGAGAGGAGCTAGATCCTCCAACAACAAGTACCTAGGACCAATCACAACCCTCTCCTTGATCCTCTCGAGTGCGTAGAGGTGATCCTCATGAATGGTCAGTACCCTAGGGCTAGGAGGTGAGGGTGATGAAGGTGAAGATGGAGGTGAAGGGGAAGAGGGTGGTGGTGCTCTAGAGGATGAGGAGGAAGAGGGATTACCCTTCCTCTTCTTGTTCTGGTTATTCTTCTTCTCCTTAATCCTCCCCGAAACTCTCCTCACAAAGTCCATTCTGTCAGAAATTACGGGCTGTTCTTGCAATTCCACGGCCGTGGTTCTTCCACGAACCGTGGTTTGCCTCAGAAATTCGCAAATCTCAGCAAATCAACACTCAATCTCCACAAATAGGCAGTCCTAATCTAGTTTCTTCCAATCTCAATCAGTTCTTCCTAAAATCTCTAACAAAAACGAACCAAATCGACAAAGATCAAGAAGAGGGGAAAAACCTATTTTTCAGATTTAAAAATCCGAATTGCGCGTTCCTTGGTGAATTTCCGCTCGATTCGTCGCTTGGATCTTGTTTTTGGTCGAGTTTGCTTCAATTTGGGAAGAAGAATCGCTGAAAACGATTAAGAAACGAGGAATTGGAGGAGGGGGCGTGGATTCGGCGTTTAGGTCGTGGAAGATGGGTTTTGTGGGTGATTTTTGTGAAGAACGTGGTTTATATAGTCACAGGCAAAATTTTGAAAATCACGGTCTGTCGGGGTGTTCCACGGCCGTGGAAATGTACGGAACCATGGTTTTGGTGATTTTTCAAAGGCTTTTGGAAATTACGGGCACTATAGCTGTCACGACCGTGGTTTAGGCCGTGGAACTCTTTGTAAAGCTCCAAAGTCCAAATTTCGTCACTTTTCTTCAACATTATCCTTCCCTTTTCCTTTTCCATCGTTCCTACATCCAAAAACACGAACATACCGGAAGGAATCGAAGGCAAAAACAAAGCAAAAACGTCTATTCTAAGCTAAACTATGAATCGAAAACGAAAACAAAAATGCAATACCTTGGGTTGCCTCCCAAGAAGCGCTTGTTTAAGGTCCGTAGCTAGACCAAACTCGCACTTATTCGAGTGCGGTGGGCGCGAACTCTTCGGTTTGGAGTTCCGGCGTATACTTCTTGAGTTGTTGGCCGTTCACCTTAAAGCTTCCGCCCGTTTCACCCCATACTTCAACTACACCATGGGGGAAAATACGCTTAATTAGAAAAGGTCCGGTCCAACGAGATTTAAGCTTACTTGGAAAGAGACGGAGCCTTGTGAAGAGGAGAACTTGATCTCCTTCTTTGAAGTCCTTTGGAATGATATGCTTATCATGCCAACGCTTTGCTCTCTCCTTGTAGATCTTAGCGTTTTCATAAGCGTTCAAGCGGAGTTCGTCCAGCTCGTTAAGGTCTAGGAGACGCTTCTCTCCCGCTTCCTTCATGCTGAAGTTCAGCCACTTGATAGCCCAAAACGTCTTGTGCTCCAACTCCACCGGCAAGTGACAAGACTTCCCATACACAAGGTTGTATGGTGTGGTTCCTATGGGAGTCTTGTACGCAGTCCGGTATGCCCACAATGCATCGTCAAGCTTCAAGGACCAATCCTTCCTAGTCCTTGAAACCGTCTTCTCCAAAATTCCTTTAATCTCCCTATTTGAGATCTCAACTTGTCCACTTGTTTGTGGATGATAAGGGGTAGCGACCTTGTGAGTAACCCCATACTTAGCTAGAAGAGCTTCAAAGCGACGGGCTATGAAGTAAGAACCTTCATCACTAATGATAGTCCTTGGCGTCCCAAATCGCGGGAAAATGGTCTTGTTAAAGAACTTGACCACCACCATGGCATCATTTGTGGGAGAGACAATTGCTTCCACCCATCTAGAAACGTAATCCACCGCCAATAGTATGTATTGGTTTCCACAAGAGGATGGGAATGGTCCCATGAAATCAACTCCCCAAACGTCGAAAATCTCCACCTCTTGGATGTTGTTGAGGAGCATCTCATTCCTTCTAGAGATATTGCCTGTTTTTTGACAAGCATCGCAGCAAGAAACAAAGGATTGCACATCTCTAAATAAAGTAGGCCAAAAGAATCCAAATTGCAATACCTTTGCGCTAGTCTTGTTCGAACTAGCGTGTCCTCCACAAGGTAGTGAATGACAATGGCGGATGACACTTTGCATCTCATCTTCCGGCACACATCGCCGAATGATGCCATCCGTACCTCTCTTAAAGAGGAGAGGCTCGTTCCAATAGTATTCCCGGACATCCTTAAAGAACTTCTTCCTTTGTGCGTAGGATAGTCCGGGTGGTATCTCCTGACAAACCAAATAGTTAACAAAAGCAGCAAACCATGGTTCGTTACCTTTGGAGATCACATCGATGCACTCTTCAATAAGGTGTAGGTGTTCGTCCGGGAAGGAGTCATCGATGGGTAAATGGTCGTCCTCTAGATGTGTTAGGCGACTCAAATGATCCGCAATAGAATTTTCTGAACCTTTCTTGTCGCGGATCTCAAGATCGAATTCTTGTAGGAGAAGAATCCATCTAATTAGCCTTGGCTTCGCATCTTTCTTCGCAAGGAGGTACCGGATCGCACCATGATCCGTGTAGACAATCACCTTTGCACCTACAAGATAAGAGCGAAACTTGTCAATAGCATAGACAATGGCTAAAAACTCTTTCTCGGTAGTGGCGTAGTTGAGCTGCGCTTCATCTAGCGTCTTGCTAGCATAGTATATGGCATGGGTTCGCCCTTCCTTTCGTTGTCCAAGAACAGCTCCTATAGCTACGTCACTAGCATCGCACATAACCTCAAAGGGAAGAGTCCAATCCAGAGGTTGGATAATAGGCGCTGAAATTAGAGCTTGCCGAATTATGTTAAACGCATCCAAACATTCCTGCGAAAACTCAAAAACTGCATCCTTCATCAATAGATTAGTGAGCGGTTTTGATATCTTAGAAAAGTCCTTAATGTAACGTCTATAGAATCCAGCATGTCCTAGGAAACTTCTTATCCCTTTCACCGAAGTTGGGGGAGGAAGTTTCTCTATAGTCTCTATCTTAGCTTTGTCTACTTCTATCCCTCTACTAGAGACTAAGTGACCTAATACAATTCCTTCCTTAACCATAAATTGACACTTCTCCCAATTAAGAACTAGGTTAGTGTCTTCACACCTTTGCAAAACAAGAGAAAGGTTAGAAAGGCAATCGTTAAAAGAGGAACCGTATACGGAGAAGTCGTCCATGAAGACTTCCATGATTTCCTCTATGTATTCGGAGAAGATGGCCATCATGCACCGTTGAAAGGTGGCTGGGGCGTTGCAAAGCCCGAATGACATCCTCCTATAGGCGAACGTACCCCATGGGCACGTAAATGTAGTTTTCTCTTGATCATCCGGGTGTATCGGAATCTGAAAGAAACCACTATAGCCGTCAAGATAGCAAAAATGTGAATGTTGTGCTAACCTTTCAAGCATTTGATCAATGAATGGCAATGGGAAGTGATCCTTCCGCGTTGCATTGTTGAGCTTGCGGTAGTCTATACACATCCGCCATCCCGTCACGGTTCGGGTAGGAATGAGATCGTTGTTCTTGTTGGTGATGACCGTCATTCCTCCCTTCTTCGGAACTACTTGAATTGGACTCACCCACTTACTATCGGAGATAGGGTAGATGATACCTGCATCAAGAAGCTTAAGAATTTCCTTCTTGACAACCTCCTTCATGGTCGGATTCAACCGCCTTTGAGGTTGTCTTGAAGTTCTAAAATCTTCCTCCATTAGTATCTTATGCATGCATAGGGAGGGTTTAATTCCTACTAAGTCCTCAATAGTATAGCCTAAAGCTTTCCTATGTATCCTAAGGACAATCATGAGCTGATTATGTTCATCTATGCTTAGTTCGGAACTAACAATAACCGGAAAGGTAGAATTAGGTCCTAGAAAAGCGTACCTTAGATGAGTAGGAAGTGGTTTTAGTTCCATCGCTTTCGGAGCTTCCAATGATCCTTGAGGAGCATCCGATGTCTCCTTAGAGGTTTCTAAGGATGTTGAATGCGTGGGAGAAGAATCAGAAGAAGTTGAAGAAGTGTGTCGATCACCCCTTTCCATGGCCAAAATTACGGGTTCCCCATGTCCTCCACGGCCGTGGTTTAGGGCGTGGAAGGGAAATACGGTTGTCACATCTTTTCCACGACCGTATAACTCCCTGGAGTGGGACACGGTTTTGGTTGTGAAATCCACGGCCGTGGAATATAGTGTGTGGCCGTGGATTCTCACGTTTTCAACTTCATCGTGGAGTTTCTCAAACTCCACTTCATGCATCTCTTCTTGTGCTTCTAAGGCTTCAATTGCCTCATTGCACTCTTCTTCTTCCCCTACATTGGTTAGACTCATAGTGATAACTTTTTGTAAAGGATCGTTAAAGAGAATCGCACTTACCTCCTCTCTAGACAACCCTTCTTCATCTTGGATATCGAATATATCCTCATCAAAGATTGGCTCCTTCACTAGAGTGGAAAGAACGAACTCTACTTTCTCTTCCCCTATATCAAAAGCGAGTCTACCATTCTTGCAATCGACTATGCAGCCGGAAGTTGCAAGAAACGGTATTCCGAGTATGATCGGGACCGAACTATCTACAGGAATATCAAGCACGACAAAATCAATGGGAACAAAGAATTTACCTAGCTTGACCGGGACGTCTTCTACAATACCGACGGGGCGAGTGATGGATCGATCCGCCATGTATAACGTCATCTTCACCGGTTTAGGATCGCCTAAACCGATCTTCCTGCACAATGCAAGTGGTATGATGCTCACACTTGCTCCTAAGTCACATAAAGCGTCATATGTGACATCTCCCACTCCTTTGGGAATGCAAAATGACCCCGTATCCTTCAACTTTGGGGGCATTTTCTCCTTCATGGTCTTGATGAGATCCGAAGAATCCGAACTCATCTTGACCTCACCGAAGTCTTCTAGCTTCCTCTTGTTGGAGAGGAGCTCCTTCAAGAACTTGCCATAAGCCGGCATACCTACAATAACATCGATAAAAGGTATATTAATATGCAGCTTGCTCATGAGTTCTATGAACTTACCAAATTGTTTATCTAGGCGCGCTCTCGCTCTAGATTGAGGAAATGGTAGGGGAGGTTTGTAAGCTGGAGGAGGAACGTAGACATCTTCCTTCTCCTTCCCCTTCTCCTTGTCTTTCTCGACGGAGACTTCAACAAATTTAGGCTGCGGATCGGTGGTAGTCACTCCGCTCCTAGTTGTGATCGCCATAACCCTTCCCTTAGAGTTGTCCTCCGTCTTTCCTGGAAGCTTCCCTTGATTCCTAGGAACTTCCTCCGCATGGCTGAACATTTGGTTTTCTAAAACCTTTTGAGCTTTATCAACCTTGGAAATTTGATCATCAACCTTAATGATGCGGTTCTCCAACCCTTGAAGCTTTCCCAAAATCGTTTCCAACATGGGATCGGGCTTCTCCTTTCCCGAAGTGTTTCCTCCATTTGATGTTTGCCCCTGGCTTCTCAAAGGAGTAGAGGAAGAGGAAGGTGGAGTTAGTGAATTAGAATTGGAAGGATAAGAGTTACCGGAATTTTGTTGATTGGAGCGCCAATTGTTGTTACTTGAACCCCTATTGTTGTTCCAATTGTTGTTCCAGTTATTGTTATTGTTGTTGTTGCCATTCCAATTGTTCCGGTTATTGTTCCGGTTATTGTTGTTGTTGTTGTTGTTGCGGTTTGTGTTATCACCGCCATTGTTGTTGCCCAAATAACCAACATCCTTCCCTTGTTGCTTTGGAAAGTTGGTCTTGATAGCCTCCTTCAACTCTTTGATCTCATTGTTGAGGGAGAAAATCTGATTTTGAGCTTCATGTGTGAGCTTTGCTCCTTGCTCCACACGATTTCCCTCCACTTTCCGGTGGGAATACTTCTCTATGACCCTTGCTTGCTTCTCAATGAAGTCCCAAGCGTCATCTTCTCTCATGTCCATGAACGTTCCACATGAGAGGGATTGGAGGTTGAATTGCGTTCCCACATCCAGCCCCTTATAGTAAATCTCCAGCAAGGCAAGTTTGGATATGCCATGATGAGGGCAATCCAAGAGCAAATCCTGAAACCTTTCCCAAGATTGAAACAAACTTTCGTTAGGTCTCATGGAAAAAGCATTAATCTTACCTATAAGTTCCGCCGTTTTGGATGGCGGAAAGAATTTGGTGAGGAACTCCGCGGAAAGGTTTTCCCACGTGTCTAGTTTCCCACTAGGAAGAGCTTGGTACCAAGACAACGCTTTCCCCTTCAAGGAGAAGAAGAAAGGCTTGAGCTTATAGTTGTTGGTAGTAGCATTCTTCGGTCTCATTGTCTCCATCATACACTCAAAGTTTTGCAAGTGTTGGTGTGGAGATTCAGCGCTTGTTCCGCCGAATTGGCTTTGGCGAACAAGAGTGATAACTTGAGGGTTGAAGCTAAACCCTTGTACATCTTCAGCATCAAAATTCACGCCCAAGCGGCGTGGTTGTTGTGTTGGATCCATCCGCTGGCCAAGAGTTCTTGGCTCATTATCCACACGTTCGATCCTCGCATTCCTAGGTGGAACGCGACGATTAGCAGCTCCTCGTGGATGGAAAGGATTCACATTGATCGTGGGATCAATTTCTTCTAGCGGTGGCATGGAAGAATCACTATCATCAGCGGATGAGTGACTTCTTCTTCTAGACCTTGATACCCTTCTTGAGGATTTCTTGCTTCCCCCATTCTTAAGGTTGCTTAGTTCTATCCTCATTTGGAACATCATATCCAATAGATCGTTAACTTCAGATTGATGACGATCCATTTCATCCCGGCGGATGTTCTCATTCCATTGGAGTTGAGCTTCTTTCTCCGCTAACTCCGCCTGAAGATCGCGTTCGTGTTCTTCAGCCATCTTCTTTTCCTTGCGCTTTTGCCTTAAAGTTTTCTCTAGCTCTTGATCAAGAGGTAAGAGATCTTCGGTGTTCCTAGACCTGCGCATGCACTCAAAGTAATATCAAATAACGAGAGCAAGCTCCCAAGCTTGACAGCCGGCAACCGAATTCGGCCGAAACCAAATCCCCGGCAACGGCGCCAAAAACTTGTTCGCCCCTAAACGTGCGTGCAAATAAGTTTTAATTATAAAACTAGAATCAAGCAAGCGAACCCGCAGTGTACGGATCGATATAGTTAAGTAAGAATTCCAGAGTATCGAACACAGGGATTTGGGTGGGAACAATTCAATTGCAAATTATCAAGCGAGTAAATATGAGAGTTTTTTCAAATATTGGGAAAACAACAATCCTAAAGATCCAAGTATCCAGCTGTGGCAATCGATTCAAGATTTACTATTGATATAAAGACAGAGTTGAGATATGCAAAGGTATGCTAATGTAAGGTAATCGTACGATGAAGTTCCAAAAACCTTATATGACTCACCTACAAGACACTCTCTATACAGGTTGTTGAGGCTTCAATATAGAAAGGTTCTAAAGGCAAGAATTAATGTCAAATATCCAAACTTGTAATCCAAGGATTAAGACTAACTTAACCGATTGAGGTTGTGACACTCACAATCGAGGTAGAGGTTGTTGAGGCTTCACTACCACCTAGAAAAGGCAAGCCAAGACTAAGTTAAAGCTAATCTTTAACTTTGGATTAAAGTAAAAGCAGGTTCGTAAACTTAAGGGAAATTACGGGTGGATCTTGAGATTCCACGGTCGTGGAACTCAATAACCGTCATATTGATATTAATTTCAAGGGTTAAAAGATTGAAAGATGAAAACTTCCGAAAACTTTCAATAAACCTCAAACCAATCTCAAAGTCACAATCAAGAACAAATATCGTCACAAGATTCGGAATAGAGCAAACAAACACAATCGTAGATAAGAAGGAAGAACGGGATGTCAATCCGTCTTCTAAATCAAACCTAAACAAGAAGAGGAATCTTCTTGCAATAACCTTCTGAATCTTTGATCTTCAGCAATCTCCACCAAAAGTGCGAGATTAGGGCAACTCCAAGGATGAGCGCAAATTAAGTCTTTTGCAAGAATCGCAAAAATCTCCAAGTCGCGGCGTAGGCAAAAGTGTAAAGCGAGGCCGCAAAAGTGCGTCTAAGCGAAGGTGCAGATGCGTCCAAGCGGGGGTGACGGAATTTATCTTCGTCCGTCTTTTTATAGGGCGAGATAAAATATCGGCCCGGCCCAATCTTCAAAAGATCGTGGCTTCAAAATGTGGCGAAAAAGATCGCCAAGATCACGGTCGTGGAACCTTCCACGACCGTAATTTAGAGCGTGGAAATCAACACGGTTTGAACCATGGATTCCACGACCATAAAAGCTTCTGGAATGAACCACGCTTCTCCTGCAGGGTTCCACGGCCGTGGAACTGAACGTGGTTTGTAGTACGGCCGTATTTTAGAGCGTGGTTTAGGGCAAGAACGTGATTCTTCCCTAGCCTCGTGCATTCCTGAAGTTGACATCCATTTTGCTCCTAAGAATGCCCTCAATCCATGGCATATTCAATCAACTCATCTTTGCTCGATTCCGTTCGGAAATGGCTCTCAATCACCTATAATCAACATAAAGCTAGTGTAGACATCCATATCGACAATATAGGCAAACTAGCTCACAAATGCGACAATGCTCAATCAAAGACTATCAATATGAATCAAATACACTTAGAAAACGTGCCTAGACTGTCGCAATATTTCATGCTAACAGATGGGTACAACCTTTATTCACTGAGCAGGTAAGGGGACGAGATGGAGAACATTATGCTAAACAGGGATGAGGATGAGGATGTCACTCCCCGAACCAAACCATCCCCGTTGACACCCTTACTCACGTGTTGATGCACCCTTGACTACTATGACCACAGAGGATTAGGATGATGCCTTTCGGGTTCGCTCCAATGGACCAATAACCCGAGCACGTGCTAAGGCCATCACTCAAGCCACCGCGTCGCTTATTGCTCGTATCGTCGCCTATCCCGACACTTATCAGGCACAACTTGTCTTTGCTCCACCATGAGATTACCGACTAATGATTGAGACTAACGACGGAAGACATGTTCCGGCATATTTATTTCCGTCATCTTTTATCTATTTTATATTTTAGATATTTAAACAATTAAAGGAATATATTTTGGGTTGCCACCAATCTCTTGGGGTATATTGTTAACAAAAACATCGGATTGCATCTTTGATATTCAAAAACAAAAAAAATTCAAAAAAAACCTCTTAAAAAAACAGATTTGTTTCCAAAAGTTGATTCCACACTTGAATTTTCACCACCAAGAATTTGCATTCAAAAAGTTTCAAAAAGAAACAAACAAAAAGTTTAAAAGACGTTCGGCAAATCAACCCATCCAAAAAATCGGATTTTTCAAAAAGCTCAAAAGACCAAAAACAAGTAGTACTTGCCGTTTAAACAATCCGTCCATCTTCTGTCTCTCAATTTTCTTACACGTTTGCAAACTATCTCTTGTGTTTTTGTGTGCAATTGGTTCAAACTTGTTGACCAATATTTACGTCAATTTCTAAAAAGCTACAAGAAGTGGGAGTGTAAACATAACTTATCATATTAGTTGAATCACTAAAAACCTACAAATATCAAGACAAGTTTGCAAAATAGTTTCATCATCTAAAGTTGACAAGGAATGTTTTGTGCGAAAAACGCTTGAAAAAGCTTTTTTTAACGAAGAACTTGACTAAGTAATTTGTAAGTAGAGTTACAACGAGCTCCAATGTCTTTTAAAAATGCAATTGGATGAACATTATTTTGTAAACATATTGTTCTCCATTTTTTTCTCAAATCGGATGAGTGTCAAATATGTTCAATAACGTTGGTGATGGGGGTTAGCATAACCGATAAAATTTTTTGTCCATCTTGAACATATACATATAAAATATGACATGCACATCTTTGGTGAGTAAAGGAGTTCACAAATACCGTCCCGCATCCTCCACCAAATCGTTTACGGTGGCAGTGTTAGAGAATACATTATCAAAAAAATATGAAAAAACTCAACCTTGTAAATTATATTCTTGTAAAACCGTTTTTATCAAGTTTGCAATGTTCATGGCATTATGTCTTTCGTTGAAATGGTGAAATGCAATAACAAATTTATGCAAAAACATATCTTTATCAATAAATGTAAAGTAATGTCCATGTAAAAATGTTTTTATGATAGTGTACAAATATCACTACAAATATAAACTTGATGCAAAAAAGATGACAAAATCGTAAGAATTTTTTTCTTTTGTTCGTAAGATTTAGAAATTAATTTGGAAACGGTTTTTGCGAGAAGTTGGTTTAAAAAAAGGTTGAAGATATTTAGTGTTATATTCTCGTACCTCTTGATATTCCTCATAAGAAAAGGAAAATGCAAGAGAACATATAAGGTTGGCTAATCCTAAACTTTCTTCACTATGATTATACATAAATAAAAGGAGATTGAGAGGAAGAAGATGCAAACCCGTGGGACAATTGAGATTGTTCCCGCGATATCCTAGCTTCTCGGGATGGACTTTTTGCATGTGGGTTTGTAAAGCCCCGTAGCCTCCCTTCGCCATCCACTAGTACACCTTCGAACAATAGTTGCACGAGAATTGACAATATTCGTTCACCACCTCACCCTTCTTATAATGCTTTGTAAAAATGTCGGATGTAAGCATTTTTGGTGGAGGAACTTGTTGAAATGTCCCTTCACCTTGTGACATTTCAGCTATGATGCACGAACACGGACACGGGAAACGGATACGGCGAGAAACGGGGAAGCGACAATCCTCAAAAGTTTAGGAAACGGGAACACGGCGAGTAAAACAAATAATATATCATTTTAAAGATACTAAAATATAGAATTCCTATATCATAATGAAATACATATATATGGAGAGAAAAAATCAATGATATATGAGTAGATAAAAATATGGGCAAATTTGTTAACTAAGCCTTTTTCAATATATACTTTAGTAACTTGGCTATTAGCTTTTGTAATTAAGTAAACATAGGCCACCATTGCTACCAGAGGAGAAGCGAGAGATTGAGAGAGAATGAGACGGCGTAGGGTTCGTACGGTAAAAAAATCGTTTCCATTTCTTGCGATTTCAATGTTTAATTTTGTGATTGTGAAGTTTATTTAGGTTTATAGACCGACGGTTGTAAATTGTGTGCTTTGTTGTGCGTTGTCTCCATCTTGAAAGCAACTTGAGATAATTTTTTGTATATCCTTGAAGGAGCTGAAGCAATGTTCGCGGATCTAGGCCGTTTTACTGTACATCCGATGAATTACAACATTGATATAGATCTGTGTTGAGAGCGCCTGGTAAGTATCAACTGAATTCCTGTCTAGGATTGAATTTGAATTTGCTTCGTTTTATGACGAGTTTCTTCTATCCAGGGAGTTAATACATGTGATAAAGAAGAATAAGAGAGATGAAAATACAGTGAAGGATTAGAATTATAAGAATAACTTTCCTAACCACTTAAAGGAATCCTGTGGGTAAATGTGCATGAGTACAAGTGACAAATATCACCGGTTGCAGTGAGGTGGATGAAGTTTAGATTCACTAATTTTGACTTACTTGTCAAGAAGTATATATTTAGTGGTTACTACATGTCAATATTTCATGTCAATCTTTTTATTACTGAATAATTCCTTATGATCTGTATGTGCTCTCATATGCAGAGGGTTGATTATAAACTGAAAGAGTTGGAGAGGAAGAACTTTGGAAAGGAAGTCTCTATACGTGTGGTGGTTGTTGGATGTGGATAATCTGGAGTTGAGTTGGTTGCTACAATATCTGAGAAATTAAAGGATAAATGACTAGTGCATGTGATAAGAGGAGCGTTAGAGAGTACAATCTCTGTTTCTTGCAATAAACTTCTCTTTTGTAAGTATATATCTCATATCAATATATATGTAAAAGCTAAATTGATAGAAATTCTCATAATGATTCAGGTAGAAAGCGACGAGGACACGTAGTGGAATCCTGATGTGAGGGAATCGTATGAAGATCTCGCAACTAGAGGAATCAAGTTTTTTAACTCGTAAGTACAACAATATAAAGATTTGGAAACTTTGAAAGTGAAATTGCAGCGACTAAACCCAAGAGTGCATACCTGTATCAAGATTTGGACGCGAGAGATTCATAGCGCATTCATGTACCAGACACTCAAAAAGTTCTGAGACGAGTGCCATGAATCAATGAAGAGCAAGATGTAAAAATGGTGAGTGTTGTTTATGTCTAAAAGCTGAGGAATGGGACTGCGGCTTTTGAGCAACTCAGATAAAGTCACTTGTATTGATCTATTTGGTTATTTGAGGTAGTGAGTATTTGTTTGATGATGTAAGATCCAAGTTTTTGCCTTCACCGCCCCCGCGGTGAAGAAGGCCGCCCCTGCGGCCGAGTTGATCCGCCCCTGCAGATAATGACAGATCGTGCCCGATCTTTCTTCCGTTCTTTTTATCTTCCTTCCATAGATAGAATATTCGATATTCTATCTTATGTGCCGGTTTCCTTGTCTTCTTTCTAACCCTAGACGCTCTTTCCGTCTAGCGTTCCAGCCGTCTCTGTATATTCTCTCCTTTTTCTCTTTTTCCCGTTCCTTGCTTGTGTCTTCTTCAACCCTAGAGAGCTGCAGCAGTCCCCTTGCTTCCTACAACCTTGCTGAGCGTGTAAGTTCTTCCCTTTTGGTTTCTCCTTCACGTTCTTACAGTGTTGCATGCCTTCTCCTCTTATTTTGGTTTTTTCCTTTCGTTCTTCTCTTTTCTTCTTCCCCAAGAATCAAGTTTGGTCCTTGATTCTTGTGGAGCGTTTCGTTGTTGACCCTTTGTTGTTCTCAGGCTCTCTGGAGTTGATTCTTGACGTGTTGGAACTAAAGGTTCGAGCTTTGGTTACCCTTGCTGTGAGTTTTGTCAAAGAGAAGCCCGACAGCGCTTTTGTCGTGCAGCCGCCCCTGCGCCTGTACTTCGCCGCCCCTGCGTGTTGCCACCCTTGCGCCTCTGTCCAACCGCCCCTGCGGTTTTCCCTGTTGTGACTCCCGTCTTTGGTGAGTTGCTTCCTTCCTTCCTTTCCTCGTTCCTTCCTTGGTTCCTTGTGGTTGTTCCTTGTCCCCTTAGTTGCTGTAAGACTAAGGTCGAGCCCTTAGCTTGTGAAGATCTCTTAGAGATCGTTGAGCCTAGAAGTTATAGATTTCTAGCAACCGTTCGTTCCTGATCCGTGTTTCTTGTTCGTACAGAATTTCCTTGCTCCTTTCCTGAGGGAAACTGAGCTTTCTTGAGTGTTGTCTGAGTTGTTGCTGAGCTTTTGAGTTACCTTCGAGTAAGGTAAGTCCCTTGGACTTACTTAGCTTCATTCCGCGTATTAGTTGGATTGTATTGGCTTGTTTGTATTGTTATCATGTTTATTATGGAGAATTGGAAATAGGATTCACCCTTTGATACCTTAACTGACCCAAGTGTATTATAACCGGACGATGACCACTTGTCTAGTTCTATAGGAGACTAGAATGTGCTCTTGCAACCCAGGCCCGTAGGTAACGGGTAATACTGATCTATTCCTATTGGTAGACGGAACCGGAGGCAAGTTTTGGGAGATTCTCGTGTGACAAAAGAAGTTGAATTAGTGGATAACCTTAATGAAAGATAATAACCGGTTGATGTGTGAGCATGCTATGTGTTTTCTTTACCTTACGTGTGTTTGTGCCTTTACGCTCTTGCTTGTACCTAGAATGTTAGCTAACGGTTTATACCGTCGTTGTAGATGTTCCGGAGGTTCAGGATGCTACTGAGTGATCTGGATGGTGTGGTCAGCCGGGGTTCTCGTACATTATAGGACGGGATCGGGTTTTTATTTCTTTTGTTGTTTCCCTTTTGTTTTGAACTCGGCTGCGGAGCTTTTGTGTTTTCTTTTGTTTAAACCTTTGATTTTATATTGAGTTTTGGTTTTCATTCATATGTGCCTTGTTGTAAGATCCGTTTGTTGTTGCTACTCTGAGGGTCGGGACCCATTGTGCGGTCCTAGCCCGTAGCGCTTCAAGTTCCCGGAACTTGGGGTGTTACAATATGGTATCAGAGCTCTAGGTTGGCAACAATGGCACTCGAAATCTTCTAAAGGTCGGATGGATATGTAAATAGAACCCACAAGGGGTCTAACGTTTTAAAAAGGGGGTTTTGTTTTAACCTTTTGGTCTGGGATAGATGTACGGGCAAACACCACTACCTCCGCGGATATTAACAGTGTAGTTTCTTTTATGTTGGCCTTTATATGTGCTTTTTCTGGATTTTTGCTTTAGTTGTAGCGTAACCTTATATACAATTTCTTATATACCTATCCTTATAGCAGATGGCGCGTACTAGAGCTACATCTGCTATGGGGCGTGGAAGGGGTCAACCACCACTTCCACCTGCCGTCTATGGACGATGACGTACAGGAAGAGCTCCACTAGCTAGAGGTCGGGGCCAAGCCCCAGTTGCTGATCCGTCTATCGCTGAGGCGTTCGCAGAAGAAGTCGCTGAGAGTGTTGTTCCTGAGGTTGGGAATGAGACCGCTGCTAGGTCTAGAGCACAAAGAGCGCCATCGACGGAGTCTGCACGAGTATCTTTCGGAGCTTCTGCATTTTGCGACTATGTGTAGAGAGTTAAAGAGGCTATTAGGAATGGAGGACCAACACCAGTGCCACCAGTTCCTGCGAGATCAACTGAGGTTTCGAGAGAGTTTCACAAGTTGTTGCCCCGCTTGCTAGAGTTGCTGAGGTTGTCAGAGTTGCTGAGTTGCTGAGGTTGTCAGAGTTTCACAAGTTGTTGCCCCGCTTGCTAGAGTTGCTGAGGTTGTCAGAGCACCGGCTCAGGCACATGAGCCAAAGCCCGACAGTTGGTTGAAGGCTTTCGATCAACTAAAGGTTCCCACTTTCTTGGGAAAGACTAGATTGGAGGTGGAGCAGTGGCTAGGACAGTTGGATACTGATATGGAGGCTATCAGTTGCCTAGAGGGACGTTGGGTCAACATAGCACAGACGCTGCTGAAGGATCAGGCTTATTCTTGGTGGAGGACCGTTCGATGTAAGGTCACCAGTTATGAGCAGATGAAGACGGTGATCAGGGATCGCTATTGTCCTGCAGCTATGGGGAGAGACCGTCTTTAGGATTTCCTTGAGGTTGGATTCGAGGATTTGCCTATTGCTGAGATCATCAGCAAGTTTAGGAGGAGTTGTCTTTGCTGGGTCCGTCTGCACCACCTGAGGATCAGCATGTTTGTCTTTTCTCTCGGAGGCTGAGGGAGTCGACACACTCTTATCTTGCTGGTTTCCGTTGTGATTCTTTCACGGACTATCAGGATAGAGCTTCTGCTTATGAGAGAGACCGATGGGGTGAGAGGAGAGCTTCTCAGACATGAGGTCCTGAGAAGAGACAGAAGACTGGATCAGCCAGTGCTGGAGCTGGAGCAGTTGGTTTTGGGCGTAGTCAGACGCCTAGACGTTTTGGTTTAATCAGAGTTCTGATAGAGGACGGTAGTGTCACAACTGCGGAGTAGCTGGACACATCCGAGTTGATTGCAAGAAGCCAACAGTGACTTGCTTTTCTTGTGGCAAGCCCGGACATAGAGCTGCATTTTTTTGTCAGGGCAAGGCGCTATCTCAGCAGGGTTCTTCACCTGTCAATGTTGTTGGAGGAGGACAGAGATCTCAGTACCAGCAACAGCAACAGAGAGTTTTTGGTTCTACCGCTCCTCAAGGTTCCACTCCGGGACAGTGGAGAGGTAGAGGACGGGTTGGTGGATCTGCAGATACCAGAGATGCATCAGCCAGAGTGTACGAGTTAAGGAGTGTTGTAGAGCCGACAACATTAGCACCTACAAGTACCATTCATATTAATGGTTCTCTTGTCAGAGTTCTTTTCGATACTGGTGCTACGCATTCTTTTATATCTGATGCATGTGTAGATAGATTGACCTTAGTTACTGTAGAAGGTAGACCCTTCTTTATAGGATTACCCGATAGGGGTAAGATACGAGGTACACGAGAGGTTCGAGATTGCCCTATTAGATTGGGAGGTTGCGATTGGCCAACTAACTTCTTTATCAGGTACTTAGTGCATGAAGAAGTTATTCTAGGCATGGATTGGATGGAACGATATCGAGCAGTTTTGGACATCGGCAAGAGGACAGTGATAGTGACTACAGATGCAGGCCATGTTGAGATCTTCCGAGGATGGGATCTTGGAAAGACTGGTACAATCATCAGTGCAGTTCGAGCTACGAGACTTATCAATCACGGATGTGAGGCTTTTTGGTGCTATGCCATGAAGGATAGTACTAGTCCGGCTTTGGAGGAGATTCCAATAGCTTGCGAGTTTGCTGACGTCTTTGGAGAGCCATCAGGGTTACCTCCACCAAGGAGCGTAGCTTTGGCATTGATCTAGAGCCCAGTACGATACCGATCTCTAAGGCTCCTTATCATATGGCGCGTATCGAGATGTTTGAGTTGAAGAAGCAGCTCAAGGAGTTAGCAGAGAAGGGCTTCATCCGCCCTAGTGTATCTCCTTGGGGTGCACCAGTTCTCTTCGTTAGGAAAAAAGATGGGTCAATGAGGTTATGTATCGACTACCGAGAGCTGACCAAGGTGACGATCAAGAACAAGTAACCATTGCCCCATATCGATGATCTTTTGGATCAGCTGCAAGGAGCTTAAGTGTTTTCGAGGATCGATTTGAGATCTGGATATCACCAGCTGAGGGTGAGAGAGCAGGACGTAGCCATGACAGCATTTCGAACCAGATATTGACACTACGAGTTTGTAGTGATGTCATTCGGACTCACGAATGTGCCCGCAGTCTTCATGGAGTTTATGAACAACATCTTCATCGACTTTCTAGACTAGTTTGTAGTTGTCTCATTGACGACATTCTAGTTTACTCCCGTAGTAGAGAAGAGCATGCTGGACATTTGAGGATCGTTCTTCAGGTCTTACAGGATAGAGAGCTTTACGTCAAGCTCTCTAAGTGCGAGTTTTGGATGTCTGAGGTAGCATTCCTTTGTCACATTGTTTCAGCAGAAGGGATCAAGGTAGATCCGGCGAAGATCGATTCAGTAGCATCTTGGCTGCCACCTAAGAACGTTAAGAAGGGTCGCAACTTTTTAGGATTGGCAGGCTACTACAAGCGTTTTGTTTAGGGCTTTTCAATTATCGCCCGACCGCTCACTTTCTTGTTGCGGAAGTCTACGAGGTTCGTATGGTCTGAGTCGTGCCTGCAGAGCTTCGAGGAGCTGAAGAAGAGATTGGCATCTGATCCTATCCTAGCTCAGCCAGAGGGCATTGAGGATTTTGTGGTTTACAACGCGCATCTAAGTTGGGCTTGGGATGTGTTCTGATGTAGAGGGGTAAGGTGATTGATTATGCGTCTCGACAGCTGAAGACGTACGAGGAGAATTACCCTACCCATGACCTTGAGTTGGCTGGTGTGGTTCACGCTTTGAAGATTTGGAGACATTATCTGTACGGAGCTACGTGTCAGATTTTCACAGACCATAAGAGTCTGAAGTACATATTCACTCAACGGGAGTTGAATAACCGCCAACGCAGATGGTTAGAGTTGATCAAGAACTTTGATCTTGAGATCTTATACCACCCGGGAAAGGCTTATGTGGTAGCGGTTGCCCTTAGTAGGAAGACTCCCCGGGAGATGGCGATCGCTAGGCTGACAGCTCAGCCACAATTACAGCGAGATTTGACATGGTTAGAGATGGATATCTACTTTCCGGATTCCGACAGTCAGTTGTCCACCTTGGAGATAGTACCTGATCTGTTGGCCGAAATCCGACGGAAGCAGGAGAGTTGCGCAGCTTTGACACAGATCCGAGACCGGATGTCTCGAGGAGAGGCACCACAGTTTGCAGTTGGTGCTGATGGAGTTTTGAGACGCCAAGAGCGTGTTTGTGTGCCTTCAGATCAAGAGTTGAGACAGAGGATCCTTCAGGAGGCTCACTCTTCACCTTACTCAGTACACCCTAGTGTGAGTAAGATGTATCAGGATATCAGACGCTCTTTCTGGTGGGGAGGTCCGAATAGAAATGAGCTAAATGTTCATGTGGTGACCCATGAATCCCGTCAAATTTATCAAAGTTTGGTTTTTGATATCCAGGAGGAAACGGAATTGAATCATAGTGTGTCGGGTATGACTTTCTATATCCGACAACAAAAGGGTTATGGGATTTTTGGAACTCCTTAATTCCTTGGGCAATCATCTCCCGGACTTCTTGAGGAGAGATGGATTGGTTATTGTGTGAGCCATCATGACTTGTACCTATATGCTCGCACAAGTTTCCATGAGTTTGACTTTTTGCTTGAACTACGAGTGATGCTATTTGGGCATCCTTCTCGGCCAATTGTTCTTGTAAATTTTGAAGTTGTTCTTCCATGCCTGTAGTTTCGGTAGTCAACATTGAAGTGCTATTTTCTTCGTCTTGAAGACTAATGTATTTCTTTTTTATACCCGTCATAGGTGGAAACTCTTCTTCTTGAAAAAGAGTAGTCTTATCTCCGTACAAAGGAGAGAAAATGCTTTCGTCCGACAAGCTCTTTGATCCTATCATAGGATGAGGTGACGGAGCTGGTGTCCTTGAAACTGTATCAGCAAAGGACATTTGCAAAGATTTTGACCTTGTAAGGGACCCGTGTAGGCCTGAGGTCGATCATCTTGTGAATTTGCTTTATTTGTTTTTGTCGAGACTCTTTTTTTCACATGAGTATGTGGAACAACCCGCTTATCTTCATGAATGTTTGTAGACTTTACAGATTTGATTATCTTGGCTTGCGATGCCTTTGGTAGACTCTCCTCATAAGAAGTCATATTCACTTCAGCAGACCCTCCAATGAAGATGGGAATGGATCCGATGTAGATTTGGGTTGGTAAAACAAATTGATCAATCCTAGTTGGACGTCTTTGTTTTGTTAATTCATGTTTCGCCTCGCCTAGAGTTTTCTTTACTAACTCTAAAGCCGTAGATTGTGCTAGTCGGTGAAGTGCCTTTGGCCTCTTGGACCCATTCTTGCGAGTCCTTCTTGTAGGCTTAGTGATCTTTGAAGTAGAGTGACTCTCCTGAACCCTCTCATCGGTCTTGATGACTTGCATAGTGGGTTTGCAAGGGTGTCTAATTGTTGGCTTTGTGCCGTTGGTACTTGGTCCCATCTTGTAAATAGTTTGGGACATGTTTGGCTTCTTGCTGGTTGGATGAACTGACTTGAAGCTATGAGGATTTGTGCCCCTTTTGTTTGTCATCCTTTTAGGCGGACTTGGTATCCATCCATGGGTGATCTTGTCCTTCGAGGCTTGCAAGGCTTCGAAAGAGTTCCTTAGTGGGATTTGTGCTGTGATTGAATCCCGGGTAATTTGGAAAAGCATTTCAAATGACCTTTTCCTCATCATTTGGCCTCCCTTGACAACGAAGGTTGCGTGAAGCTCGCTAAACATGATTGTTGCTTTTGGCGCCATTTCCTTGGACCAAAGTAAACTTAAAGTTAGTATCAATATTACTAAGAGATGAAAAGGAAAATAGGGTCCCACTGGGTGTGCCAAAAATATGTTGAGGAAAAATGTGTATAAATTCCCAAAACATTATTTCATTTAATTTTTATGATATTTTAGTTCGACCCCATTTTATTACCCTCTTGATTCGAAATAATATTAATACAAAATATTAAGGGGTTTTTATTAATTGGGCTGTACCCGGATTTTTAAGGGTTGTCTACGTATTTCTTTGAAGAGAATCAAGCCTTACGTAGTTTAGTTGTGTTTTCACGCATCAGAGAATCGCGCCTAAACCCACCTTCTAGGAAGGGTTGCCTAAACATAATTCAACTATCATTTGCGTAATATTTAATTTTTAATCATGCATCAAAGGGATAAAATTATACCCACCTTCTATGAAGGGTTGCTTAATTCTCCTAATATCATGTGCATAATTAGGTTATGTTATTTATTTTATTTTATTTTGTGTTTATTTTATGTGGCTGGATTTAGTGCATTATTTGTTTGTGCTAAATTTCCTACGTATCCTATGTTAGGCATCAAGTCGAACATAGTTCTCACAAATTAATATTGATTTTATTTTATACAATATTAATTTTAAGAGATTTTTGACCTTTTATATATTTTTGAAAGTCATTTTTTTAATGTGATTGAACTTAACCAATTTCGAGTTAAGTTTCCTACGTAGTCCGTTTTAGGGATATCAAATCATACGTAGTTCTTTTGAGTGTTATGGAACTTTTGAGTGAACATTTATATTTACATATTATTATGTAATTAATTGTATTTAGGGGCTACTTGTGTAAATAAGGCTAAGTCCAATTTGAAGCCTAAATATCTAGTATTTCATTAGTTATATTTCCGCACTCACCACCACTCATCAAATTTCACGTGACAAGCAACTACTTTTTGTACTAATTTACACATGTATTACTCCTTTTTCTTTTATTAAATTAAATTTAGTAAAGTGGGTATGAAATAAACATATTATTACAGGAACTCTTCTTTAACCTCATTATATCTACCGCACTCACGTTCTGGCATTCTTCTCCTTTTTTCGTTCTAAATGGGCCTAACTCAATTTGATTCCTAGCCCATAATTCATTTCATTTATCTGATTCACCATTCTCCACTTTCACTGTAATCCATCGACGCCTTCTTTTTTCAGTTGATAGAGTTTCATAAATTCACCAGCGGGGGTGAGGGGCTCGATTTTGACGGTAGCAAGTGGTAAGTAAAGTCCAAGCGATAATCTAGAGAGATTGAAAGAGTAAACCCCAAGTCAAAGAGCTCCTGAGAAGCGAAGATTCGGAGTCAATTTCACGGTACTACGAAGGACCAATTTCAAACACAATGAAAGGTTCCTAGGAGGATTTGTCAATTTTCACCATGTATGAAGAACTTCGGGTAAGTTTGAGTTCCAATCGGTTTAAGATTTTCAATTCCATTCTATTTTTTTATTATGGATTTCTCGAGATTACTAGTCATGAAGCGTTCCGTAAGAATCTTCATCAACATGCTCAGTATAATAATATTTAAACGAACAGATCTTAGATCTATGATTTTATAGATCAATTTCAGAATATTAATTTTGCTCCATGAATCGATCGTGGATGAGTTTGAATGGTCAGGAAATTGTATAATTTAAGTGGTGGCTCTTATAATATGTATTTAGAATTTAGAGTATGTTCTTGGAGCTGATTTTGGCTTATGTAACTGTTAACCGAATGACCCAAATCACCCAATTTTGACAAACTTCATTTTGCAGGATTCTTCCAAGAGAGGATGTAGACGTCTTCTCTAGCCATACATCTCGTTCTCAATTATTTTGTTAATCTGGAATATGAGCAAGGTAATATCCTTTCCTTATGTTCATGTTGGTTTGAAACTTAAAAGAATCACAAGGATAGGCTGTGTAGATGTGTCCATTAGAACCAAATATAATGCTAAATTTCCGTCTTATTGTGGAGTGATCACTGTCTTGATATGAAGTCCTTTACTTGGTTTCAGTAGTTAGAGTTTTGAGTTTGTAGTAGTCATAGTTTGGCTTGGTTTTAGTGGTCAGAATTTGAGTTTGTAGTAGAGGAGTCCATCGATTCCATCCGTCTGCGGGTTTGTAGCGGTGGAATCCATCGATTCCCTCCAACTACAGATTTGGTGTAGCGGAGGAATCCATCGATTCCATCCGTCTACGGGTTTGTAGCGGTGGAATCCATCGATTCCCTCCGACTACGGGCTTGTAGAGGCGGAATCCATCGATTCCTTCCATCTACGGGTTTGGTTTCATGGTGGAAGTCAATTTGCATCCGTCCTTGCTATGTCTTCGGTGTAGCAGTCGAATTTGGTTTGGAGTCAAAACGACTTGTCTTCAGAAAATGTAGTTTTCTAAGAGCATCTTAAGTGGGCACAAATTGCTTTCTGGGTGTCATTCCTGTGTGTCAAAACTTTGCAAAAGATCAAACAATACAATTTGCCCACATAGAGCATCTTTTTATCACAACATTTAGAGATGAATTTTGTATTTCTATACCAAATTGTAGATCATTCAACATGACAATAATCTGGAAGTGCAATCTGCAATAAATTATTTTCTTTAAAATGGTACTAAAGTTTATTTATTTTTTTTTACATTATATACATAAGAAACCATTTTATAGTGCTTATAATTAAGTTACAGATTCAGAAGATAGAAGAAGACTTTTCCTTCTGAAATTCTTTTTTTCTCCTGCCACTCTTTGTCTTTTTTTTTACTGCATTTCTTCTAGTGTTTTCTTTTTAAGTATATGTTTCTTTCTTTTACAGGTGAAGAAACAATGGAGGGAGGAAGACACTTACAAAAGTCGATGGTTACAAGAAAGGGGTAGAAGACTGTTTTGCACCAATAGAAACTGTAGAATACAGAATTTTGTAGTCGTTTTCCACGCTTCTGTTTTGTTGGTTTTGTCTTGTAGTGTTTGTCTTTTCTTGTAATCCCTCTGTAATTCTTTTTCTTCTATATTTTTATCCTTCCCTCCTTTTTTTTTGTCACAAGACCTCTTTATTTATAGAGACTAGGATAGAATCGTGTAACTAACTGTCTAATGGCTGCAGTTAATAAATGTCAATAAGTTTAATACAGTTTTTTAAAAAAATCCGTTTTAATAACAAATTCCTTTTTCACACAAGGGAATTCTTTTTTTTATATTTATTTATTTATTCATCATCAATTTCACCCCAGCAGGAATATAGTTTATATTCTAATAATATAGAATCTCCATGGAACAAGCATTTCTATGTAGACCATACTATCGATATATTTTTTTTTGTTTAATAATATAGCCTACTTTATATTTGGAAGATAAATGAATAACTTATTAAATTCATTTCATGAAATAAATAAACTCAATCTTTTAATTATTTATTTTATGAAATTTCATGGCCAAACAGACGAGATATGTAGCTTAGTGTGCGACCTGTCAGCAGGTCAAGATCGAGCATCATACACCAAGAGGTGAGCTACACCCACTTCCTGTCCCTCAGTGGAAGTGGGAAGACATCTCTATGGACTTTGTGGCCGGTTTGAGATCGAGTCGTGGTTTAGATGCTATCTAGGTCATAGTAGATAGATTGACGAAGACCGCACGTTTCATTCCGATCAAGGAAACGTGGCCAGTGAGTCGATTAGCAGAGGAGTTCACGAGACAGATAGTGAGACTTCATGAAGTACCTAGGACCATAGTCTCTGACAGAGACGGACGGTTCACTTCGAGGTTCTAGCAGCAGGTTCATGCCGCCCTAGGTACGAGTCTACAATTCACAACAACTTATCATCCTCAGACCGTTGGTCAGTCTGAGCGAACCATGTAGACTTTGGAGGACATGTTGCGAGCCAGTGTGTTAGACTAGGGACAGGTGTAGCCAGATCACCTTCCTCTAGTAGAGTTTTAGTATAACAACAATTGACACACATCGATTTGGATAGCTCCTTATGAGGCTTTGTATGGACAGAGATGTTGTACACCGTTGTGTTGGGACGAGCCTAGTAGTGCTAGCTGTAACGCCCCGTGTATTCGGGTGCGTTCCGACTTCGTTTTCTTCTCCCTTCTATCGATTCGTTAGTAGCTAGAGTTATTATTTAAAGAATTTTTACATTTAAAAATATCTTTCCGGGTATTTATTTGTTTGGTGTGCATATACATATTTTCCGTATTTTATTCGGAAAAGTCGGAAATTCCCGATTCGGGGATCCCGCTCCGGATGTTTAATTGAGTTAACTATTTTATTTTTTTCCCCCTTTTTCCTTTTTCTCCTTTTTCCTTCTTTCTTTTCTATTCCTTCCTTCCTGCGATGGCGTGTTGTGCGCAGTAGAGGAAGGTCGCCCCACGCCACAGCCTGCACGTTGCCTTCTCGTTTCTCCCATCTACAGCCTACGAGCAGACGTCTCCCTACCCTAGCCTGCAGGTCGACCCTTCGGTTCCCCCTCCCTCTGCCTCCTAGCTAGTGCTTCCCTTCCTATCTCCATCTGCACACAACCTCTCGCCCGAAACCACAGGAGACAGTTGCCATTCTCTCAACTCACCTCTCCTCCTCTCTTCTATTCTCAATCTGGGCCACAACTGCCTGCAACGCCGCCGGGGATAGACGCCGCCTCCCGTACTCTTTGTCTCGCGCCTCCCATCACCCTCTTGCCCTCCTCTATGCCTCAATGGCGTGCGGTGCCGTCAACAACGGGGAGAAACAGAGGGGAGAAGCTGCAACCGTTGCCTCCGGAATCGGACCACCGGAGTTTCCCCTCGCCACTGTCGACCACCGGAAATGGCCGCCGCCGCCTACACGAGCCTCACCGGATCCACACCGTGCCTCCTCTCCTCCGCCTGGAAGCCGCCGGATCCCCTTCCCCACTGCTCTCCTTTGTCGATTCAACAGTAGGGTGGAGTTTTCGAAAATTGTAAATGTGACCCCTTCTTTTCTGTTTATTGCGATTTTGGCCCCATTTTGTTGATAATTACAGTTGTGACCCAAGAACTTTGAAAAAGAAATTGTTATGCCCCTGCAGTAATTTATTATATTTATTGAACCCTTAAATTTTGTTGTAGTTGTGACCCAACTCCTTTGCAAATTATTTTGGTGTCTTTGATGGTGTAAATCCGATTGATGGATAAATTTGAATTGCAGTTTTACAATCGACTTTCCATTTTGGATATTTTGTCCGGAAATGGTTTTAACGAGTTTAACCTCGGTTTTGAAAAATGGAGTTTTCATTGGAATATCTTTATGCGCTAAACCTTTCTTTCAAAATTAGCATTTAAGCTAATTTTGCTTAGTTTTGTCCTTAGGTCCGGAAGCGCCAGATAAAGGCCACCGAACCCGTTCTTGACTCCGTAGACCGTACTTCACCTTGGATCTCGTGTGAGTACTTCTCCCTTGTTAGTTATGTTTAAAATTAGTATCATGCTAGATTGGATAATCTAACATAACCTAGTGAGAATACCAAGTAGTGGTTTGGACCTTAGGTGAGTTTTGAGGATTTATGAATGTTCTAAGGCTTGAGTTGGGTTGTTATCTTGTGAGGATTGTTAAGGATTTGTGCTTTATGGTTGATCTTGGGAATCTTGTGGCTTGAGGTTTGGGGTTACATGATCTTTGAGATTGTGGAGACTAGGACATGAGTATCCTAGCCTAGCGCTTATGATCGGGGAAATTGTTGAGACTACAAGTGTTTATCCTAGTATGTGTAATGAGTTATGATCTTGCGAGATCCGAGGGTTTAGAAGTATTAGGATTTCTAGCTTCTGTTGAGTGTAATGTGAGCATGAGGGATTCTAGGATGCGGTCCTAGAATTGAGAGTCAAATGGTCTTGCGTAGATCATTTGTATAGAAGTCTAAGATTTCTATTGTGAATGGGTTGTTGTTGATATAGTTATCTTCTTGTGAGCAGGTTATGGGCTTCCTCCCTAAGGAAGCGAGAGTGTTGTGAGTTGAGTATTGTGATGAGGTAAGTCTCCGGACTTACTTAGCTCATATTCTTTGTATTAGCATTGATGTGTGTTTGGTGGTGTGTGTTTATTGTTTATTGTTTATAACAACTAAACCGGAATTAAGATTACCGACCTTTATATTATTTGGCCCAAGTGTATGATAACGGGCGGTGACATCAATGCCTAGCTCTTGCGTAGAGCTAGGAAGTTCTTGGCGGCTAGCCGTGCTGGTTAGACGGTCGGAGGCATCTGTACCGTTCCATGCCGGAAATGGGGACCGAGGCGAGTTTCGGGAGATTCTCGTGTCACAAAAGAAGTTGAATTAGAACGGGATATGACTTAATAATAAAATGATAATAAACTGGACTTGTGTGATTTGGTGTATATTGTGTGTTATGTTGATTTACTTGTGTTTGTGCCTTTCACCTTGATTCTAATGCTTCGAATATTAGCTAACGGTTTTATATCGATTGTTGTAGATTGCCTTGCAGGTTAGGAATGTGGCCGATAGATCCGGAAGAGTGGGTAGTCGGGGTCCCGTACATTTTAGGATTGGGTTTTGGTTGGAGTCGTATTTGAGTTTTGTATTCATTATATATTGTATGCCGCGTGTATAACATTTGGTCTTTCGGTTGTATCTCGGCTGGAGTCTTTTGTTTGTATGGATTTGGGTTTCATTGCATTGCATAAAATGTATTTCGTTTTGGCCTTTATTTGTGCCTTGTTGAAAGATCCAATGAAATTGTTGTCAGGCTAAGGGTCGGGACCCATTGTGAGGTCCCAACCCATAGCGCCCCGAGTCCCGCGGATTTGGGGTGTTACACTAGTGGAGTAGCACCTGAGAAGATTCAGGACGACATGGCTCGAGTAGCAGTGATCCGAGAGCGGATGTTAGCAGCACAGAGTCAACAGAATTCTTATGCTGAAAAGAGACGCAGACCTCTGGAGTTCAGAGTTGGATCTCAGGTTTGGTTGAGAGTATCTCCGACACAAGACGTCAGACGTTTCGGTGTCAAGGGGAAGTTGAGTCCCCGATATGTTGGACCGTTCGAGATTCTTGAGCGAGTTAGAGAGGCAGCATACAGACTTGTGTTGCCACCGAGACTCGAGGGTGTTCACCCAGTCTTCCATGTGTCTCAACTACGGGAGTACATACCAGACCCTAGACACATCGTCAGTCATGAGGATCTAGTGATCGAGCCAGACCGCACGTTCGTAGAGCTCCCGGTGGCTGTCTTAGAGCGTAGTATGAGACGCTTGCGTTCAAAGGACATACCGATGATGAAGATATAGTGGTCGATGCGAGGAGCAGATGAGGCGACTTGGGAGACAGAGGATAGTATCCAAAGCAACTATTTGGAGTTTTACGCTGGGCTGGTTGCAACTTTAGCTTAGTCTGTTGTTTGGTGTTCCTTGGTTGTGTTGTGAACGCTCTTGTGTGACGTTTTGTGTTACGTGCCTCGAGTGGGAATATATGAGCTCAGTTCAATTTCTGTGTGTTGTTGTGATCGTTGGGCTCCTGCAAGTTTCGGGACGAAACTTCTTTTTAGGGGGATCTGATGTAAGATCCGAGTTTTTGCCTTCACCGCCCCCGCGGTGAAGAAGGCCGCCCCTGTGGCCGAGTTGATCCGCCCCTGCGGATGACGACAAATCGTGCCTGATCTTTCTTCTGTTCTTTTTATCTTTCTTCCATAGATAGAATATCCGATATTCTATCTTATGGGCCGGTTTCCTTGTCATCTTTCTAACCCTAGACGCTCATTTCGTCTAGCGTTCCAGCCGTCTCTATATATTCTCTCATTTTTCTCTTTTTCCCGTTCCTTGATTGTATCTTCTTCAACCCTAGAGAGCTGCAGCATTCCCCTTGCTTCCTGTAACCTTGTTGAGCGTGTAAGTTCTTCCCTTCTGGTTTCTCCTTCACGTTCTTATAGTGTTGCATGCCTTCTCCTCTTGTTTTGGTTTCTTCCTTTCGTTCTTCTCTTTTCTTCTTCCCCTAGAATCAAGTTTGGTCCTTGATTCTTGTGGAGCATTTCGTCGTTGACCCTTTGTTGTTCTCAGGCTCTCTGGAGTTGAGTCTTGACATGTTGGAACCAAAGGTTCGAGCTTTGGTTGCCCTTGTTGTGAGTTCTGTCGAAGAGAAGCCCGACAACGCTTCTGTCGTGCAGTCGCCCCTGCGCCTGCACCTGGCCGCCCCTGCGTGTTGCCACCCCTGCACCTCTGTCCAACCGCCCCTGTAGTTTTCCTGTTGTAACTCCCGTCTTTGGTGAGTTGCTTCCTTCCTTCCTTTCCTCGTTCCTTCCTTGGTTCCTTGTGGTTGTTCCTTGTCCCATGGGTTGCTGTAAGACTAAGGTCGAGCCCTTAGCTTGTTGACATCTCTTAGAGATCGTTGAGCCTAGAAGTTATAGACTTCTAGCAACCATTCGTTCCTGATCCATGTTGCTTGTTCATACAGGCTTTCCTTGCTCCTTTCTTGAGGAAAACTGAGCTTTCTTGAGTGATCTCTGAGTTGTTGTTGAGCTTTTGAGTTACCTTCGAGTGAGGTAAGTCTCTTGGACTTACTTAGCTTCATTCCGCGTATTAGTTAGATTGTATTGGCTTGTTTGTGTTGTTATCATGTTTATTATGGATAATTGGAAATAGGATTCACCCTTTGATACCTTAACTAACCCAAGTGTATTATAACCGGGTGGTGACCACTTGTCTAGTTCTATAGGAGACTAGAATGTGCTCTTGCAACCCAGGCCCATAGGTAACGGATAGTAATGATCTATTCCTAATGGTAGATGGAAGCGGAGGCGAGTTTCGAG
Organism: Fagopyrum esculentum; assembly: GCA_033239045.1. Lineage (NCBI taxonomy): Eukaryota > Viridiplantae > Streptophyta > Magnoliopsida > Caryophyllales > Polygonaceae > Fagopyrum > Fagopyrum esculentum. The sequence goes on along the minus strand of BSUD01000001.1, from coordinate 41,567,922 downwards.
AGATTCTTGTCTGACAAAAGAAGTTGAATTAGTAATGGATAACCTTAATGAAAGATAATAACCGGTTGATGTGTGAGCATGCTATGTGTTTTCTTTACCTTACGTGTGTTTGTGCCTTTACACTCTTGCTTTTACCTAGAATGTTAGCTAACAGTTTATACCGTCATTGTAGATGTTCCGCAGGTTCAGGATGCTGCTGAGTGATCCGGATGGTGTGGTTAGCCGGGGTTCCCGTACATTATAGGACGTGATCGGGTTTTTGTTTCTTTTGTTGTTTCCCTTTTGTTTTTGTAACACCCCGATTCTGCGGGACTCGGGATGCTACGGGCGGAGACCTCACAATGGGTCCCGACCCTTAGCGTGACAACAATTTCACCGGATCTTTCAACAAGACACAAATAAAGGCCAAAACGAAGTACATTTTTATGCAATGCAATGAAACCCGAAACCATATAAACAAATGACTACAGCCGAGTCAACAACTCAAACGACCAAACGTCGAAAACATACAATACATAATTATATCTACAAGACTCCACCCACAACCCATCCAACAATGTACGGACCCCGGCTGCCCACTCTTCCGGATCTCTCGGCCGCGTCCTTAACCTGCAGGGTAACTACAACAATATCGGTATAAAACCGTTAGCTAGTATTCCAGGTATTAGAATCATGGTATTGGTACACACACATAAGGCATTAAAAACACACAACATGCTCCAAAACTCACAATCCGGTTTATTATCTTTTTATTATTAGGTCATATCCCATTCTAATTCAACTTCTTTTGTGACATGAGAATCTTAACGATCTCGCCCTTGTCCCTTTTCACCATACGGGTTTGTACTTGATGCGGATCAGCATCACCCGTTGGGCTGGTTGCAAGGCACCTCCGAGTCATCCCCATTTTGGACTGGACAAGAGGTCACCGCCCGTTATCATACACTTGGGCCAAATATAAACATATAAAGTCGGTGGTCCTATTACCGGTTTAGATGTTATAACATAAACAATAAACACACACATAAACAATAAACACACACCACCAAACACACATCAAAACTAATACAGAGAATACGAGCTAAGTAAGTCCGGAGACTTACCTCGTCCCAAAGATAATCCCGCTAACCACCGCTCTCAACTTCCCGTAGGAAGCCACTCAACGCCTGGTCAAGACAAGGCACACAATCAACATCTCTCTCACATGCTAGAAGTCCTTAGACTTCTAGTTCCAATGATCTCGCAAGATCATAAACCAAACCATGCTAGGATACTCTCGTTCTAGTCCACAGCCTCAACAATCATACAAACTCAACCCCTAAATTCTCACAAGCTCAACATACAACTTAAAGCCATAAACAACCTCACAAGATAATATCAACTCCTCAAGCCTTACAACATTTCACAATCCTCAAACACTCACCTAAGGTCCATAACCACTACTTGGTATTCACTCTAAGTTATGCTATAACCAACCTAGCATGATAATACTATTACTATTAAACATAACTAGATCGAGGGGAAAGAATACTCACACGACGTCAAAAGACGGAAGTCGTTTAACGGATGTCGACTTGGACTCGTTTGGCCTTTATCGGGGCGCTTCCGAACCTAGCACCAAACTAAATAAATTTAGCTTATAAGCTAAATTTGAACGGAAAAAATTAACATATATAAATACAAGGAAACCCCACTTTTAAAACCCAAGTTAAAAACAGTGAATATATATTTCGGGCAATTTGTATAACATCATAACCCAAGGTAAAACTCGTTTTCCAAGTCAACATTAAAATCCCGTATTTACATCTTTGAGCCATAAACCGCAATTAATCCAACAAGGGCATAATATGTAGTATATATAAATATAAGAATATCCCTGTATTTAAAAGTCTAAGGTTAAAGACCGGGAAAATGTTTTCCGGGGCAATTTATGAAGTTCCATAAACTAGGGATATATTCTGTAATTAAAACCTTGGGCAAAATCTGTAATTTCACATGTAGAGGGCAATTTTGCAATTATATAAAAGTTGGGCCAAATCTGCAATTTCACCAAATAACAGGGGGCCCGATTTAATTTTGAAGAAGGGTTCATCTCTTCAGCCAAACGCGATGAACAGAGGGAGAAAGTGAGCGCGCAGGCGGCGGCGAGTAGTGCTGCGCAGGGCTCCGGCGGCGAGGAGCAACGCAGGGCGGCGGTTCCGGTGGTTTGCAGACGGTGCGAGGCAACACTAGGGCGGCTCCCATGGGCAAAGATGTGGAAGGGCTTCCCGATTGAGCTCATCAACAGAGATAGGGCAGCATCGGCGAGGCTGACTTCTTCGGCGGCAGACTCAGCCCGGTGTGGCTATTGAAGGCAGCGGTGAAGCCCTTCCGACGTCCTCGATGGTTGACTGTTCCACGGTTCTCCGGCGGTGTCAGAAGGAGAGGAAACAGAGAAGGCGAGATTGAATGTTGTTGCTTGAGAGGCTACACTGGAGGGTGGCAGGCGGCGGCTTTCCGGAGTCGTTCCTGGCAGCTGCAGATGAGGATCGACGAGGGCGAGGGTGGAGGGTTCGTTCTTCTCCGGTGGCTCGATGTGGAGGAGCAGAGAGTTGCAGAGGGTGGTTCGAGAGAGTGAAGAGTTGGGAGATAGGGGAGAGGGCAAATAGTTGGTGTCCTTGAAAATCTGAGATGACGATTGAGTGAGGGAGTGGATCAGGTGAGGGTCGAGGGGTCGGGCTAGAGAGTAGCAAGTGTAGGCTGCACGGGAAGGGGTAGAGCGAGGGGTCATGTACTGCAGAGGGAGCATCATCACCATGGGTAGAGAAGGGGGAAAGAGAGAAGAATAAAGGGAGAAATAAAAATAAATAAATTAAAATAAACTCGATCAAATTAATCGGAATGAATTTTCCGGATCGGAAAATATTTCCGAACCTTTCCAAAAATAAATACGGAATATATATATATATATATATATATATATATATATATATATATATATATATATATATATATATAAGCTCGAAAAATTTAATTTACGATGTGAAAATACTCGTAAAATATTTAAGCTATTAAAATATCGATCGAAGTAGGAGAATAAATATTGAAAACGCACCCAATAAACGGGGCATTACAGTTTTGAACTCGGCTGCGGAGCTTTTGTGTTTTCTTTTGTTTAAACCTTTGGTTTTATATTGACTTTTGGTTTTCATTCGTCTGTGCCTTGTTGTAAGATCCGTTTGTTGTTGCTACTCTAAGGGTCAGGACTCATTGTGCGGTCCTATCCCGTAGCGCTTCAAGTTCCCAAAACTTGGGGTGTTACATTCCACTCACAAAAAAATGTTAGATGACAAGTTTATGTTTGAACTTGCATCAAGTGTTTACTTTGTATGTTGTGTTGGTTTGTGATGGTTGGTGTTATCAGTTGTTGTGCAACATATTCATTTTTGATTCTTTACGTTATTATTGTTATTTGCATTTACCATGCTATTGTTCCATGAATGATGTGCCTTCTCTAAAATGTTACTTGGTGGTTTTGTTTCTTGTAATGGGTAGGTGGTTGTCCTTGAATCACACGATATAATTGGAGGCTGGATATGCACGGATTATACTTTCGGTTTCCCTATTGACTTGGGTGCATCATAGTGAGTAAATGTACACTTTGTATAATTGTTGTAACTGTATTCTTCACGGTTCTTAATTTCTTATAAGACCAACTAACTCATGGCTTAGGTTGCACGGAGTTTGCAATGAGAATTCCTTGGCAACTTTGAAGAAGCACCAACAAGACGAGTTTGCCATGAGATTCCTAGTATCATATTCCAAGTATATATTATGCCAGAAAATTCATGTTAGAAAATTTTATGACATGAATTTCTAGTATAAATTTATACCAGAAATATCATATTAGAAAATTTTTGGTATGAATTTATGTGTTAGTTATTGGTCATACCAGAAAAATCATGGTAAGAAATTTTTTGGAATTGAATTGAATTGCAAGTATGTGTTAGTTGTTGGTCATACTAGAAATATCTTTCCTTGTGATTTCATTTAACAAAGGATTTGGATTATCAGTTATGCTCAATTATTCACAAATTCTATTGTTGAGTTGTTGACATTTTGTAAGCTGTTGTTTCTGGTATAAAAAATAATGGGGTACTTTTACCTTCCGGTATGTAAATTATAAAAAATAAAAAAGGACAAAAAGGAAACAAAAAAAATTGGTATGAGTTTCTAGTATGAATTTCATACTAGAAAATTATAAAAAAAATAAAAAAGGACCATTAAAAAAAATATGGTATGAAAAACTTCCGGTATGAAAATTTTCCAAGTATGAGAAATTCTGGTAGAAAAATTCTAGTATGAAAAAAAATCTGGTATGAACTTCAGGTATGATAACTTTTGGTATGAGAAATTCTGGTATGAAAAAATTCTGGTATATTAATTATAGAAAATAAAAAATAAAAAATAAAAAAGGCAAAAAAAAATATAAAAAATATAAAAAAAAAATAAAT